>CM023098.1:2577546-2907546 GCA_013103745.1 Gardenia jasminoides
CTGCTTCGTTCAGTTACATATTGTTTCTTAGTTATGGGCTTGAGGAACATCTGTAACTGGGTTTTCAGGATCCTTAGTGTAGAGGAAGAGCCGGGTTGTCAAGCTGGTTCTATTTGGCTATCTTTGTACTTTCGTCCTTGAATCAGGTTGCTAGGCTTTTGTTTTTCCTGGAAGCTGGGGATGCATGCATTCTTGTTTTTAATTATGCTTAAAGACTTGCTGTTTGCTTGTAGAATATATGCTGCTGGGACGTTTTCTGTTGTGATGTCTGCCTTCCTTTCAGACAATGAAGAATTAGATATTCGCTCTTCCATTCTGGAATTTTAAGGATAAAGTTGATATTATATTAGCTCCACATATTGTAAGAATTTTTCTTAGAATGAGTAGGGAGCTGATGCATAACTGTTTGGATGAAAATATTTTTTCGATGGTTGTAAATGTCAATTTTTGATGTAAACTTAGAACAAGTTACTCGAGTAGTTATTCTCATTCTGTATTCTTCTTTTTGGGACCTTTTTCATTTCTGTTATCTTTTGCATAGTGGAATTTTGCTGGTGCTACCCAGGAAACTTGAAGCATATCTAGAGTAGACAGTGTCATGGGCACTCTTTTAGAGCTTTCTTATGTAGCATTTTATACAACACATTTGCAAGCTAAATTTCAGAAGTATTATCATCTTGAGGATTAATTATAGCTTTGCTAGAGGTACGATGAGTCTTAGAGTCTTTTATGATTTTCAAATCTGCCATACATGATACATATTCAAGAAACCTAGTATATCCTCAAGCTAGGCTGACAAATGCTTTGGTTTAAATTTGGATTGGAGAGTGCACTGGAAAGTTAGATGTGACTTTTGAAGGAACAATTGAGGAAAGATAAGCCAGAGGCTAAAGATGATGAAGGCAATTCTTAAGGCGAGAGAAGAGGAGAACCAAAGGAAAAAGAAATGCTAGTGAAGGACTGAGCAATGGTAAGATGCATTGGATTATGAAGCAAATTGTAATCTTTTTGGAGAGGACTTACAAATTACTGACTAAGTGAAGAGAGAAATTCCAGAGGACGTCAGTGACCTTAAGAAGATACTAATTAGAGTAACAAGCAGGGTACGGAGAAGTTGGTTTTATCTGTTGTTGGCACGTTGGTATCATAAACTGGGGTTAAAGTGGTCTAAGTTGTCACAATTTTCTGACTTTTTGTTTTTGTCAACATTTAGGACTGAAGTAAAGATAGTGTATGTGCAACATAGGTTCAGCAGTAATTGCTAAACATTTTCTGTGATCTTTGACAGCAGTTGGTGTACTATAATCGTGCCACCACATTCTTCTGAAGGTGTGGTGTTCATTGATTGAGTTTTTTTTATGTTTTCTGGGTGTGATGATGTTGTGCTTTTCTGAACTTGATCTGATGCCCTCTAATTGCTGTTGCTTGATGTGCGCATGCTTCCACTGAAGTAGACCTCTACATTGTTCTATGAGGATTTTAATTACTAAACTAATTTGCAGGCTTGTATTTGTTACTGTCAATGCTGCAATGGATGAAAGTGAAGCTACTCACCTTTTTGGCTTTTTCTGAACTCTTCCAGCTTTGGCAATGTGATTTACCCTTCCTACTGGGCAGAAACAGAACCTGGATATGGAGTCTGAGCAATCAAACACATAACTCTTCAATCCAAGTTACTAGCATAATTTTCTAGATGGGCTGTGGAGTTATTAACCCTCTTATATTACTGTTTGCATGATGATACATGACTGGAAGAATGTAGGATTAAGAACCGCCTATAGGTGTTAAGAGCTACTGACGAGGATAGCAACTTCAGCATAATCATTTCTTTTACCCATATTGACTTGAGTGGGCACATTTTGACCTTATTAAAGTGTAAAACACATTATTGATGTTTGCCTTGCCCTCTTTGCTCAAACGAACCCTTGCTATGCATTACAGAAGTTCATAAACCAGTTATATACAGGAAGTCAATATTAGTGCACAGAACCATCCAATGAATCCATTCTCTTTTCGTATATTTGAGGGAGAATTGATTCCAAAATTGGTCAGAGCCCAAATCAAAATGTCATTCTTGGACAACTTGTTTCTAGAGGACAGCCATGAAATTGTTGGATTTGCCTAATCAGTCTGGTTTACTTGGATTTGTTCTGCATCTCACTCACTGTTTCTGCAGAGTTAACAAACCATTGCCATCTGATTAACCCTTTTGCAGAAGCACAACATAATATTTTTCAGTTTTCACCGATTTCCTGCAATACAACTCTCCTCGCAAAGTTGTAATTGTGCAATTCATTCCAATGGAACCTTTTAGTTGTTTTTTTTTTTCTTCCTGCAAATTTTAATAAGTCCCGGGGCTTCAAACGGATCGACAACTTAACGAATATTTCAGCTTGATTCGTTACGAATTTGATTTGAGTTCCATTTTTTTGTGAGCTTGAGGTCAAACTTGAACAATAATTAAGAGTCAGCTAAAGGTTTGAATTTATGCATATTCGACTTGTTTAGGCTTGATTTGATTTGGTTAATTTTTTTATATTTTTAATAAATATATGCTCCCTTTGTCTCAAATTGTTTGTCACTTTTTAGGATTCTATTTTTTAAGAATAGTGACTCGATGGTGATGTTAGTGGATTTGTTTTCAAAATTACATCTAAAATTCAAGTTTTAAATTTAAATTCAATATAAATATAGATAAATGTGGGGATAATATTTAAAAAGGCGTCAAAAGTAATTTTGACTTTAGTAAGATAAGAAATATTTTGGGACATCCCAAAATAGAAAAGTATAACACTTTCAATAGAAAGGAATGAGTATTTATTTATCATTTTGTTGAATAAGGATTATGTATGTATTACTAATAAATTAATAATAAATATAAAATAAAAATTTTTGAGCTTTTGAATCGAGTTTGAACCTATAAATTGCCCTACCGAATTAGACTCGAGCTCAAAGTTTAAACTCATATAGGGTTCAAGTTATCAAAATTTCAAGCTCGGAATTTCGAATCAAACGTGAGAGATCGAACGTTCGATCAAATTCATTTACAACCCTAGTGAATACTATGGAGCCGTTATAAATCTTCAAACTAATTAGTATATGGTCCCCTAAATTTTCTACTCAAACCTACACAAACCATATGCATTAGAACTTCAGAAAACTGGAAACAAAATGGTGAAAGTTGCAATTGGCTGATTTTGAAGGTCCAGATCCCATATTGGGCCTTTAGATGGGCTCCAATCTCCCCAAAATTGGACCCAAAATATCCTACAGGTCCACATTGATAGCGAAGATTATTATACCTTGGGCCCACTCTATCTGACAACTGTCAAAATGCGATATTCCAGCCTGACCCGACAGAGGATGGGCTAACACTCTGAAACACGTTGGTACGGTGCCTATCTCTTGGAAAGTCAAATTACAGTCACAATTGATAACGAATCCAATTGGGCCTATGTGTCATCTCATAATGTTCAATGGACCCTACTAACACCCATTTTTTTTGGGTTAAATTTGAAGTTGCCATAAACCATAAAAAGGAATATACCACTAGACATAATTAATACACAAACGAAATCAATAGCCCATTGGTCTATATGACCTAGTAATATTGGTAGGTACCACCCAAGATGGTGACTCTGTGCTATGAAAACCATTATGATCATTATGTAACCAATTTTGCAATTATTAAGTTTGAAACTTGAAAACCCAACTGCTAAAGTTGCTTGTTAATGTTATGAGTTTGATCTTTATAAGCTTTATCGCGATACCTTGCTACTAAAGTCGCCTGTTAAGGCTATGAGTTTGATATTTACAGGCTTTATTACGACTCGAGTGGTTCCACACCGTATCTATCCATGGTTTTAAGTAAGAAGACGACATGATGGTACTTAAAGGCTAAACATTTGTACTTAATTTTAGGACAATAGGGGTCCTACAAGGTGAGGCCCTTGTCAATAGGGGGATGGGGCCTGTGATTGGACATTTTAATCCCACTTGACACATTTGGTCCTTGGACCTCTCTGCATCATGTTGGGTCCTTGTCAGGGCCTGGACTGGACTGGGGTTGTCTTCCTGTTTGAAATGTGGGTCACAGTTGCCCAATATCATTAATTTCCGTTGGGTGTTCTAAAAGTTGGTATCGTACTAGATGGGTCATAATCTATGGGCCCCAACCGTTGGAACAAAATCTATGAGATATCTTCCGATGTAATTGTACAGCTGTTGTTCATTATTCATAATAGCGACTTCTAAAAGGTATAAAAGGGCATTATTTTTTGCAAATACATCTTCAACGTATATATTCGCAAATATGTGATCAAAATATACTACTTCAAAAATTATTATATCTTATTCATTGGAGTTGAAAAACCAACGAAGGTATTCAGTAATTGAATCTAACTCAGACTCTGCTCATTACTCAAATCTAACTCGACTCTGCTGGAGTTTGTTGACTGCTTGAACTCAATTCGATAAAAACTTGTTTGAATTCAAATTGATAAATTAACAGTCAAACTTGAACACAATTTTAAATTTATTAAAATAAATATATAAGTTTGAACATTCCAGTTTAACTTGGTTAGACTTGATTCTATTCCTATTACTCCTAGTACTATATTTGTGACATATAAATATATAACCTCTTCATTTTTTTTGGGAGACAAATTGTAAGTAGGAGGTTCTAAACTCAAAACCTCCTACTTAGCAACAAAAAAAAATAAAGCAAAAGAAACCTCTTCATAAGGTTTACAAGTCAAATATTATATACTTAATATATGTTTAAATAAATGAACTTGCTAGCATTAATTAAGACAAAAAGAATGCTACACATCAATCATTGGTCATCCAGTAGTTCGTGGCAAAGCGTGGAGTAATTAGCTGAGTTTTAATTTAAACAAGTATTTAAGCTAATTTGATTCAAACAAAATAGCGTGAGTAATTGAGTATGCAATCACATTGTAAATTGTGCTGCTGATTTAAGCACAATAATATTAGAATATTGAATCATCCAATTCTTTAAGTTAATCAAGATAATAAGCACTATCTTGAATAAGTTTGCACCATAAAAATACGTCATGCGAAATTCACTACTGATTGATATAAAAAAGAAATACTTACTTTATTTTTCTTCAATTTATTTCCTCAAATCCAAGAACAAATTTAGAGTTATTTTATTCTTATACCATTTTTCAGAATATACTCACAAAACATAAGTTTTCTTTTTGACATCAATTCTTTTATGTTCATAGGCTGGTAACTAATATCTTTTGCATTTTGTATCTTTAACATGCACATCCAAGCACAAGATGTAATCTGGTCCATTTCAATCTTACTATGTTAATGAGTACCATATTGACTGGATCAATTTTCATTAGAGAAATTTTTCAATTCCCTTTTAATTTTCTTTACTTTACCCATTAAAACATCCAAATTGTGCGTTTGGATAGTAGATTATTTAGGATAATTTGTTAAAAATGATACTGTAGCACTTTTTTGATGTGATGTATGTGAAATAAAAAGATGATTGGAATTTGTGTCGATGATGCAACCAAACCCCTCATCCCTACTAGGTGTGCATATAAGTGTGAAATGTCATCTTTTATATAGTAGTAATGGTAATGGATTTAAAGAAGTTGTGTAATAAGCGCATCAGGGAGATGAGATGTGTAATAGGAGAGCCCGCAGTTATTTGGGGCTTGTTGCCGATTGATTATTTTAACTGATTATAAATTCTGATTTAGCGCTTAACTATAAGTGAAATCTGAAGCTGTTTCAAGCGCATGAAGAAAAAAGCCTTCGGACGCGGAGACGTCTTCTCTAGTCACTCAAAAGTCTGAGCTAAATAAGGAACAGGCTCTCCAAACACAAGTACGTACCACACGGCTGAGGAAACATCGCTGCTAATGTTTTGGGGCATCCGGACAATTACACACCTTCTACTCCGTTGCCCACCCTTCAAGAGAACCTAGCGACTATTAAAGGACAACAACGGAGCAATTCTTTTATCGTGTCCTCAGTTGTTGCTTTCGTATTTTGATTGTAGATTTTTTAATGACAAAAAAAGTTAGAATTTATAATCATCCAAAGAGTAACTTTTGCTGATCTGATTATTCTCTATAATTAATTTTGATAATCAGATATTGTGAAATCTAAAGCAGTTGAGAACAAGACCTTGATCCTTAACGGTTGATATTAAAAAAATAGGGTTGTTGGGATCCGGATCACGGAATATATGACTATTGAGAAATCAATAACATAACAATCTAATAACAAAAAAGTCACAAGCATGAAAGATAAACGACACACAAGATTTAACATGGTTCAATTCCACCATTGAGTCTACATCACCATTGAGTCTACATTCACGGAGAGAAAAACCCATTCTTTATTGTGAAAGAAAACTTCATACAAGAATACAACTTAATCCCATACAACTCTTATATAATTTCTCTTACCTCTCAAAAACCCTTTCTCACCCCATGTATAACCCTCTCTCACCCCATGTATAAGGCTACATGTTGCCCCTTGTGTGTCCCTTGTTTAGTATGCCAAATCCCACTTATTTATAGAACATATTACTTGGCCAATACCCAAGTAATAACAGCGAAATAACTACTAGTTTCTAATTCTATATAGGATGGGAAATAACTTCTAATTTCTAAACTCATACAAATAGGAATTTCCTTGATTACTACTATAAGTAACTAAACTAATTAGAACTCTACCTAATTACTTCCACACAAACAAGGATTCTATCTAAGAGAAATTAATCCAATTTCCTAACAAGGGTAACAATTCCAAGATATTGATATTGTATACTTTTGATTGTGGAAATAACTTAAGATATCAGCAAAAATTCTGTTGAAACCAAGCCCAGATATAAGGGTGAAGAGAGAAGAATCCTCTTAATGGATTTGCAGCGAAGGAAGATCAGAAAGGGTAATGGTTGTTGCCTGTTGGCCATACATACCGATGGGAGGAAATTAAGAGGTCATTTTATATAAAATTTAAAGCGTGCAATGAATAGTGGCACAGAAGAAAATTCCACATGGGTCGACAATAGGGGCCATGCTCACGTGAAGGGCACGATGAAATGGGACCACTACTATAGCCAGCTCCAAAAAATAAATAAATTTTTTGGTGGTATTATCTTTCATATTCATATATTATTTTTAGACAAAAAATGTGGTTTTTGGTCCAACTACTTAAAACTTACAACCATACTTGAAAATTCAACTTAGTGAAAAGATCCTTCATGACTAAAAAATAAATAAATATAAAAATAAATCCGCATTGTTAAATGTGGAAATTGTCATAACTTGGAAATCTTCTGAAAAATCTATTGTTTTATATACCGATAAATGGGCTTGTTATTTCAATAGAAGACTATCTACAAATTCTTTTTTTAAAATAATATTATACTAGTTTTTCTGATGTGATATATCAGAGATGAAAATACACTCATAAAGGTAACTAACAACGTATTTATGTGCAATAGAAATATCTTTGCAAAAAAAAAAAAAACATTTATCCTATGTATAATGCAAATCTTGTTGTTTGTCTGTCCACTTAACTATAATTATCTAGTACATAAGCTGATATAATCTATGATTAAAAAGATATAGTATTTATTTTTCACATCACTTGGTAGGATCTATTGAGTATAAAGTTTTTGCTTGACAAATTATTTTTTGCCGTAACCATCGTTGAGCAGGACAGCATGACTTGCATTAACTTGCAAGTGTTCGATGTCAACTTGGGATTCTTGTTCCTGAATTTGTACTTTCTTTTGTTTGGCCTCTTTGGTAAATGAAATATATGCCTCAAGAAGTGGGATAAAAGATTTTATTCTGAAATCTATGTATTTTTGTCACATTTGGGAGAAAAGGATGAAAAGCAGACTTGGAGACAGAGAGCCTCATTAAATTTGCAGCAAGGGATGAGACAAAAAGGCATTCAATGCATTAAAGTAATATAAATTATAAATGAAAATTGTGAACCCATTTTATTTGAAGTCTGAAGAAAACTGCTCTATCTTTTTGGGCAGCTAATGTATCCAAGGAAAAATATATATATATATATATAAGCAAAGATGAAAAAAACTTGGATGGAAAATTGTAAAAGTACAAAAGTCAAAGAAAAACAGCTGTTTCACATTGAGAGCTTCCCACAAAATCAATTGTGGACATGACTTGAACTTTAATTCCAATATACTCTTTGAAAATGTATAAAATTTAGGTCCACAAACACCAAAAAGAAAAAAAAAAGAATTGCAATATTTGTAATAGAAATATAAATATTAAAATGGACTTTATCGAGTTTTCAGTTTCAGCGACAATTTTTTTTTTAATGTAAATGAGAAGTTGAAGGTTTTAAATCTAAGACCTTTCATTTACATTCCCTTCCTCCATACCGTTCAACTCATCCTTCCCAACTGTTTTCTATTAGCTTTTTGCCATTTTCTGTTCACTTTTCTTCACCATTTGTCAACCAGCAATGAATCATTGCCAACTCATATTCTTCCCAGATAGGGCTTGGCAAACAAGATATGATAGGTGTCAATTCTGCAGCTCATGAATCATGATTAGTTAGTTATTTATATGCATAGAACTGTTGTGGGTTGGCCCCCATTGGCCAAAGGGAGGCACCACTTGTCTCCCAAACCACATTCAGTGGTTTGGTGGATGCAAGAGAGTAAGCCTTTCATCACCTTCTCCTGCCTCCTTTGATTCCCAAAATTTCAGAAACATGCATCATTTCCTACCTCATAATTGGAGCTGAAATCATTCCTGAACTATTTTATTATATTCCCAGGATTCCATTATCCAGAATGAGGAAAGATTGAAAAGAAAGAAAGAGATGGGGCCTTGGGGAGTTCAAACTGGCTCGCCTAAATATGTTTGGATCGGAGATTATTTGAGAAATTATTTAGAATAATTGCTCTAGTATTTTTATAATGTAATGTATGTTAAATAAAAAGATTGTTGATAAGATGAAAAATTGATTAGAAATTTTAATTATGATACAAGTGATATAGTTTTGGAGAAAAAATAATGGTTAACGAAACAGACTGAAATTTCATACAACATGTGTATCAAATAAGTAAAGCCCACCGATGAGATTTGATCTCTCCGGTGGATGTTTGTGTGTTTTTCAATTTCTTTTTCATAGGCCATAAAAGATATATATAATGAAAGGTAGAACTAGAATTAATGATAGAAAGATTAGGAAGTTTGTTCTTCTTAATTGAAAAAATTCAAAGAGAAATCATAGACTATAAAAGACACTTTTTTAAAAAATCATAATAATATTAATATTTTTTTTTTCTGATGTGATGTATGTAAGATAAAAAGATGGTTGGAAATAGAGATTGAAGAATGTACAAATGATACAACCAAAAAATTTTAAAAAATTTACAATCTAAATAGATTGAATTCAGAGGTTAACCAAACATTGATTAATTTTCCGATCAATAGATAACTAAACAAATTTTTCTCGTGGTAGAAAATGCAGTTGTCACAGGCACAGACCATCATCTTGGCTAAGAAAATAATCAAGTTTCTTTGCCTAAAAAGTAATTCAACATGCTCTTAGTACAGTTTGAGCCACTTTTTTTTTCAAGATTTGAGACAAAATACATTTCCAAATAAAACCTCAAGTTTTTTTTGGGACAAGATTTGGGACAAAATACATTTCCAAATAAAACCTCAAGGACAAAATACATCTTAGAAATTAAAGAATACTCGAACAATTTTCCCCAAAGCGAACTATTCAGATCCCTACTCAGCTTCAGAGGATTTTCATGTGAATGCCCAAAAGTAAATCTTGCCACCAAAATAACTAATTTTCCTGGAATAAATTAATCTCTATAAAAAGTTTTTTTTCATGAGTAGAGTTTCAATGTATGCCATACATGCCACAAAAACAAAGTGAAATTCAAACGAAAAAATTAAAAAGCTTATGTTTTTTACATCCAAATTTATAACAAAAAGGTTATATGGACAATGTAAAAAAGATTAATCTATTTTTTGATGACATTTGTATACAAAATAAATGGGTAACAAATCAATTGAAGTTGGAGACTTGTGTGAACCATAATATGTGTGGAAATGTTCATCACAATCTACTTTACAATAAATACACAGTTGCTGCGACTTATCTATGCTAGTTGGCACATTTTCTCCCATACACGGGACTCTTAAGGGTTAGTTTAGTGGTTAAAAAAACTTCCAACATTTAAATTGTTAAAGCATTGAGCTATAAGCTAAAAAGAGGACACCATTAAATCATAGTGTGGTGACAATTTTGCACGATAGTTTATCTCAATCACCTTTTTATTTTACATGCATCATATCAGATAAAATAGGTTTAAATATAAATTGTCGCCTTGTAATTAGGGTTGGTTTTCAGTTTACTCCACCATATTCATAAAATAGAAAGTACCCTCCGAAGTGTAACACCTGTATGGCGTAAATTAAATTCTCATCTCTATTAGTTAAGAAAAGACTATTACACCACTAAAATTACCCTCTAACGATTTTATCCTTTTGGCATAAGATAGCACACAAATCTTGGATTGTGATTATTTGCCAAATAAAATTTGCTTGTATTATCAACACAATTTCCAACTACCTTTTTTATCTCACATATATCACATCGAAAAAGTGCTATAGTATTTTTTTAAAAAAAATTATTCCAAATAATCTACTATCGAAACACACTCATAGTATACCAAGTTTACCTTTGTGTTGGAGGGAAATTGTCTCCATTTTTTCATTGCTTATGTGCGAGTCTCTATTTAATAACATTAATTGCAGACGTGTATTTCTTCTGTTCATAGCTTCTAATTCTCTTATTTTTATGATCTGTCGAATAGATATATTTTTAAAGAGATTACTGATTGTTGTATTTCTATAAAACGTGTTGGGTGTTATCCACTTTTGTTAGACTAATTTTGGAACAGTTGAACTTTTTGAGCTATTCTTTTTTGGTTGAAAAAGGAGCAGCAGGCCGTTTTGAATTTTCTTGTAATAAAATGTGAAGCAGCAGCAAGGGCTTAAAATGGAATTGTCCTTAAATTTTACTAATGGTTAATTAAAATTTGGGATCAGTCACTTTAACTAAAATATGTTTATAGACAGCCTTCGTTGGTCAACCGTTCGTTGACAAACAAGGATTACACTTTAGGGATATTTTGTACATTTCATGAGGACAGGGAATAAAAACCCAGACCCAATTATAGGGGACGATCTGTCTTTAAACCTAGGTTTGTTTGGATAGGAGATTTACTCCCAAAATTTACTTGCTTGCATCATCAACACATTTTATCGAATAAAAAAAATCCAGACTTAATTATAGGGGACAATATCTGTATTTGTACCTTGAAAATATTACAGTGTTGTCAAACAAAAAAAAAAAAAAATCATCTCATATTTAAACGGTCATGGTTTACCATCTTCACAGAATTGATTCGAGTCTTCTTACAAGTTGAACGCTTTTAGAATGGTTAGTGAAAGGTGACAAATTTGAGTCTTCGGGGGCATCATTGCTGCTTCTTAGGCTTACTTTACAACTCTAATCAATTGCTCATTTGACTATGTTGGATATCAGACATTGATATTTCGGCAATTTGGCATACTGAACCCCTATTCTTTATTCTGAATTTCCACAAATGACTCACCTTTAGAATTTCAATTTTGCAGTTTTGGCTACGGTAATTTTATCTCAAGTGACATTTGCTCCACATATAGTTTCTTCGGCATGTAAAAAGTGTGGATAACTTTTTTATACACTGTCAGTGTATAATTCTTTTTACACTAGCAAGTTTGATTCGTCACATAACACAAATTTAAATTTAAAATTCAAATTATGCATATGTGGTATGCATCCAAAGCTGCTAGTGTAAAAAAATCACTATACTGTCGGTGTATAAAAAGTTAACCCAAAAGGTTCATGTGAACTTGGTTTATAGGTTTTCTATAGGTTCACCTCTCGACTCTGTAGTGTATACAGTAATATCACAGTTTTTTTTTTTTTTACATCATTATACATTATTCATCATTACCTTTGTTACATATACCGGATAATCGACAAGTAAAACGATAAACCAATTTGTACAAGTATTTTTCCTTTTAGCAACTAGAAACAAGAACAGTTTATGATGGTATCGCCAAACATGCATCAATTTTTACTTATATCATCGACGCAAATTCCAATCACTTTTTTATCTCATATACATCACATTAAAAAAGTAATACAATATCATTTTCAACAAATTATCCAAATAATCTACTATCCAAACGCGCTACTGAATTAAAACATCAGTTAATTCCATAATTAGGATAAACCTTAGGGGACGACCTACCCAAAAGAAACAAAGAAAATATTCGAAGTCAAAGGTCTTGTATACGCATAATTGCACAGTGACTGTGACGGCATGAGCATAAAGAGGAGGAAGCTCATGATATTCCAGAGGGTAGGTCTCAAAAATGGGCAGAGACGGGATTAAATGAGCATGAAACTGGTCAATGCGACCTCACGAAATTAATTCAAGCAGTACAAAATTGCATCAGAGATACTTGATCGTTTAACTGCAAGCATGGCAAGTCTCTCTAAAGTTCAGTACGTACCACTTGTTTCCTACCCGAGACGAAACTCCAAAACTTGGTCGTACTCTATTCAGATATTCAAGCCCTTCATGCTTAAAACCTTCTGTACAAAATGCAATTATCAATCTGCCAACTTCTGCTTCCTCTGCCTTCTGGTTCCCCTTTCTTTCCGTCACTGTCACTTGAACATCTGAAGGTTGCGGCCAAGGTTGTGACAGAATCCATTTATTTGACGAGTAAGTGCAGTTTAGTTGGTAAGACGTTTCACATGTAATCGATGAGTCGTAGATTTGAGCTATTACACGGGTCGAGTAGAGAATCCTTACTGTTTGATCATCTTCTAGAATTGAAAAAAATAAAAAATAAAAGAATCCATTTATTTATTTTTATTGTCTTGAATGTAGCTCACAAACCCAAGGGTAAGAAAGCAAAAGATCTGTTGAAGCAAATTGGGTAATTGTTTTCAAATGCTTATAGCTTTGACTGTCTTGGCTGTCTAACCCCCTTGGTCCATTTTCTAAAATTGGTGCTCTTACCAGTTAGGGTTATATAATGTGCAAATTGAAGATCACGGGAATTGTGATTTTTGGCTTCTTCCCCTCGATTGGATGAGCAAGACTCGAGTCAGAGAGTAATAATGGAGAAAATGTACCCAAAAATAATAATGCTCGACAATGGTAGTATATACTTGACAAGTTTGATTACATAATTTCTTCTTACGTAATCAATGCTGTCAAACTTCTAAATTTGGTACAACTATTGAGATATATAATAACCTATGGTGATTTGTATTTTTTAATTAATTATAAGATTAAGTAGTTGGTTAATTGGTAATCTTAATTAGCTACCATTTATATGTTCTCTATAATACTACCTTTACGCTTATAAATACTCCATTTTTGTATCACTTGTAAATATACTGAATGCGCATGATTCTTCTCTTTTGGTATTCTCTATTAAAAACAAAAAACAGTAAATATATGTAAGTGCTCAAATTTGTATAATGACAAGTTTGCATGCATAGTTTTCGCCCCTTTAAGTTTGAATGATACATAGCCTGTGCATTGAAAGAGGGAAACAACAGTCATATTTATTTCAAAAGAGAATTTAGTTTTAGTCCTAAATATTTTAGACACGAACAATTCTAAGTGAAAAGAAAACATAGTTTCAAATGTCTTCTAAACATGTTTAATCACATTGACTGATTTTTTGTTAATTACTACTAGAATCTGGTAACTTACTATCACATACTTAAAAATAATTTTTTGAAAACATGAAAAAATCTTGCTAGGGTAATTGCTTGCATGTCGATGATATGAGTAATTAGTCTTTAAATCTAGAGGAGGGATGGATTAAGTGGTTGGAGAGGTGGGAGTGTAAGTGAAAGGTTTCGGATTCGAGTCCTTCCACTTACACTTAAAAAAAATAAAAAAAGTCTTTAACCCATAATAAAAAAGTTCGATTGACAATACAACTTTTGGGTAAAAGACTACGAATAACTTTTTTATACATTGTCAATGTATAATTTTTTTCATACTAGTAGGTTTCAATTATGATACATAATACAAATTCAAATTTGAAATTCAAATCATACATATGTGTCATACATCCAAAACTGCTAGTGTAAAAAAAAATTATAATATTAGTGTATAAAAAGTTAATCCAAAGACTAATTACTTGCGTGATCACCATGTGAACAATTAGTCATTTTTTGTTATAGATCAAGGCAAATAATATTTTTCTAATTTTTTAAAATTTTAGTTGCCAGCACATGACCAGATTTTCGTCAGAATTTCCAAAAATCAATCAATTGGACTAAACATGCCTAAAAATTAAAACATCTGGGACTACATTTGTTTTTTTGTCTAAACTTTATGAACTAAAATCGATCATGCTCCAAATATTTGAGATCAAAATTATAATTCTCTCTTATTTTAGTGTTAAATGGGAAATTAGTAGCAATATTGTGCTCGGTTTAGCAAAACAATCAAAAAGAAAAGAAAAAAGAAAAAAGGCAATAGTATTCAGTACTTCCATAATTGGCAAGCATAGTATATATTTGCCCAGAGCTGCTGAGGACCGCCATCATACACGCAGCACATCATTAGCAATGGCCTTCTCTTTTATTGTGCTGTTTGACCGTGTGACCGCTCCCCCATTTTAAAATAGTTTGGGAAATTGCAATTCCAGACTTCCAGTATGCATTTTTTAAAATAAAATATCATAATTTTATTAAAATATATTCTAATGACAGAAGTATGCTAAGGATAACTAACCATGATTAAATATCCACTTAACCGATGTAATCGAAATAATTTTCCTTCGTTAGGCATTGGTTAATGCATATTCTTCAGACTTACAGGTAATTTTAATAAGAATCAAATAGTTAAAATTTATGTAAGTGGTTGAATGTAAATTTTAGGCATTTTTTCTTACTTTAGCATTTAACTTTAGGCAACTTTCTCGATTTTGCTTCATCAATTAAAACTAACACAAACTCTCACATTTAAATATTTCAGTTGACAAGAATATGTGTTAATATTATGCCATTAATACAATTCTGGTCAGTAGAAAACCCTCAATAAAATATGCCACATATTATGTTCTTTCCATTATATCTGTAATTATCAAGGATTTTGATTTTCATGAAAAAGTTATGGTACTTTAGTTGTTGGACAGTAAAAATTTAAAAAAATAAAGAAAGTTAGAACAATTTGAATTTTAAAGCTTTAATGAGGAGTGATTTTTCATGTTATCACTAACTCTTCTCACTTTTGATTAATGATAAATTGTATTGAAGAAATAAAATTAAGGGAAGTTTAAAAAAACACAAAAGGTAAAAAAAAAATGAGAAAGAGGCTATATATTTTATTTGATAGCAAAACAGAAAAATGAGGAAGTTTTCTTAGTTTTTCTTAATCAGTGAAAAGAAGATTTTGGAATGCTTTCAAAATAAAAAAAAAATAAATCTTATATCAATGTATACACTATCATGGTTAAATGATGACACATATATAAAATTTGTATTTCAAATCAAAATTTTGATTAATTATTATATATTCAACGGTGATAATATATATTCTGTTAGTATATAAAAAATTAATACAAAAATGGGTCATTGTTTTTAATCTAATAACCATGATAAAACTTTTTAACATTTTTTTTCCAAAAATTGCAATCCGTACGATCTCTAAACTATGTTGTGGGGTCAATCCAACAACATTAGAACTAATAAACCATTGATAATGGGGATGGATTCAGCCTTATTTGGATTGCCATTTTTCTGCAAAAAAATTTACGTTTTCCATGAACCTGTTTCTTAATTATCTTTTTATTTCATATGCATAAAGTCATTACAATACTTTTTTTTTTGTAAAAACTCTAAAAAATAATAATCCAAATGAACAAGATGTTAGTTGTCATATTTACATTTTCCTTTTTTTTTTTCCCTTTTTTTATACTCCCTGGTTGAGTAAACGCAACTAATACAAGGAGAGAAAAAGAATGGTGACAAAGATGGAATCTAGATAACTGCTCCACTCAAAAAAAGCATAATTAAATTTGGTCCATTGCAATATATTTACGGTTTGTTGACCATAAATTCTTTTAGTTTAAATAAACAACTATTGAAATAACTTCAAAACCCTTTTAGATAATCTGTGACTTGTTAAGAGTCCTATTAGAGCTTTTCAGTTCAAAGTCTCACTAAAACTTAATTATCCTAAACTAATACTACTAGTTTTCATCTTACTTTTTGTGGGTTACCAGTTGTATTATTGTTTAGTCCCACAAACATGGGACACTCATAATCATATAAACAACTAATATTTTGGACTAACTTATCGATTTTTTGCTTATTTAAACACGTCAATCTATGATGTCAGAGGAACTAAAAATCCCATCTCAGCTGAGACTCAAGAAACTGTCTAATCCAAATAGGAGCTTCTGCTAAAGGCTAAAACATGAGTTTGTGATAAGGTACGAATCATTTTATTAAAATTTTTCCAAAGAAATTTAAGAAAATGAAAGATCACTTAAAAGCTAAAAGTACTCCAGACGGAGCCGCCGCCGCCGCCGGCTCGTGCAAGGGGCCAAAATCTACTTGATCCATTTGCCGGGCAACCGGTTATTAGAAGAAGCCAAGTCTCCAACAAAACATTCCAACGCCTGAATCCTTTGCTCCTCCAATAAGAACTTTTGCTACATACTTGAGATGACATGTATGTTTGAACAATAAGGTCCCATTTAAATTTTTTTAAATTTTTATACTCATGCAAAAAGTGAAATAGTTTTGTTAGAAAACTACAATCCAAACATATTTGAACAATTGATTATTGACAAGAATTCACCTACCAAAAAAGACTCTAAATCACGATATTATTAAATAACATATACAAATATAAGAATCTCTAAAATTAAGAGTGTGGGGTATTCTTTAATTTATTTCTATAATAATTCATGGGTCAGTTGAGTATAAGATTGTCTAACTCTGTTTGGATGCCTTGTTTTTCCCTCTGTTTTTAACCAATAATATTTTTTAAAACTTTATTTATAATAACCTTCTAAAAACACTCAAAGTCTTTAACATACACATTCCAAAATACCCAAAAATATATAAGTATTCTTCTTTCTTTTTCTTCTTTTCTTCCTACTCTCCCACCTCATCCCACCATTGCTGACTGGCACTCCGTCGACATTAGCGTGACTGGTCGCATGACCAAAGGGTGAGAGAGCGGGAGAGGAGGCAAGGGAAAGGGAGAGGGGGAGGGGAGGAAGAGGGGAAAGGAGAAGAAGGGAGGGAGGGAGAGAGGAAGAAAGTGAAAAAAAAAAAAGAGAGAGGTGAGGCGATGTGGTTGTGGAAAGATGGGGGAAGAGCAACGGTGGCTTAAAGAGGAAGAAGAAGAAATGGGGAAAAAAGAAAAGAAAAAGGAAAAGAAAGGGAAAAAAAGAAATTTTTCCTCCAAAACTTCAAATATATAAAAGTTTTTTTATAATTTCTACAATAAATTACAATAAAATTTTATACAAACATGAAAAGTTTACCATCCAAATAAACCTAAAATGTATAAGATATTCCTGCAAGATTGTCCATGTATAAGATTTCCTATTGACCATAGGGGTCAGCTCTTACCATAATGAATAATGATGGTGATCCTCCAAAAACTTCAGCCACACAAGTTGACCACAGCATACGATTCCCTGTTGACCATCCTAACTTGATTGTTTTGAGGGTGTTCCAGAATTTGGAGGACGAAGTTGAAGTAGTAACGGTTGAACTGTAATTTCTTCATTAGTGGCCCTGGTTTTACTGCCCTAGGCCTAGGTTTGTGCTCTTGTGAGCTATATGTAGCTGTGCCCCAGCCTAGGAGACTTACATTAGAAAGTGTCTACACTTGTAAGGCATTTTATGGACTGGAAAGGAATGTCTACCCATGCAGCAGAGCTGTTTAGGAGACCTAATAATGTTTTGGTGCTGGTCCATGGCCAAGTCTACAACCTTGTGTAGGCTCCAATTTCACCTCGTCGCGCTTGATAATAGATTATTTGAAATAATTTTTTTTAAAAAAATACTATAACACTTTTTTGGTGTGATGTATGTGAGATAAGAAAGTGATTAGAAATTGTGTCGATAATACATGTAAAAAATTATTGGACAAATAACAGCGATCCAAAAAAATTGTTTCTTGAGCTTGGGTTCAATTACGGTACTAGAGTGCAATTTGGAATTTATTGTAGATTCTGCTCCCCTTTTGGATCATAGCGTGTCAAGTGATGTTCGCTGCTAATAGTATTTGAATTAATAGCTATAAGCTTCGTTTGATTTGAGAGATTTGATGAAAAATTTAAAATCCTCTTAAACCTCTCTGATTGTTTAAATTATTTAGAAAGTATTTTAATTTGTGAATTAGAAATCATTATAGTATCTAAAATGTATTTTGATAATTAGTGAATTATAAATTTAAATGCATTTTAAATAATCTAAATAACTAAAATGATTTAGGTGAATTTCAAAATTTTCATCAAATTCTTCAATCCAAATGAAGCCGTTAACATTTTCTGTGATGGAATTTATATAGAATGTGAAAAAAAAATTATTAGAAGGATAAAAAGTTGACTGGAAATTGTTGGTTTCTGTTTTTCTTAATATTCAAGCCCTTGCATAGGAAGTAAGACCAAAACCCCCACAAACTTCTACAATAAATTAGAATAATAACACAAACTATACTATTCGCAGACGTGAAGAGTTTCCCAAGACAAATAACAACTAAAATTTAGCAGAAGAAGAAGAAGTACCAAGTTTGTAACTCTAAAGTGAAGAGCCAAAAATTAAGGGGAAAACCAAAAAAAAAAAAAAAAAGGCGAAAGAAGTACACTTTGCAAACCAAACTCGGAAAATGAGAAAACAGCTTAAGAAAAAGAGTAAATGCAAAGAAAAAGACACATCATCCGCTGCGATGAAAAACAGTAGTGTCGCTGTATTAATCGGTCCCCGCCAGTTCTTCCCACTCCGCACCACCCAGTCCCTATTGGGGTACTCCCCTGTTCCTCTACTGTTTAGTTTACCACGCCTCCTCCCCCTTTCTACGCCGCGGTTCGTCCTACAATACAAACTGACTTATTATACGGCTCAAAGGTACAGTTTCAAACTCAATTTGGATTTTAGTTCCTCACTTAATAATTAGAGATTTTGCTATTTGTGCCCTTAAGGTTCATTTGGTTCACTGATTGCATGAAATGGGATGGCTCATCTTTAGATAATTAATCTTGGGATTAATCATTCTTATTATTCAGTGTTTGGTTTATTAATATAGGTGTAGGTTTTTTTAATAAGGGTAAAAGAATATGATAAATCATTATCTCCTTCCATAAGTATTTCCGGATAAATAATACTAAGACCCCCATGGAATGACTTTATCTAGGAGAATTAATTTAGTTAACATGGATATTTAATCCAATTATAAAAATGCAACCAAACATTGGATGATACAAGATAAGTCATCCAATCCTTTCTCATCCTATAAACCAAATGTACATCTATAAACCAAATGAACCCTTAGGGTACAGGATAAGCACGTAAAGTATGAGCGATAATGTAATCATCTCCTCCCTAATTTCATAAAACTTTAGAGAAGAAATTCTAAACCTTTCCGAGCAACTAAAATCTAGATCCACATCTTATCATGTGCTCTGAGGGTGCAGAATAAAAGAACCCAATAATCAGACAATGATAGAAAAAGGATTTATAATATAGGTCACAACTTACCAAAATAATACATAAAATCTTTAAAATAACATATAAAAGAATGTGATTAATCAAGTCTAGCTTCATAAGAACTTATATGATTTTTAGTTGAAGAGTATCAAGCCAAAATTTAAAAATTTTCATCTTATATGATTTTTTAATTTAATACTATTAAAATAAAAAATGTAATCCATGTGTAGTAGATCCATAATTTTTGAAACTAGCCTAGAACTTAATTAACATAAAATTTAAAGCAATAAGTGAATAAAAGAAGCTACCTTGAAAACCCCCTACAAATCATCCAATAAACTCGTTATGCATTATAATCAAGTAAAACTTGATCACAAGAACAAAGTGGGAGGATTCAAAAATATTCTTCTAAGTGTTCGATTAGCTTTTAAGTGGTTATTAATTGTTCAAGTACTAGACTCAATATTCGTATGTTATAAAAGAAAACGCCTTAATATTCAGAAATAAAAGCTAAAATTGCTAAAAAATATATAAATTATTGTTTATCTGCATCAGAAGCACACTTTTAAATACACATTTTCATCTTTTTAATTACCATTTTATCTTAAATACACATTTTCATATCATAAGAAGTTTACTTTTTTTTTTTAAGAACTAATCTCGTCTGAATTTAAATTTAAAATTCAAATTTTACTTATGCATCATGCATCTAATCGTGATAGTATATATAAATTAATATATATAAGATCTACTCATCTTTTAATTACCTTTTTATTTTAAATTAATCTTTTATACACTGACGGTATATACGCCATCACCATTTGAAACATTGCACATTTGAACTCATTAAAACCCGATTCACATCACTGTGTTCAATAAAAGGAATGACGGAAGCTCTAATATATTGGAAAGGGAAAAGATTTCGAAGATGAACCTATTCCCATGCAATAGTCAGGAATTCTTGACGGTATAGAGTTAGAACAGCTCTAGATTCGGGGGCTCTTTCTACAGCCAAACGCGAGAGAAAAGTCCTTTATACCGATATAAAAAGGGACAAATTTTAGCCGATGCTGCGTTGGTGGCGAACTTTCTTCATGATAACTCATCTAAATTTAAATATAAAATCTAAATTTTATTCATGTTTTATACATCTAACCATAATAACATAATATATATATATGATAGTGTGAATAAGATTTACTCTTTTATTCTAAGTACGTATCTTTTTTTGTTTTATTTTTTGGGAAGGCGGGATAAACCAGAGTGTACTTTGTATGAAGGATGATGTATGATGTGCCCTGCTCAGTGTCCTGCTTCCTTTCCAAATTCCAATAAATACTTCCCCTCCCGGCACTTCCCCTCCTTTCCTCTCAGTTGTGTTAATTGTTATTGTTACGTAGTACGCAGTATTAATGGCGTACATCAAAGAGAGATAGAGAGAGAGATGTTACGGTGAACAAACAGGGGGACCAGACCAGAGCAGACCAAGTTACGTTGCTTTCTTCCCACTATTTACTTCTTCATTCTCGTTTCGCTACCTTTTAGCCCTTCTCCTCCCAACCCACTCTCTCTTCTCAATAATACTCCCTCCCCTCCCCCTGCCCCCAAGCCACTATAAACTCGAAAGCAACAGCACCCCTGAACCAGCACCAGCAGCAGAAGAAGCAGAAATTGCTACAGATTGACCGCCATTGAACCAGCAGAACAAGAACCCATTTCCCACAAACCCAACCACCCCGCCCTCTCAGAAAAAAAGGGATAATAATAATAAGAAGAAGAAGAAGAAGACATCTTCAAGGAGGAAAAAAGAAAAACGTATAGAGGGTAGAGGGAGAAAGGGAAGCAGGGAAAGTTTCTTTTCTTTTTCCTCAAAAATTCTCTCTGCCATTGGAAAAGCTTTTTGAGTACCTTTTCTGCTTCTAAGTTTGTACTTTCTTCTTGCCTTCTTTCCACAGAGCACTGAAAAGAAGTTCTTTTTTATTAAAAAAAGTATTTATTGCAAAAGGGTTTCCCTCTCTCTCTCTTTTTTTTTTTGGGAGCTTAATTTCGGGACAGTTAAGGTTTCTGTTAGCAATTGTGTCGGGTCGGGTTGATTTCCGGGGGCTGGATTACTGCAATTCGGAGCTTGGAAATGGACTCAATGGAAGCTATTCAAGCTAGATCCGCTACCTGCGAAGTCATCGGAGGGGAGTTTAGCCACCAGGTCGGGGAAGAAATTCACCGGCTAATGTCTGTGCCGCCGGAGACTGGGAGTTCATTCACCGCACTGCTTGAACTCCCGGCAAATCAAGCTGTGGAGCTCTTAGTGCACTCGCCGGAGGCCGCCGTAGCTGAAAATCCTTCCATGACGCGACACCTGGAGCAATTCAGTCAATGTCCTCCTCCTCCGCCGGCCTCGGCGCTTATTTTCCCTTCAGACACCGCCCTCGTCGACCGAGCCACCAAATTCTCGACCTTAGTAAATTCAGACGACAACTCAAGGGCAAAATTGGAGAGCGTGAAGCAAGAGCCGGCGGACTCCGATTCCAACCCCAACTCCAACTCATCTCCGGCTGTTTCGAACCCCCCCGTGGAGCAGAATCCGAAATCTGCAAAGCGAAAGGACAGGGAGAAAAAGGTACTAGGTAAATTTAACCAGTTGACGTGATCATTGTGCAGCTAATTCAAAATTTTGTTGAAATTAGGGCAAAGAATCTAACAAGAAGGGCAAAAAAGCTGCAAACGAAACCTCCGAAGACGGCCGCGAGAAGCTCCCTTACGTTCACGTCCGAGCTCGCCGCGGACAGGCCACGGATAGCCACAGTTTAGCAGAAAGAGTAATAGTCAATCTCTTTCTCGTCTAATTGATGTAATTAAGCTCTGATTATATCGTTATTAGTCACTAATCATGTTTTTAGGTTGGAAATGATGGAGACCGAGGCCTAATTGTCTTCGTTCAATCATTAATTATATGCTTTAAGGTGTCCTTTTTATTTTTATTTTTATTTTTTGTTCTGAAGTGAATTTGATATATTTCTTTCTTTTTTTTTTCCGGGTGATTAATCTTTGTAGGCAAGGAGAGAGAAGATTAATGCAAGGATGAAGCTATTACAGGAGCTGGTCCCCGGGTGTAACAAGGTTGGACGTCGTTTTCTTCACAAAGAAATGTCGTTTCGTCATTTAGTTAATGGTTGGTTTTCATGATGATTAGATTTTGGATTACGTGATGGGAAAATCTGGTTGCTGATTAGGATTTGTGCCTTTTTGTTTGGTCATTGGCACTACTTGGCTAATACTCATTTGTTTCTTTTTCCTGCCTAACGTAATGTTTTGTGTCACTGTCACCTTTTGAACCGGAATAAAGGCAATGGCTTTTTCACCACTAAAAGTGGCCGAGTCTGTTATTGCTTTTGATGTTGAAGTGTCTCTCTCATAAATCTTGCATATTTTTGCTTTACCTTTTACAGGGTTGGTTTGTTAAAGGGTCCTTTCTTCTGAGGTCACTTCTGTTATTTTGTTAAACTACCTTTTCTTTGTGAACGTTGGGGGGTTGGACTGTTGGTGATATGTAAAAGTCGTTAGGACTTTCTCTCCCTTATTGATTTTGTCTGTTTTATGGTCCAATTGGTGGGGAAGCTATTGCATTACATTTGGTTTAAGTTGGCAACTTGGCGATGTAATACTATTATGATGACTTTCTGAGTGGAGATAAGGGGATGGTTTGGGGTAGGTCTTACTATTCAATTTGCTCTTGCATAGGTATGATAGTTATGTTGGCATTTAAACTTGAAAGCTATTAAGGGTCTTTATAAGATGAGGAAGTAAGGGAACTAATAGGAAATCGCTAACTACTTTTGATGCTATTATTGTAATCTTGAAAACCTTTGCAGGTCCTTCCAAAGATGATTAAAAGTGCAGCAAGTACTGCTGGTGATCATTTATTGCTGTTTTTATTGAGTTTCTAACTGATACAAAGCTCTTCAGGCACTTTGTGTAATTCGCGGTTCTTATCCGTGCTGGGGTTTCTTCCATTCCATGAAATTGAGTAGAATTTTGAGAAGTCTTGAGTGATTTTGTCCAAGTTAGAGGAGAGCTTTAATGTAAGGATAGAGAACTTGCGTACTCAAAGGACCTGAAGAAACTTTGTAAAAAGATTTGATGGCTGGCAAACATGAATGGATAGACTGACAGTGCAATAAGGTTATCCTTCAAGTAAACCCTGTACCTTGAATGAAAACAGAGAGTTTTTGACATACAACTGTCCAATGTTTCTTAAAGGACTACTACCGAGGGGTAATATTCAATAAATGCTTCCCTGGGTCCATTAGCATTTCCAATCCAAAGAATTGCTAAGCTTTCAGGGCTGAAAATTTTGTTTGATATAATTGCTGTGAGTCCCCAAATTTGAAAGGATGAAAGGACAAATTTAGTTACTGCAACTTCTTCAGTTTCTGCTCACATGAGAATACCTTTATTTTCTTTAGCACACGTAGGTAGCACTATAGGTTGGAATGTACCTGGATGAGAAGAGCATAGATAGGTAACTGGAAGTTGGGTCTCCTATTATGAACTCTCTGTTTCCTACTCCTTTGCTTTCCATCATTGACGGGTGGTCATATCTGAAACAATCAGTCCATGAGACTAAATTCCAAATGCTCATGTATGTCTCAGCATATTTTAGTTCTACTGTAATCTCGAAGGCAATTTTTGCTGTTACCCTGCATTGTGTCGTTCTATATGCCCATTTCCAGTAATGATAGTTGATAGTACTGCACTTGAAAATGATTAATTAAGGCTTACATAATATTTGCTCTTAAATGCTTACAGGGACCTGAATCTTTTGCCAAGACAGAAATAATTATTTTTTAAACAGGTTTTCAATGTGAACACCATCAATTAATTGATAACTTGAACTAAGCATCACATTAGTGGAGAAATCATATCCTCCTTTGGCTTCCTAATATTTTGTCACCCAACAACTCAGTGGTGTATTGTCTCTTTCCAGATTTCAGGCACTGCAATGGTGCTGGATGAGATCATTAACCATGTTCAGTCCCTACAACGTCAAGTGGAGGTCAAACTTCAAGCACTTTCTTCTTCTTCTTTTCTTTCTTTCTTTCTCTCTTTTTGATCTTTAATATGTCGTCTGGTGAATTTACATTCATGGGTGCTAAATCGATTTCCTGTTGGTTTCTTTATTGGCTTTCAGTTTCTTTCAATGAGACTTGCTACTGTCAATCCCAGAGTTGATTTCAATCTTGACACACTTATTGCAGCAGAGGTATGTGTATTTATTTCCTGCATTTCTGTTGGTGTCTTGAATTCAATGGTCTATAGGGTACCCCTAAAACATATCTGTTTGAATCATCCTGATTGTTATGATGAAATATCCAGTGATATGAAATACGGGGTTGAGTAAGTAGAGAATTGAGGAGGTATAGATGGGGTGTCAATTATGAACCGCCTGTGCTATCTGTCATCTCTGCACTACTACTAAAGCTTAAGCAGCTGATAAAATATGCCTCTAGTTAAAGTAATCTGTTTAAGAATGCTCTGTTCTATTTCTAACAAGGGAATTGCATTTTTCTGAATCCAAAAAAAGGGGTAGCAATGCGAGAAGGGTTAGGTTTCTGCAAATATTGCTTTTTGCTTACAATATCTTTTCCACTTACGGAATGCTGAATCTTCTCACTTTCTTTTGGATTTGTTGCATATTTGCATTTGTCCGAGGCACAGAGTGTACAATAGGCAATAGCACCATTTTGAATGTGTGAAAAATTAATCCCTCTAGGAAGCTCCTTCATTTTGCCCATGTTGTTTAATGGAAAAGTTTGAGTTGCCATGGATGTGTGATGCTGCTCATTGAACTTGTATAAAAACTTGTTCTAGTGTAAAGTGATGATTTTGTTGCTAGCATATTCCTATAGATCATTTTATTTATTTTCAATTCTAGAATGGAAAATTTAATTTTCTAAACATTGCAGAGTGGATCCCCAATAGAAACGAATTTCCAAGGCATGGTTATGCCATCAATGTGGCCTGAAGAACAAGTACATGGGAACAGACAACAGTATCAACAGCTCTGGCATTTAGATGGACTGCATCAGCCAATCTGGGGTCGGGACGAAGACAACTCTAACTTTATTACTCCGGAAAACTCGCTGTTGAGTTATGACTCTTCAGCAAATTCAGGTAATGCGAAGCTTGATTCTAAAAACTATGTATGGGTTATCTCCTTTATTACATTGTACTCCCAAGTAATTTCAATTTTCCCACTGGTTCAACTGTAACGGTCGGTGGGTTATATTTCAGTCTGCATACAGCATACTCGAGAAACTGAAACCTGTGGCTCAAAAGTATATATGATGTTACCGAGTTGGCCTCCCATTTCTACTCCTTTGAAGCTAGTAAAACCACCATTCGCTTTATCCAAAAACATAAAGTAAAAGAACCAATGGAAGCAAAGAAGGCAAAAAGTGCTTAAAAATATATATATATATATATATATACAGGAACTTGGATCCCAGAAAACATATTGATAAATAATGATCAAACAGCCTTTAAAAGAAACTGACTCTGCATTGCTTTGTGTTATTGCAGCCTCTTTACACTCAAATCAGCTGAAAATGGAGCTTTGAAGGTGGTTCTGAAGCTATACTCTTACTAGCTAGCTGTATATATCTTCACATATAGTGTTAGTAAATAGCAGGAAGGTAGAGAGGATGTCGTCTCGGCCAATTCATTTGGTTCCTCATTGGGTTCCTACATTCTCTAGTTAACCGGCTGGCAGAATCCCAGAATGCAATATATGTTATCTCAGCTAGAGACTAGACTAGACAGCTTATTTTGTTATTCCTCCTATATATATATAGTACTCCTACATGTCAATACTCACTTATTAGAGTCATTCAATCCCATTCTTCACGTTTGTGCTGATTGATTGATTCGGAATGTAAAATGAAAATCCAGAAGCTTTTATGCTTCAACTTTTGTTAACTTTCATGCATGTTTGTTTGGATTGATATTATTTTTACAAAATTTTTCAACTTGCATCATTGACACAATTTCTAATCACCTTTTTATCTTATATACGTCACTTTTATGGTATTTGTTTCACAAAATTATCCCAAATAATTACTATCCAAAGGACTGTCACAACTCACAAGTAAACGTTACGTGAAAGGCTTTCATTTGAAAAAGCAAAGATCCTGCTCATTGTCCATGAAGTATCCTATGAAGGAAATATTATCCACCCCACTATTCTGACTTCTGAGTGAGTGTGCCCATAAAAAAAAAAATGCTGATTTCGCTTTTTTTCTACCTAATACTCCTCACACACACCACCACCACCACCCTCCTCCTGTCCCATGCCGCTGCATCGCCACTCTCCTTCTCCGTTAAAGACTTTGGGGCCACGGGGGACGGCATCCACTACGACACTCTCCCAATCCAATCCACCATCAACGCCTGTTTCGCCGCGGCCTCGGCCTCCCCCCACAGCCCATCATGCCACGTCGTGTTCCCGCCGGGGAGGTACTTGACAGCCACCGTGCACTTAAAATCCCGCGTCACCTTGCACATTCACAAGAACGCAACCATCTTCGGGGGCACGAAGATCGGAGACTACCCCAGGGAGCAGGAGAGGTGGTACGTGGTGCTGGCGGAGGGTGCAGAGGACGTGGGGATCACCGGCGGCGGAGAGATAAACGGGCAGGGGTTGGAGTTTGTGAAGAGGTTTGATGAGAGGAAGAATGTGATGGTGAGCTGGAACGAGACGGGGGCGTGCTTGGGGGACGAGTGTAGGCCCAGACTGGTGGGGTTCATCGGGTGCAGGAACGTCAGAATCTGGGACGTCAATCTGATCGAGCCGGCTTATTGGTGGTACGTGCGTGCACTTCTCCAACTCTTTCTCTTCGACATTCATTGGTTCCTCATCTGTTTTTTTTCCCTTGATTGGACTTTTTCAAGACTTCAGTTGTATACAGAACCGTTTGGATTGTGATTTTCTTTTTTTTTTTTCCCAAATTTTTTATTGGGTATAAAACACACACTTCAGTATTTTCTTAAAGAAAATATATGTGCATGTGAGGTAAAAAAAAAAAAAAAGTGATTAAAACATGTTAGAGAGTATTCTCAAAAACTTAAAAAAAAAAAAGCAGCTACCAAAAAAATACAATTCAAACAAGGAATCTGGGACGTCAATATTGTTGAGCTGGCTTTTTTTTTTCTTTTTTTTTTTAAACTTTTTTGAAGATAGGGGTTGGGGTCATGATTGCTTCTTTTTGCCTCTAAGCCACTTTAACACGGAGTACTCATTTTAATTGATAGCTACTTATGGCCTTTTGGACTGGGTATGGTGTGGAAAGAGGACAACAGGCAAGGGAAAATATAAAGGTTTTCAAAATTAACTTGGATCGTTTTTTATTTCGTAAGATTGGATCGTAGGATCGATCGATCATATAAAAAATATGAAAAATAGTCTTACTAATAATTTTAAAATTTACAATTCACATATATAGTAATAAATAATGGAATTCATGTATAATCAATATAATAGTATTTTTAATTAAAGTTAAAATCATGCTATCAAATATATTTGAGGTAGTCTAAAAATTAAATAAAAATTTTGAAATTATATGTGACATATTGTAAATGAATTTGATTAAATTAAAAATATTGTTCTTTCTTATTTTGAATCCAAATGTAATTATTGGACAAGGTAGCTGGAAAATTGACTATATATATATATATATCATTTAAGTATTTATTAATGAGATAATTAAATACCAATTTTTGTAAGTAAAGAATTAACATAAGATAATTATGTGGTTTTAACGTTCTTTGAATCTAATTTTTAATGCACAAATAGCATTCAATTTTGAATTTTCTATAAAAAGTTATGGTCAAATTATTAAAATTTTTATCATAGCATCTTTAAATAGTAGGATCGTATCAGGATCGAATCGAAATCGAAAATCATGATCTGAATTGTGGATCGTAACTTACGATCCACTATCTGGATCGTGATTCTAGCAACTATGTGATTCTAGCAACTATGAAAACTATAGATTCAAAATGAGGCTTTTCCTCTAACACAGAAGGCAAAGAGATACAACTTGGCTCTTTTTCTCTAACACGTTGACGTACTGTACCAATTTGATCGAATGAGAGAAAAAGATGATTAAAATATATATATTTTCAAAAAACATAAATTTTTTTTTAGAAAAATTGCATTCCCAACAAGCTATTTGAAGATAATCATCACACTAAAATTACCACATTAATCAGGCTATTTGATACTTCAACCTTGTCCAATAGATGATGCATTTTGTCCTGTATATTTTTCTCTCTTCTTCCTCTTTTAATCCATGTGTGATTGACTGACAAGATGGATATTTAATTATATTTTGTGCATTGCATGCTTAAACACATAGTTTGACGATTTAGTTAATATTGTGCAGTTAGCGCCCCTTTTGGGTATTGCAAAAGTTTTAGTCCTTAAGGTGCAGTTTAATATAAATGCTAATTTATTTGTAAGTTTTTCAACTACAATGTACGCCAGTGTTTTACAACACACAAGATTTTAAGGTACCATAAGCATAAGTCTGAAAAAACTTCATTACAACTTGTCTATTGTAATTTTCAATGGAAAAAAAAAACTTATGTATTAGTATACACTATACAGTGTAATGGAGGAGAAAGTTTCCTAATTGTTTATGGGATTGTAAGTTGTAACAAATCTTTTCTTTATTTTATCATGTCTATATAGTAATGAGTGCTAGATTCTCGTTATTGAAGGTTACTATACACGAAGTTATCTTTTCAAATTAGTGGTATGCTATTTCAATTTGCAACACATCCTGATTGAAGGTGTAAATTGACTGTCAATCGATGCTGGTGTATCTTTTTGACTTTTAAATGCATTCTTTAAGTTTACAACCTAAAGAATATTATCCATTTTTTGTGGGAAAAAAAATATTGTCCATTTCTGTGACGCAAAGACCAAGAATAATGACTCGACTTTTGGATATGTATTGGTTATCGTATTCGTGTCACTGGTCACTGGTCGATACTCATCTAAATCCAAATTATGTCGTGTGCAGCTGCTTCCGTTATATATTATTTGGGTAAATTACTTATTAACGGTTTTACATAATATGAGATGACCCACTTAAGATTTCAAAATAGTCACTTAACGCCCCTATAGTTTTATGTAAAGTGAAAAATGGACGGAATGTATAATCAGTTATGGCATTCATACCGAACGTGCTTTGAAAACGCGTTATATAAAATATTCATATTCACAAGACTCTCTATGGTTCGTATAAATATCCACTTTATCTCACTATGATTTTTATAATTGTCCACGTAATTCCTCTATGTTTTCATCTAAGGTGGTTAAACCATTGATTGATTTAGCATTAAGTGAAGGCACTATTGTTATTTCAACTAACGATGTTACATAGACTATTTTCCGCTAAATTTTCATTTTATATAAAATTATAGGGGGATGAAGTGGATATTTCGAAACATTAAGGGGATCATGTGGCAACAAACGAAACCACAAGGGGTTATATATAATTTATCCTTTATTATATAGCTGTACGATGAGGGTGAGCGGCAGTGTAATCGTTCCTGAACATTTGTTCCTGAACCATGTAACAGTTTTCTAACTATTTGTAATTAGCTGTAAACGGAATATACATCTTTTTATTAGAGATATTATATTCAAGTATTGTTCATGTGGGATTTACTTTTTTTATCGTGTTGAAGTTACATGGCGTAATCTCAATTGTACATTTCGAATTTTTGCATTGTTGGCTTAATTTGAATTGTGAATTGTTCGGTTCCACTAGTAACCATCCCTGCTTTTTTTTTTGGTGTGAGCATCCATCATTTACTTCATTGCTGCCATGTTTGTACATGAAATCTAAAGTACATTTTGTAATGTTGCAGTTTGCACATTGTCCGCTCGCAAAACACATCAGTGGAAGATGTTACAATATATGGAAACTTCAATTCACCCAACAATGATGGGATAGACATAGAGGATTCCAATAACACATTTATCACAAGATGCAAAATTGATACCGGAGATGATGCTATTTGTCCCAAGACATCCACAGGACCTCTCCATAACCTTACTGCAACCAACACTTGGATTCGAACGAAATCTTCAGCAATCAAGCTTGGCAGCGCCAGTTCGTATGATTTCAAGGGATTGTCGTTTGACAATATCACTATTTTCCAGTCCCATAGAGGACTGGGCTTCCAGATAAGAGATGGAGGTAAGACAGTATCACGTTGAAAGTAAAATCTCAGCCATTTCTGAGTCGAAATTTGATCTGATATGTGCTGGTACTTCACCTTTTGCTGCAGGGAATGTCAGTGACGTTAAATTTTCTAACATCAATATCAGCACAAGATATTATGATCCTTCGTGGTGGGGAAGAGCTGAGCCTATTTATGTAACTACCTGCCCGAGAGACTCGACTTCAAAGGAGGGTTCAATCTCAAATCTACAATTCATCAACATCACAGCAACTTCAGAAAATGGCGTCTTTTTATCAGGTTCCAAACATGGAATCCTGAGCAATCTGAACTTCATCAACGTAAATCTCACGTACAGAAGATGGACAAATTATGCGGGTGGTCTATTGGACTACCGTCCAGGATGTCAAGGATTCGTGAATCACAGCACAGCAGGGTTCATGATGGAGCACATAAATGGTTTGGATGTTCAAAATGTGAACATGAGATGGTTTGAGGAAAAATCAGCCAGGTGGAATAATCCTCTTGAATTCAGGCCCTCAACAGTGAACAACATTTCTTTCCTGAACTTCCATTCAGGTTTCTATTCTGGTGAAGTAGCTACTAGCTAGGCAGCAAGAATAAGCTCGGAGGCCATATGCATCCCACAAGATGATTACACCCCAGATATTTTGCTTTATGGTTCTGATCAAATTTGATGTATTTTTAGAAAGTCATACATTACAAAACAAAAAGACCTTTACGTGTATACACATTTCTATGGGATGCATGTCCACAGGAGATACTGAAATGCTGAAATAATTGCCTAAATGGTTTTCTTGGCCTGTTTTCATACTTGCAGACAAAAAATGAACGTTCAGAGCTTTCTTATATATGTGATATGCTGAAACTGAATGACTCATTTGGCTTCACTGGGTGCCATTACTAGATCACAGATCCTGATGGTGCGAAGTTGAAGGCTGAAATGTCCAGTGCTTGTGGATCTCCCTCCTAATGTTCTAGTATAAGTTGAATGCTTCTGCAAATCAAACGATATGAGTTGGAGTCCTTTGACCTGTGAACTAGTATTTATATATTAAAAAGTTTTCTTCTGCAAACCAGAAAAGAAAGTTAAAAAAAAAAAAAGAGAGAGAGAGAAAGGGAAAAAGGGAAAAAAGAAAAATAGGTGCTCTATGAAAAATACACAATATGCCTTCCTTTCTATCGAATCAATCATAACCATTGCCTACATTTCAGGAAATTGTGAACCACAAATAGAAGCTAATAAAGAGACCTGCGATTCTGTAGACAGACATGACGATCCCTTGTGGAAAAAAAAAATGATTTGCTGAGACGGAAAAAAAGATATCAAATTTCTATCAGGATAACTGGAAATTCCAACCAATAAAAATCCTACCGAACCTACAAAAAGGATAAAGGCCTTATTTTTCGAGACCCTGCTATAAGTTCTATCCATATATGATATATGTTTTGATTACAAACTCATACTTGACCCGATTACATTTTATTAGAATTGAGAGAATACTTCAAATTTTGTTGACTTTACTTTTATTGTTTCCGAAGTAACTCTCATCAACTAGCACTAGTTTGATTATATATGGATAAAAAACATTCTTTATATACCTAAGGATGTATATCTCTTAAAATTTTCTTTTTCATGCTCTCTCGAGTTCTCGATCTGAAAAATGCTTAGGAGTAGAGTATCCTGTGTTTGTCACCGTAGAGGACCAATACTTTCCTCAGTAACAAACAAGGCATTGTCTAACCTCCAAAAACTAACTTTATCTTTCTTGCCTACAAATTCAACGAATCTAATAAGTCTATGCACCAATGGTCACATAAAGGAAGCCTTAACAGAGATGGCCAAACAAGGCCTTGAGGTGAAGTTCAAAGACTACAACGAGCTCCTGAACCAATGTGTGAGCCGAAGGGCTTTGAGAGAAGGCCAAAGGGTCCATGCCCACATGATCAAAACCCATTATGAGCCACCCGTGTATCTCAGGACGAGGTTGATCGTGCTGTATGTGAAGTGTGAGTGTTTGAGTGATGCGAGGTGTGTGTTTGATGAAATGCCTGAGAGGAATGTTGTTTCATGGACTGCGCTGATCTCTGGGTATGCTCAAAGAGGGTATGCCTCTGAAGCGCTCGATCTTTTTGTACAGATGTTAAGATCAGGTAATTGTTTCGAAACAACATGAACATGCGAACGTGGGAGCGGGGGTACAAGTATGTGGAATGATGCTTTTTGGTCCTTGTTTATACACGCATAAAAATAAAGCTGCTGCTTTTGATCACATAGTATGCTAATAGGCGCCGTTCGGAAGTATCACATTGACATTATATTCTAAATGGGCCTCCGTCTGATTTTTCTTTTGTTGTGCGCTTGTTTAGTATTAGAGAAAGTAAACTTGCACATGCAAAAATGATAGAGATTGAAAAAATAAAAGTTGCATTCTTGAAGATGGTGTTTATATTGATTGATGCAGATTATGGCTTCTAATATACCACGCTTGAGAACATAAATCTGCTGCAAGGTGACACTTTGAAAGGAATATCTTTCATGGCGCTTGGCCTCTCAATGTAGCATGACACAATTGGAGTGGTGACAGCTGTAATTGCAGTGTTTCAGTTTTGACAAGTTAGCTTAAAGAAGAGAAAAGAACAACATTTGTTTCCTGGTCAAAAATTGTTTGACTAAAATGAAGTTAATTATCTAACTAATTTGGTACTTGGATTTTAATCATTTGCTTGATGTTTACTGCAGGTGCTGAGCCAAATGAGTTCACTTTCACAACAGTACTTACATCTTGTACCAGTGCTCTTGGCTTTGTTCATGGGAGACAAATTCATTCTCTGCTAACTAAGTACCCTTTTGAATCCCATGTATTTGTTGGAAGTTCACTTCTGGACATGTATGCAAAAGCTGGTAAAATCCAGGAAGCTCAAGATATTTTTGAGAGCTTGCCAGCAAAAGATATAGTTTCTTGTACTGCCATTATATCAGGTTATGCCCAACAAGGTCTTGATGAAGAGGCATTAGACCTGTTCAGAAGATTGCAGATTGAAGGAATGAGATTTAACTATGTAACTTATGCTAGCCTTTTAACTGCAATATCTGGGCTTGCTGCAATTGAACATGGGAGGCAAGTTCACAGCCATGTTCTTCGGTTGCAGCTACCATTTTACGTAGTGCTTCAGAACACATTGATTGATATGTACTCAAAATGTGGAAATCTTGCTTACTCAAGGAGGATCTTTGATGACTTGAGCGAGAGAACTATCATCTCTTGGAATGCTATGCTTGTGGGCTATAGCAGACATGGATTGGGGAAAGAGGTGGTCGAACTTTATGAATTGCTAAAAGCAGAAAACACAATTAGACCTAACAATGTAACCTTTTTGGTCGTATTATCTGGTTGCAGCCACGGGGGGCTGGAGCATAGAGGGTTGGAGATTTTCTATGAGATGCTGAGTGCAACTGATGGAGTTGAACCTGGAATTGAGCACTATGCCTGTGTTGTTGATTTGCTAGGGCGTTCTGGACAATTAGAAAGGGCCTTGCAGTTCATCAAGCAGATGCCTCTTGAACCAAATGCTGCCATATGGGGATCACTTTTGGGTGCTTGCAGGTTTCACCAAAATGCCAAGATTGGCGAGATTGCAGGCAATCAGCTTTTGGAGATTGAGCCTGAAAATGCGGGGAACTATGTTATTCTGGCTAATTTGTATGCATCTGCAGGAAGGTGGGAAGAGGTAAGAAGATTAAGAGAGTTGATGCAGGAAAAAGCAACAAGAAAGGTGTCAGGAAAGAGCTGGATTGAGGTTGAGCGAACCCTCCATACCTTTCATGCTAGTGATAGATCACATCCAAGAATTGAAGATATATTAGGAAAGGTAAGAGAATTGTCAGCCAGGATCAAGGGAGCTGGATATGTTCCTGATAAGGGCTGTGTTTTACATGATGTTGATGATGAACAGAGAGAGACGATGCTGCTTGGTCACAGTGAAAAACTAGCTTTGGCATTTGGTCTAATTGCTATACCTCAAGGAAAGCCTATTCGGGTTATAAAAAATCTACGGACTTGTGTTGATTGTCATAATTTTGCCAAGTTTATTTCTCAGGTTTATCGAAGAGAAGTATCTCTGAGGGACAAAGCTCGATATCATAATATTGTTGATGGAAGGTGTTCCTGTGGAGATTACTGGTGAATGGTGTAAGATAATCATACAAAAGGTGGATTTTGTACCATTTTGTTTCTAGTGTATATGCATGGATAATGTAGAGATCCTGTGAAATGGTAACAGTATGCGGGAACCTGGGTAAGCACAGATTTTGTCACCATTCCGCAGGAAGAAAAGATACACTTTGATTTGTGGGGATGGGAGGAGGGAGGATCCATAGTTGCTCAAAAGTTATCTTACGTGGTGTCATTTACCATTAGAATTGCAGCTATGGGCAAAGAAGATAGGAAAAAGCAACTAGTGGCATGAACTCTGTTGCTTTTTAATGACTTTCAAGTACAGGCAGAAAGAAGTCGGTCGAGGAGTTTCCATATCTTGAGAGGGGGCTGGCCAGCATAATCTCATAGTTATTGCATCTGATGGTTGTATCATTTCTTGCAGTGGAGTTCCTGGTTCTCTATGAAACGCAGGTACTGATCCTTGACATGGGACCCCATACCATTTCTCTTGGACTATCATATGTGATAAAAAATCAAGATGCAAAATTTCAATTAACTGTTCTTGGCAACACCAGCATGAAGGCTGTTCATTATGTGCTGCTGCTGAGGCGAATACAAGCCCTCCAGTGGAAACCACTGGAGTGTCAGGATTTGTGTTGGAGAAGTAATAGCCAGCTTTGCAGATGCAGCATGTTGAACATTCTATGCAAGCGCACCCTATCAGCTCACCTTATTAGAAGTTGGGATGAGCAATTGTTTATATTTTATTTAAGCCTATCTTTTGCAGCTATAAAGCTTTTTTAGAAGTGATACTTTTGGGTTTTTTTTCCTCTTTTGATAGTTCAATTAACTTTGCAAAGCATTTCTGTTCACCGTGAAAGGCTTTGCAGATAAGGATCTACAAATTGTCTCACATAATATGCTTTAATTTTGTAAATCACTGCTGTTCAGACTTGGTCTATAATACGGTAGATATGGGACATGCTGGTTGGAATTTTCGATATTTTTCGAAGCCACAGGATAGCTTATTGTAATAATTTCAAGACATGTAAAGTAAATTTGCTGTTTACCCTTTCTAAACTGGTCAATTAGTATTATTATTATTAATTAAAGCTGGTAAAGTTTGAAGAGCCATTAAGGGTTGCAGATATCATGAAAAGAATTTATATAGGCATAAGGTGAAGGAGTTAAAAAAAAAAAAAAAACACATTTCGACTTCAACTTATTTGCTAATCGGGATCTTTTTTTTCTCATGATTAGTTATAGAACAAATTTTGTACACTTATAATACAAATGTATATGCGATTCCATATAAACCATTCAAAAATTATCATAATAAAATGATCTAATTTTACTCGTAAATTATGTCCATTAATAACGGTAGTAGCATAAATTTCAAGGCAATATAAGATTACTTATAAATCTTTTCAAGGGACTATTGACTTCTTTTTTTATTTTTATTTTTGAGTATTAATAAAAAAAAAAGTTTATTTTGGAGCTCTTACGAAAGAAAATTCGACATTAAAAAAAAAGATAATTCGTAGAAGTATAAGAAAACGGAGAAAAAATTAAAAAAAAAAAAAGAGTAAAAGACTTAAAAGCGACAACGACGCCGTATGGTGCCACGACCTCAGCCACTGATTCTGAGATCCATAGAAGGGTACAAAAATCGGTCAGTCACTGAAGAGCTCAGTCTTCACTCGCAAAACGCGACAGCGCATCGGAAAAATGCCGTCCCCGAAACCCTTGGCGACAGCGGCAGGGATGTTGCGGGCCCGATTGAGCCCAGCCCTTCGAACAAGAGGAGGAGACGCCCACGGGCCGAGCCGATGGACCACGCCGGGCCACCAGGAGAGGCCCAACGGCTACTTGTTCAACCGGACGCCACTGCCGCCGGGACAGTCTCGTAAATGGGAAGACTGGGAGCTGCCGTGTTACATCACCAGCTTCCTCACCATCGTCATACTCGGCGTCGGGCTCAACGCTAAGCCCGATCTCACTCTCGAGGCTTGGGCCCACCAGAAAGCCCTAGAGCGCCTCGAGCTTGAATCCGCTGCTTCGCAGGAGTCTGATTAAATCAGGAGGATGATGATGAAATAACCATTTTGGGTGTGGTTCTTCTGTTGATATGTTTTCATGGTGTAGTTGAAAAATAAGGGTTTTTGGATGACTTCTTGAGATGGAACTCTGGGAGCTATGAAATCTTTTGAGATTTTAAATTTACTTTACTGCGGTGTTTATTTACTGAAATTTTGACTATGTTAACCTTATGATCTTGCAATCAGAATATGTTAATTCTCCATGAAAGTTTTTTTTTTTTTTTTTTGGTAATTTAATCTTGAGTTTTTGGTTATTGGAATTTAATCTTTGTTATGGTGGTTGAGATTCACTGAAATGTTAATTTTGGAGTAGTAGTTATAGGGTGTCGGTATTTTCCAATAAGGTATTTGAAAATGTGGCTGATTTCTTTTTTGTGTGAATTATATTTCAGTGGCAGTGCATTGTAGTAAATGTCTTAGGACTTGGTTCGATTAGCATGAAATATCGTGCAAATTTCTGGATGATGTGGTATTGGACATGAGGTGGCTTTGTGGATAATTAGGCTTTTCAGTTGCTGCTCTTTTCGGTTGTTTTTACTCATCGACTGATAAGAATGTTTTCATACCATGGTTCCAAAAAAATTCCAGATGCTGACTAGATATGTATTTATTGCCTCTTGATGCGGTTTACTTGAACTTCTGTGGTTCTTAGGATTTATGGGTGATAGAGCCCGTATTTTTGTAATCTCGGCTATAGTTGATTATAAGGTGAGCTTAGATGTTTGTTATCTACAGTTTAGATGATAGTCCACATCATTATGTGGTTTGCGTATAGCATAACAATCTCATCAACATTCACAAGCACTGTAAAGTGGGCTTTTCAAGATAATTGGAATGCTTATACTTTAAGCTTATCGGTTGGAATTGCTGCTGCTTGCTCCTTGAAGAAGAAATGTATGTAGTGGTCTGCGTTGCTCCTATGCATTTTGTTGATCACACTGGATGAGGTGACCAGACACTTTTTTGGTTTTCTGTTCATATGTTGGTTTTTCTCCTTTCTGGGATAAAGAAGGGGGTAAGGATGAGGGGCTTCTTATTTTCACTTAATAAAAATTTGTCTGCTTCCTGCGTATCTTAAGCAGTATATTAGTTCTCTAAGTTTCAAGATATTCTTTCATCGACAGGCTACTTGGTTTGGTAGAATATTGTTAAATGTTGTTGAACCACTGACACAAACATTTTGTGATTCATGACATTTAATCAGTATATTTTGGGAATGGGTTTTAACTTTACAGTGAGGTCGAAAATACTTCTATCTGTTTGATGTGTGACTCACTATGTTACTCAGCCTAATGAAGTAATTTGTTTTGGAGGTACCTATGAAATTGACTTGCAAGAAAACAATGCCCCGTTAAAGAAAGATTTTAATGAGCTCCGGACACTTTTGAACTGCTAGTCAACTATTAGTTGTGGTAGATTTGAGCCTTGTTTCTTGTAAGGGATGAATCAAGTATTTCAAACAGTGATGGAAATGCTACCCATATTGATTATTCTTGTTGGGGAGTTCTCTTTGTGGTCTAGGTTGTGAATAAACATGAATACTTAGATGTGACCAGTGCTTTGAGCATGTTGTAGAAGAAAACTTGTGCATTATGGCTTTTTGATCCTTTTCTTTTTAGCTTTTGCAAGCTTGTTAGTTTTTGGAGTTGAGACTCATGATAGGTTTCTTCATGGGCGAGGCAAATAGAACATACCTTGACCAATCAAAAGGTGTTTTAACATATCAACGGGCTTGTATGCAAACAATTGAGCTCTGGAGTTGTCAAGACTAATGCCGTTTGACTGATTCTCTTGATTTAATCCTGTTTCACTGTACGGTAGACTGCTTTTGTGTCATTTAGTTGGCTCATTGGTTAAATTCTCACAATATCTTGCATTGCTGGGCTTAATTGATATATAAGAGGTTGCTATGATGGGAAGATGTGTAATAACACAATTAGCTTCCTTTCTTTTATTTGTTATTTTTCTATATTATTTTTTTTTTGTTGGGGTTGGGGGGGGGGGTAGTGTTGGTGGTGGTGGATGTTGGGGAGCAGTGTTCTTTGATGCAATAATTATTTGCAGGTGGATCTCAGGTGTTAAAGCAGATGTCTAATTCTGTAGAAGGATGAATACAAAATTGTTGGATGGATGAGCCTTGATTGATTCTAGGAAAACCCTCAATGAACTTGACATTATAGCTTCTGAAGCTGGTGTTATTTTCTGTGGGTTCAGCCAGAATCTGTCTATAGAGGTGCTGGTCCTTGAATCTATTAATTCTGGACAATCCATTTTCCCCCTCTCCCTTAGTCAAGAACACTTTGAGCTATTGAATTTTCTCTTGTTACATCAACTTGAGGGCATTTTGAGTGGTTCATTTGTGAAGCTTTCACTAAGTACCTTTGAAGCATAAATTGGGATTTGTTGTGGTTATATACCAAAAGCCACCAGGGTGCTTGTCAAGCTTGTTGAGCAAAGAGTATGTAAATACCTTTAGTTGGCATCCTCATTGGAAGAAATAGATCATTTGGCAAAACATGCTGCTGCAGTAGGAGCATGCAAGTGATGATCAGATGCTTAGGAGATCATCAGAGGACAACACCTTCCACCTGCAGCTTCCAAGAATGTGTGGTTTGTCTGGATTTTACGGTTTATCAATAAAGTGTGCTAGTAGTTCATATGATGAATATCCCGATGCTGCCATTGGGTGGCTAACGCCATTTGATGCCTGTGTTCCTATTGGCCATACAACTTTTGAAGTGCACTCTTTGAACAGGCATATTATGATTATTCTTCAATTGGACACATTCACACAACGCCATGCAACCAAGGCCCTGAGAAATGAGACGGGTTTTGCAAGCACGCGGAAATTCCGTGCATGTTCGTCCAAAGAAAACAATGTCCTGAGCAGCTCACTTCCTTTTGCGTCATTCTATGTAATGCAAAGGATGCCTTTCTTCCATCAACATCTCAAACACCCCACTCTCTTCTTTCCTTCTTTGTTTTTATCTGTCTCCCATTTCGAGAAGCCGATGGGATATTTCTGGCGGTTTCCGAGTGCTGAAAGGCCGAATGGTACTTGCGAGCAACCACAGAAAGCCGAGGAGAGGCCTCCAAGAGTAAGTTGGCAGGCACCAGGCAGTACCCATTGGACGCTAGTTTTTTCCGGGCGGGGCGGAGAAAAAGGGCGGAAAATGACTGTTAGACTTTGGACTTCATCAAATGAGCCCAAAGGCTCACAGCCAACTTTAGCTAGGTGGTTGTCCAATCAACTTGACTCCCCCACCCAACCAAAAAAAAAATCCCACCCATAGAGTACTACGGAAGTCTCTCTTAGACAAATAATATTAGGAACCTACTCATTGAGCACTACAAACATTTAGGCTTAGTTTGGGAGTTTAGGATAGAAAGGAAGAGAAACTGTAAGTTATGAAAGAAAAGAAGAGAAGCGAAGGGGAGGGGAGGGATTTTAATATTGTTTGGAAGTTTAGGAAAGAAATAGAATGGTTTTGGATGCATACGTAAATAAAAATTTGTGTAGTGGAAATGTAAGGATAAAATTGGTATTTGAAAAGTTTTTATGAAGCTTCACCAATCTTTCTACCCATTTTCGCCCAAATTGGGGCGGAAATTTTTTTTAAACTGTAGCAACTACAGTATCCATCCAAATCAGTCCAGTTCCTTTTCTTTCCTTCCCCAAAAAAACTCCCAAACAAGTGAAAGTTGCACTTTTCCTCCTTTCCTTTCTTTTCTGCCCAAATCATCAGCTTCCAAACGAAGCCTTAGAGAGAAAGGGTCCTCGTAAGGTCAGATTTTCAAATTTCAAAGGAGTGAAAAACATGCCCATTTATACAAGACGTGTTCTTCCCACTTTTGCTCAGTTTGTTGACAGTGAGAATCGTTCGAGTTTGAAACCCAGTCATTCCTCTCTGACATTGTGTAAACCACTTCCATTTCGGTAGCTGAAAGACAGGTGAGAAATATGTGTTTGGGTAGAGGATTATTTGAAATATTATATTATTTAAAATGATTATCATAGTACCTTTTATAATGTGATGTATCACGTATGTGAAATAAAAAGATTGTTAAAAAATCAAGAAGTTGAGCCAAAATTTGGAAAAAATGTTTCTATCCAAACTCACATCCGGTTAAGGCTGACTAGCCGTTCACTAGCTTAAGGCCCAAAACAAGCCCATAAACCAGAAGCTTGATCGGTTGACATTGCTGTTTCATGGATTGACAATTTGACAGATAATCACGGCTCTTATTGTTTTTTATTACTCAAGAAAATAAAACAAAATGATTTTGGACCTGAAGGAATCCATAGCATGGACTAAGGTGCACGGGGAGAGCGTGAGACAGGCCTGGGATTAACGCTCGTCCCATGACTTTGATGTTCGATCACGTGGATTCAGATCTAAAAGCTACATCCTCATGGATTGGAAGCTATAGCCAGCGAATTGGCAATCATATCATACACAGTCAACCTTTGAGTAATTAACTCTACTTTTTTTTTCCTTTTTTTCTTTTTGTTTTTTGAATAATTAACTCTAATTTCAAGCAGACGAATTTGAGCAACAATCTATAAACTAAGGAAGAACTCAAAGTAACAACTCAAGAAAGAAAGATAAAAAGAAAGAGATCTGCAAACCAAATTGAGTACTACTTTAGTTTTTGAATTGTGGAAAACAGCATTTCAAGCATTCTAAACGCTAAAAGTCATGCTTAAGAAGAAATAAGCAGCCGTTAGTGTAGATCTCATGAAATTTATTTTCAAATTAGTTGTAATTTGTGATATGTTCAATGTATTTTCTGCCGTCAGTACAGATTTCATGAAATGAAATATGTTGCTTTATCAAAGAAGAAGGGGAAACAAACTTTTTCTCTTTTTTTTTTTTTTCAGTTGGCATTCATTCTAGGTGTTATTTTGAATTTAATTATTGCGTACAATTTAATGAGTTACCAAGTGCGTACGCAAATGGATTTAGACAAAGTTGGTTAGTGCCAAGATATTAAACTTTTGGATCTCACTCACCTGCATGCTATAAAATGGGAGAATAAGAGATGCAAAGATTTCTCCCTTCGAAGTCTTGAAAACAATTCATACTGCCCCTTTTAGTTAAGTAAAAGTGAACTTTGTCAACATTCCACAAGTTCATGCATGTGGGATGTACTTAATACTTCTAGATTTGGCTTTATTTATGCCGAAGTTGAGTAATGTTCTTCCCCCCCCAAAGGGACAATTTCATGGTTGGCATCTGACAACATTGTCTTCCTTTTCAATCTAGAATTAAAGATCAGGGAAACATAACTCTGCATGCTTTGATCCCAAAATGGCTGAATTGGGACATGATATAATCAAGCAAGAAACTTCTGAAATTCTCTTAGTACCTTCTTTGGAGTTTCATTTTTTCTCAAAAATTTTATGCTTTTTACAAACATATTTTTTAATCACCTTTTATTTCACATACATTAAGTCGCTACGGTACATTTTTCTATAAAAGTTCCAGAAAATAGCAATCTAAACTGTCATGCATCTACTTAGAGTATGCCTAAGATCAAATGTGTAGTAGTTTATAACTAGATTGCAAGTAGTTTATAACTTTCGCTTCTAGAGTAGTTGTCCCCTATGTTATGCCTTGAAGAAAGAAATTCAACTACACTTTAAACTCTGTGAAATCAAATCGAAATTGATTGTGAAATCCAAAGTAGCTAGGTTTGAGATCTAAATATACCATTAACCTAAATCCTATGAATTACATTTCAGTTTGAGTTTGACTAGTAATTTCTTTAATCTTCGTCTTAAAAGGAATAAATCTTCGTGCTCATGAAGTTCATATGAGCACGAAATGGTACGATATACACAAACCATTTCTGTAAAGTTCACATGACAGGTGCAAATGATAGTGTATCACATGCAAGGGTTTTTCTTCTTTTTTTTTTTTGGGTTTTTTTTTTTGTGCGGGGAAGGAGGGCAGTGGTATAAACTAAAAAGCAGTAAATCTTTTATTTTAATATGTTTTGTTTCCAATAATGCTGTTTTACAATAAGCTTGATATTCTGTGCAGAAAGGTGATATTCTACAGCTGAATTATTGAAATGGTAAATGAACCTCGGGATTTGTACAATTTTGGCCCCGCGAGTGCCAAGGGATTTGTTGGGAAGCTGAATTAAGAAACAGCATCATGAAATCAAAGCAAAAGCATATTAAAATTATCCTAAAATTAATGTATTGCTAGCATTTCCAAATAAAGTAGTAATACTAACTTTATAAATGAAGCACCACATCTAAACCACAACCTAAATGAGACCATCACTCGTACCCACCACCACTTGTTCAGAAGGCGGATTTGGATTGTTATTTTTCTTTTAAAAAAATTTTATATTTTCTGTGAGAGCATTTTTTAATTTTTTTTATCTCAAATACGTCAAATCATTACAGTATATTTTTCTATAAAAATTCTAAAAAATAATGGTCCAAACGGACTCTCAATATGCATCAAACCTTTTCAGAGTTTCTTGCACAAGTAGAGCAGGTCTATGCATACGTAACAAAGGGATTGGGTAACAAATGAAGCAAAAGAAAGATACTTAACAGCACCAAGTTGGCCAAAAGGGCCATCTGAAACTGCCTGTCATGCAAAAGATTGGAGTTCATTCCCCCTCTTTAGCTAGTCAACTATTGTTTGTTATCTAAGCATTTTTGGGCTTAAAAAGAGAAAAACAAACTAAAAAAAGAAAAAATTGAAGCTCTCTGCAAAGCTTGTATTGACTGGACAATTAAAGCAAGAAGTTCAATTCCATGAGTAGTCTTAATTAATTTGGTGGATGCGGATGCACACAAGTAGCACAAAACTAGATGTTTCTTCAACAATGAGTCCTTTGTTCTTTAATAAGTATTACTATATACTGCCAAGGCAAATTTCACAATCAAACAAAGAATATGGAGCGGACCTTTATTCCCTTTTTTTTTTTTTTTCTGGGTTCTTGAAACTAGAACAAATCATTGTCTCAAAGTATTCACTTTAAATTATTGCCTGTTTGGATTGTTATTTTCTAGAGTTTTTATAGAAAAAATATACTATAATGATCTGATGTATGTGAGGTAAAAAAGGTGATTTAGAAATATGTTCTAAAAAATGCAGATTTTTATAATAATAAAAAAAGTTGTAATCCAAGCAAGCCATTAAAATCTAGTGGCCGGATAAGATATCATGCAGATAAAATGTCACAATTTAGGGACCTGGTATCATAAGTTTTCAAGAATTATTAATTGGCACATTAGGGGAAGTGGAACCCATTTCAGGTACATCATCTATCAAAATCTTGAGTTTGCCAGGGCTGCTCTGAACCCCACTCAACAACTGGATGCCACAGCCAAAAGTCTGAAGCTGGCTTCTTGACAAAACAGTGGCATTCAGTGGCTGGCGCTTATTTTTTGTTGGTTATGTGTTTCGCTCAAAGGTAATTGGCAATTTCTTAACTAGACAAGTTGGCCACCAAAAAGGGATTTAAGATACCTCTTTGGGTTGTTGTAGGTCGGGAGGTTTAATTCTCGTATTCTATAGTTAAAAAAATTCAAGGATGTGTTATAGCACCCTTTTGATCTAGATGGGCCTGCATACTTTAAACTCCCTCATTCCCCGCAACATAGGTTAGTATAGGGGTATAATAGAATGTTATTATTATCGACAAAAATGAAAAGGCAATTTCTTAAAACTAGCTAGGTCCATTGCAGAGAATCCAATGAATATTTTGTCAGTATTGGATCCAATGGATGCCTAAAACTTAGGACGAAATTGGAACAGATATATGGTCAATGCATGATATTCTTGAAAATTAGTCATAGTATATGTTTCACAGAGTTAATAGTTTCTGGTTGAACTTTTATTTTTGCATGTTAACAGTAAAATTATATTTTATATTTCTAATAAGAGTAACTAAGTAAATGAAAAACTGCCCTTAGAATTCCAAATACTCTCCTCTTTTCTGTTTCTTTCTTTTTTTTTTTTTTGGGGTGAACAAGATATTCTCCTAGTGAGGCTTTGCAAGTTGATCGTAATCTGCATTTTTTCCAAAATTACTCCGCTTCATATCCTCTCTCCATAATGCGAATTATAACCTTAATAATTTCCGTCAGTATGAGCAGTCGGTGATCAATGCAACATGATGTAATTAGAAAACCTATAATCATGTTCTCCTTCCAACATTAATACCGTAATTGTAATGTTATATGACCCAGTTTAAAGCAAAACAGCAACAGGGAAGTCTTTGTTTTTGGTGGTAGAAAGTGCAAAGAACGTGTTAATTCTGTGACAAGTCTCTTACAAATAAAAATTAACCTAATTTGCTATATATAGGACTACGCATGAGGAATGGGGCAGTTACAGTTGATTTTAAGTAAACTTGGTGCGGTTGTTAGACTCTTTTCATGATTTGATACATATTCACGTAACTTGGTTGTATTTCATGATTCGGCGTATACTTACATAACTTTTGTTACACGTTAAGAAATGTAATAAAATTACGTGAATATACACCAAATCATAAAAAGATATAGCAATTGTATGAACAGTTAACCATACATGCCCCAAACCCATGCATGATGCTATATCCGTTCACTTGCTACAAGAACACAGATATGAAATCTATAAAATAGCGGTTTTGATCTTTTATCATCTGAGATTCATGAAAACTTAAAACTACTACCTTGCAATTTTCCATGCTAACGTCATAGCTCTGTAACACACTAGGATGCTTTCAGAAAATGTTATTCACAATATGTAGATATGAAACTGAAGGACAAATGTAAAATTAATTTTTATTAAATACATTGAGAACATAAAAAACCTTGCTCGATTTTTATTTTTATTTTTCTGTAAATATATTTTCCAATCACCTCATATACATCAAATAATTACAGTAAATTTTCTACAAAAACTCCTGAAAATAGCAATCCAATCACCCTAATTTTGATGGTATAGCTTAGTAAAATGCCGAAGTCCCTAGACTAACAACAACAACAACAACAACAATAATCATTTTTATAGGGAAAAAAAGAACCAAAAAAAAAAAAAAAAGAAAATCAGGTCCTCTTCACACCAAAGCAATCAAAATCTTGGACCATATCTCTAATTGCTTCCTGTTGTCGGTCGACATGAAGTACAGCCAATTATGTCCTTCCATACTATACAATGGGATATATCACGTTGTCTTACACCCAAAAAAAAAAAAAAAAAAAATTGCAGTAGGTAGCCTCACGCAGACAAGATTAATTACAAGTCATGTGATTAACCTAATGCACTCTCAACAGAGCAAAACTAATACACTCCCAATTCTGTTGCTTAAAACCAAAATTTAGAATTAGACTCCTAGAAATATCCTAATCCTACCCTAGCATATGATGCATACATATGCTCTATATAAAGTAATTTTAGGTCAAGGAATGATCTACTCTATTTGGGATTACTCGGACAAATTGCAAATTTTTAACGCTCAATCTAATGGTTAATGATCTAATGACTTGTCATCTCCTAAAGTGTTAGATTAAAAATTGATCAAAGATGCAGTGATGTGTCCTAATTCATCTTTAGAATGAACTTACATTTGCGACTTGGACTGTTTTTGGTAGTGTGTTAGGAACTAAAATGAGCAAAGTGTTAAGGATATCCAAATCATAATCTAAGCCAAAATAGATCCATCGGAATGATCAGATCAATCAAACCAAAATCTCCACAAGTTAGAAGTAAAGTAAATAACAAAACGGTGCATCTACCTAAAGACTCTTCCTTGACGGTAGATCTACCCTTAAGTTCCTTGTGATAATAATTATCCATATGCAAGAACTTGAATGGTTTGTTGAACCCTCTTTTGTCCAGTTGTTGCTTTCCACTAGTTAGCTCAATTTGCAAAGATGGGTCACTTCCTCACAAAAGGTCGTGTGCTCAAATCTCGTTGCCGATGTGAGAGTTGTGTTGATGGATAATCTATAAGTACTTTTATAAGCTACTTATGGTCTCTGACTCTTTGTCCTGAGTCGTGGTCGTGACCGGAGTCTAACCGATCTAAACTTTTATTACAAAAAAAAAAGATGATTGAGGAAAAATACAAGTAATTTTATACTCACATGAAAACAATCAAATATATGATATGGGAGTAGGAAGCCAAAGCTTAGGTCCCCATCCATAGAAATTTCTTCTCCTCTGTCTACTCAAGTACTAGCGGTCTTTGTCGGTGACCACACCAGCTTCTTATTTATTTCATCTGACCACTACCATATACTTCTGCTAGAGTAGTACTGTTCCTCCCGTGTGTTGTCTTTGTCACTTTTTTGTGTGCAGTTGAGCTCATAGGCCAGCAAGACCGCAACTTGCCATTGGCAACCTTTTCTTTGGGATCAAAGTATATTTTTAGAATCATAAATCATTTAGAGAAGTTGTTGTAGATCACCTATTAATGTACCTTATAGAAATTTTTATAAATCGCTCACTAATATAGCTTTCGCTCACTAATCAATATGCATTATAGTTCTTATAGGTTACTTATCAATATATAATTCTCGCATCAGCTATTCGATTTGAACACAATCACATTCATATCTTATTAGTTATTACGACCGACCATCCAATTTCTCTTGGGTTCCTGTTTGTCCTTCCAACTTGTTTGCCAATCTCCAAAACGGGGATGCACTTTTTTTTTTTTACTTTTTATTTTCCAAATAGTAAGTTCTACATGGCTCTGGTGCAGCAATGTCGGAATACTTCGAACTCTGTCGCTAGCTACAGCAAGAAGATCTATAAGAATTTACAAACAGCCTAATGCTCTAGTGCCTTATAACCTTGGTCTTGGAATGACATGAACGTCCTTTCCTCCTAAATTTTTATTACCTAACCAAAGCTTTATTATCCTTATTCGGATACATTCAATCGTGAAGAGTGAAAGAATATGTATTCAATCGTGTAAACACATCACAAAAAGCATGTTTAGAGAGAGCCAATTACTTCAAAATTTTTCTAAATGTCGTTATCTTGATTTAAAGTTTGAAAAATTACTTGATTCAACGTTTGAAAATTACTTGATTCTTCCATTTTCTTGGGATAACCAAAGCTTTATTATCCTTATTGGGATACATTCAATCGTGAAGAGTGAAAGAATATGTATTCAATCGTGTAAACACATCACAAAAAGCAAGTTTAGAGAGAGCCAATTACTTCAAAATTTTTCTAAATGTCGTTACCTTGATTTAAAGTTCGAAAAATCACTTGATTCAACGTTTGAAAATTACTTGATTCTTCCATTTTCTTGGGATAACCAAAGCTTTATTATCCTTATTCGGATACATTCAATCGTGAAGAGTGAAAGAATATGTATTCAATCGTGTAAACACATCACAAAAAGCAAGTTTAGAGAGAGCCAATTACTTCTAAATTTTTCTAAATGTCGTTTTATCTTGATTAAAAGTTCGAAAATTACTTGATTCAACGTTTGAAAATTACTTGATTCTTTCATTTTCTTGCTAAAACCAGAGAAAAGGAACCCTCCTTCCGGGACCTCCATTAATCATTTTGCACTTGTCTGTTTGATTTCTTGGTTCTTGTGTTTCTTTTCTTGCATAAGACCAAGCTAGTCTAGTTATTCATTTCTCCCAATTGGCAGGCAATTGTTTATCTTGTTGTTTCCTTTTTGTTTTCATTATTTTTCGTTGAAATCATAGCCAGAGGTTGAGCTTATTCGGTGAACATGTTATAATACAAGTAATGGAGAAATGCCAAAAATAATGCACAACATTTTTTTCTTCCTGCTGTTTTCTAATTGGTAGTATATGATCAAATTGTGGTGCCCTTGAGACCTATAATATTTAAACCAAACACTTTGCAGTCTTGTCTTTGAAAAATATAATATGATGTGTCATACTATAACATGATTTTGGTAAAACTATTTCATCTATTTTTACATGTACAGCATATTTATAATTCATGCTCATTGGCAATGAGAGTTTCAATTTAAAATATCAATCAAAAAAGAAAAGGCTTCAATTGGGATATGTATAGAGTTGAGGATTGCTAAGAAGATGTCCAGCTTTCTGTCACAAATTTTTATTAGTAATCAGAACAAAAGGGTGAATAAAAAAAGGCCAATGCTTCCCCGCGTTGTCCATTCTCATATGAAAGTGTCCGATGATCTGATCTACACACTCATATTCAATTATTTATCGAGGAGTCTCCAACGTTCAATTAGGTAGCATTTGTTTGCTGCGAAAAATGTGAAAAAGTGAATGAAAGTTAGTTATTTTTTCTTTTATGCATGTTTAGTTGACCATTAGTAGGAATGTTGAAAAATTTTCTTACATTTTCCTACACTTTCTTTTATTTTACGTCCTTCAAAATTATAAATCTTTTTAAAAAAAAGTTGATTACTCACAAAAGTATCAATAACTGTTATTACTTGTCATTAATTTCTTATATTTTTTTCAACATTTTTCTTTATAAGTAATTGTGTGCGGAGAACTCATTTTTATTTTTCTTTACCTCACTTTATTTCATTTCAGTTCCCGTACATATTTTCTTCTACTCAAATGGAGTCTTAGTTTGGAAAAAAATAAAACAAAAAGGAGGTCCAATTAGTCCCCTCACTCGTCACTTTGTCTGCCGGTCATTACAACTTGTAGTACAGAACTACATATCACCGTAATAATGCGTGGTTTCGGTGGTGGGTCAATAAACTTACGTACGGCCATTTAATGCCAATAAAAGAAGCATATTCAATTATTTATCCTAGGGTCTCCAACGTTCAATTAGATAGCATTTATTTGCCAGAAAAAGTGTGAATAAGTGGTAAAAAGTTACTTATTTTTTTCATGACATTTTTCTGCACTTTTTTGCATTTTGTGTCATGCAAAATTTGCAGGATTTCGAAAGAAAATAATTAACTACTCTCAAGAGTTTCAATAACTGATATTAATTGCCATTCGTTTCTTATACTCTTTCAATATTTTTCTTTGTAACTAAATACATAAAAAAACACTCATTTTCATTTTGCTTTACCTCACTTTCTTCCGGTCACCTTCCCATGCAATTTTCTTTCTAGTTTCTATTTAAAGGGAGCCTTAGTCAAAGAAAAGGCCCAATTAGTCCCCTCACCCGTCACTTTCTCTGCCGGTTATTACGAGATGTACTGCACGGTAACTATACGTGGTTTAGGTGGCTCGCGAATAAACTTGCGTACATTCATTTAATGGCATCAAAAGAAACTACCATAATTGATCCCAATTTGACGACAAAATCTTAATGGCACTCCATTATTTTGTACCCTAAATATTATTTTTATCATAATGCTTAAAGAATGAAAAAAGTATAAAAATTGAAGAGAAGATAATTAAAGTGCTCTCATAAACAAATAGACTTTCCATTAACAATTGCCTAATTTGGCCATCTCTCCTAAAGTTTTAATAAACTACTTTTGCTAGTTCTTTTTTCTTATAAAGAATTTAGGTGTTGTTATTCTTATTGTTTCACACCTAAAATTCCTTTTCAATGACCTTTGTCCTTTTTCTTGGGTTTGTTAGTACCCCACTCTTGAATGATAGCAAAACTATGTTCTATGAAATCTTTTTAATTAATAAAATAGTCCATAGAATGGTTCAAGAATATTACTTAGTCATTGAATCTTGAATGATAGTAAAATTATTGCCGTCTATTTATTAATATATCTTAGAATATATAAAATCTTTCAAAATTTTAATTCTTTCCTTTTTCTCTCCTACTGCAAATGACTTAAAGTAATGCAATGTAATGGTTTCGAGCCTTATGGCAGCTAAAAATGTTCCAAAGAAAGCGCTTGTACTGTGAATTTTTTGCAAGACAAAATACTTATAACACTCCCTATTATCCATCGAATTTACAGCCACTCTTTTTATAAAATTTTGAAACAAGAAAAAGTAGTAGCGGTTTTATCTCAGATGAATTAAAAGGGAAAAGCATTAGTATTTCCCTTTCTTAAATATATTTTTCGAATGACTCTCTTTATTTACAAATATACTTATAAAATTGAGATAAAGAAAAAAAAAAAAACCATCCAATTATCCATAGAGTAAATCACCAACCCGGACAAAAAAGTCAAAAGAACAAAGAATCCATCAGTCAAAAGTTCAAAACCAAATAAACGCGTAGCCTAACCGGTCATTGCCGGTGACTCTCTTCCCACCGACATCAACTTAACCGGTCAATCCCCATCTTTATCATCATCATCATAATCATCCTCATCATTAAATAAATCCTGCAATCTAAACAGCTTTTCCTTCTCCATAACACCAGTCCCAGTACTCTACGAGTAGGTGGCAGGCTTCGCCTCAGACTTCTTCGTCTCCATCAACATTATTTCTTCTCCCTTCACAATTCAGCAACAACACAGAAAAATCTGCTTGCTACGTTGAATACTCAGAAAAGTATCATATCATTGGCGACTCTTTTTTTTCCCCCTGTTTTTAAGTTCGGGAAGATCCTCCGCCTGCTGCTGCTTCCTTACGAAGCTTGAAATTCTTCGTCATTTTTAGGGTTGTGATCTTCTCTCCTCCATCCGAAGCTCTGGAGATAAACAGCAAGCTTGAATTTTGGGTCAGTCTTTGTTTTTTTTTTTTTAAAGTGTTTTACAGTATTCATCACTGCATTTTACGTGTGAACTGTGAATTGTGCTGAGTGTGTTTGGATAGGAGATGATTTGGGATAATTTTTTGAAAAAAATAGTGTAGAACTTTTTTCATATGATGTTTGTGGGATGAAAAGATGGTTGAAAAATGTGTTGTGGATCAAGCAAGTGAATTTGTGCAAATAATACGATGGAAGGAGGAGGAGGAGGAGGTTGTATTGGATCAAACGGAATACGATGTCGTTTGTTCTCCCATTCTGGAAAGTCTGTGCAGTGGTATGCAGGAATTTTGACTTTCTTAGTAGCCGCGCGTCTGCAGTTGTTTTCAGAATATTCTTTCTGGGAAGTGTTACCAGTACAATTCTTACTGGCATCAACTAAATTTGTACCTCTGAATTTTGTCCTTTTTTTCTTAAAATAGAAGAAGAAAAAAGTAGTCTATTACTTCCTCTATATTTTCCTCCTCCTTTCGCTTCTTATCTACTGTTTTCTTCTTCTTCTTTTTTTTTTGTTTTAAATTATTATTTTTTCCTTTTTCTTTTATTTCCTTGGTTTGAAATTGGACTGATTGAAAAATAAACTTCTCTCAGTGTATGGAAATGGTTCTGGGATTTTGGAAAATTGCGACTTTTGAAACTTGACGGTTATGCTCCACAGTCCCCACTCCCCAGGCTGTAACCGCCACGTACCTCCCCTGAATTCCGCTTTCTTCATTTTTACTGAATTTTCTCCTCTCTCTTTTATTCATTTGTTATGGGATGATGGTGTAATGATCAGCATTGCTTGAAATGGAGGTGAGAAAACAATATACTGGTAAACTTATGCGCAGCTTCATAAATAACTGTCTGCTCTGTATTTTTTTTATTTGTGTGTGTGTGTGTTTTTTTTAAGTTTCTTGTTCGTATGGAGGATTTGACTATTTGCTGTCATCGTTGTAACTTAAACAATTGTGAATTTGTATCTGTCATCGTAAGCATATGAACTGTCTGCTTTGTATTTTTTTATTTCAGTATATCTTTTATCTAAGTTTCTTGTTCGTATGGAAAATTTGACTATTTGTCGTCGTGGTAACTTAAGCAATTGTGAACTAGTATCTGTCATCGTAAACATATGATTTTAGTACAGCTGTTTTGTATCCCAATCATGTTGCTTTAGAACTAGTAGTGATTATGCTACAGGGTTTTAACTTGTTTTTCTCATCAGAATATTCAGTTGGGATGATTTTCTTGTTCCTTCATTAGCGGCAAATTAGATTAACAAATTGCTAAAACTATGTACACTTTAAATTCTTCAATTGTACTGTACTAGCTGTCTATGTATCAGGGAATTCAGTACCATAGTTTCCTATTTTCACGTTTTCTCTGTTGTTTTAAGTGGGCTTGCTTTAGTGATAATAAAGTTTGTTAAGTCTCCTGGAGATTTAGGTCCTATTAGGTGGCTTAACTGTTGTAGTTGGCTCCACTAAGCAGTTTTGTGAAGCAGCAATTAACATAAAGTTTTTTTATATGGCTTGACTAAGCAATTAACTTCCCAGTTTAACTATAGTAGTTGGCTCCGCTAAGCAGTTTTGTGCTGGAGCGATTAACACAAAAGATTTCTTAGATGAGGGAGAAATTGTTTACAAAACAGTGTGATTTTGACTCACAGTTTGAGTTGGACTTTTATGAATAACCATCCTCTGAAAGAAAGAGTCAGTTCTTTATATGCTTGACTCCGTCCTGTGGGTGCACATCTTGTATGTTGAATCTCAGTTTAAATAGATTTGTACCAAAAAAAAAAAAAAAGAAAAAAGATAAAGGAAGGTGGCATAGTTTAGCTTAATTTTTCTATCCAAGAAGTTGTTGTGCTTCGCTCCTCTTTTCATTCTTTTGTCATTCAAAAATAGTGTTCCTTTTTAGTCAATGAAAAATAGTAGTGTTCTTGTTCCTGAGTTGATGTAAGCCCACTGACATTCTTGTAAACGGTTGTACTCACATCAGAATAACTCACGGACCCACGTTTTCTCTAATTCATTGTTTTTTTCTCCTAAAAATATAATCATTGTCTAAATAGGCAAAAATATGAGGTTTCTTTAACTGCTACAAGAAGATCTAGTTAAATAAGTGTCTGCTCATTAAAAACAAAATACGAAGTCTTAACAAAATACGAAGTACAGTTACCCACATCCCCTCTTTTTCTCTACCATGATTTTAAATGTAATAATTTCTTAATTAAAAAAGAGTAGTTTTATAGATTTCTTGGGGGGAAAAAACATACATGCTCTAACATGATTCTATATACAATAACTTAGTGTAAAAATAAATAAATAATTATATATTTTGAAACAAGTAGAGTATGCCAAAAGCACTAGTTTCTTATACTTCCTCTGAAATTTAATGCAATTTCGGGATGTTATTTATTCATCATTTTTCCTTACATGATCAGGTTTTTCAAAAAATATTCAAAACGAATTTTCCACTCCTTTCTTCTGCATTTATGAGTGTGATACAAATTCCTTGCTTAGCTTTGGCTCCCTGAGATTGGTTAGAGTGACTTGTTAAGCCACTGTCATGTAGTGATATTTAGGCTGCTGTGGGCATTCTTGATTGAATTTTTCCTTATGAATGGTTGTTCCTCTTTTTCAGTTGTAGCTGCTTCTTGGAATGCAGTTAAAAAAGTGAATACAAAGCATGAAAGAGGTTGACAGGAAGAAAGTTCCAAAAAATAATCAAAGGAAAATTTCTGCAAAACCTGAAAAAAGAGATCAGAATTTCCAACAGAAGAGTGACAGAAATGCTTTGAAACGAGAAGGAAATAAAGTGAAAGCTTCATCTGCTAAAGCTGACAGTGGTACACTAGTGAGTGACCAAAACACAGGCACAGAGCCATCTGAAGTTTATCAGAATATGGTGATAGATTACGTGGATGATGTCTGCGGGCCTGAAGACGCATCTCCTGATGTAAAAACACTTGAAATAGTTGCTAAAGATACCAATTTCAAAGTAAGTGATGCTTCTCATGATATGGCTAATGAGCCCAATGAAGGCTCGGAGCAAGAATCAGATACTGACACGACTAATGATTCAATGTCATCCCAAGGAGATGTTGCAGCAGTTGATGATGAGAAGACAGAAAGAGCTTCAAGGCTTTCTAAAACTCCAGTAAAAAATGATCTACTTGCTGGTAGTTCTCAGTCTGGAAGAGCAAAATCTGATCAGAGTTTGGATAATACGCAATCCAAAGCATCAAATATTACTATCAATAAGCCCATAATATCCAACAGAGAGTTTTCTAAAGGGACAGGAAAAAACGTATCTGATGACTTGAAGAATATGAAAGTTTATCCAAAACCTTCAACAGAATCCTCAGGAGGAGTCTTTGACAAACCACTTGAAGAGGCAAAGGATGTCGATATACAGGACGAGACTTCAGTTAGTGCTAACAGTGTTGGAAGTGATGATGAAACAGTAAATGCTGAGCAAAATGGTGAGAATGAAGACAAGACAGCTTCAGATCAAAAGATTCAGGACATGGAAACAAGAATCGAGAAACTTGAAGAAGAGCTCAGGGAGGTAGCTGCTTTAGAAGTTGCACTGTATTCTGTGGTTCCTGAGCATGGTAGCTCTGCGCATAAGGTGCATACGCCTGCTAGACGCTTGTGTAGGCTCTATATTCACGCCTGCAAACACTGGTCTCCAGCCAAGCGAGCTACTGTCTCTAGAAATACTGTTTCCGGACTAGTTTTGATTGCAAAGTCTTGCGGTCATGATGTCTCAAGGTGTGTAGTAATTTGGTCTTTTAAATGGTCTTGAATTTACTCCTTTTTTCCTTTACTTATCTAACAATTTTCTCTTTTTGGTCCTTTGAGTAAGGCTGACGTTCTGGCTGTCAAACACGGTTGTTTTGAGAGAGATTATATCTCAGACATTTGGAACTGCATGTCAATCAAGCCCTGTTGCAAGAGCATTCGAGTCAAATGGAGGAAAGAATGGTGAAGCAAAGTTCTCGTTGCTTAAATGGAAGAGTAGTTCAGGCAGCAAACAGCCAAATAAGCAGAGTTTCATACATGCGGTGGATGATTGGCAAGAAACAAGGACATTCACTGCTGCCTTAGAGAAAGTTGAGTCGTGGATTTTCTCTCGAATAGTTGAGTCAATATGGTGGCAGGTGATTACTCTATGCTGTTCAGTTTATGAATGCATTTTTCTACACATTTTTTGGGTGAAACTATACATTTTTCTATAATTTTTCTATACTCAATCTGGACATAGAGCAAATTTTGTCAAATTCAATTATCAGAAAATTGAAGTATCTCATATTGATTGTTCACAAGCTGTGTAGGTGGTGTACTAATTTGTGTAGTTTCTCTACTTAGGCTTTGTTTATGTGTGTATCTTTTCCTTTTGTGCAGTCTAACCTCTTATGTTTTCAGACCTTAACTCCGAATATGCAATCTCCCAATGATGGCCACACAAAGAACAAAGTTCTTGGTAGAATACTGGGCCCTCCTTTGGGTGATCAGCAGCAAGGCAGTTTTTCCATGAACTTGTGGAACAATGCTTTCCAGGATGCTTTTGGGAGACTTTGTCCTGTTCGAGCAGGGGGCCATGAATGTGGTTGCTTGCCTGTGTTGGCGAGAAAGGTGTGTATGTTTATGTTTGCCTGGCAGCCTGCAACTTCCCCACCCCCTCCCCCCTCCAATACCTGGGTTAAAAAAAAAAAAGAAAAAGAAAAAAAAAGAAAGCTCCCTTCCAGCTCAGGTTCCTATTTAATTCATTGTGTCTTTCTTATATCTTCTTCTTACAGTGGCTAGGTTGTATTGGTGGAGCTTGGTCTTGCAAAATTAGCTTTAACTGTTGTAGCTCTTAAAATCTTTTGGGTTTCCATGTCTTAACCTGCACATTTGTTTATATTTGTCGTATCTTTCACTAGTTAATTACATTTGTCATTAGGTCATGGAACAATGTCTTGCCAGACTAGATGTGGCCATGTTCAATGCCATTCTTAGGGAGTCAGAGCATGAAATCCCAACTGATCCAGTATCGGATCCCATAGTTGATTGCAGGGTTTTGCCGATTCCTGCTGGAGACTTAAGTTTTGGCTCTGGTGCACAGCTCAAAAATTCTGTAAGTTTTCTCTTACTAATTCTGAATAAATGTTAACCTCCTACAGACTGCATTTTTTGAGACTCAAGCAAAGAGAATCCATTTTCATCTGTCCATATGCCTCTATGCTTCTTTATCTAATGGTAGCATGAAATTAATCAGTCCCCTAACTCTGGAGGCTTCTGGAGTCTGACTGAAATGTAGAAAAGTAGCTGTTTTAAGACTCTTACAAAGTACATTTCATCTGCTATTTTGTACTTTGTACAGTTTATAACAATGAGCATATATTATCTTTGCAGATTGGCAATTGGACAAGATGGCTAACTGATTTGTTTGGCATGGGTGCTGGTGAGTCGATCAAAAATGATCAGAACATTTGTGAGGATGATGGTGAGGGAGGTGCAGATGAACCCAAGTGTTTCCATCTTCTCAGTGCTTTGAGTGATCTTTTAATGCTTCCAAAAGACATGCTTATGGATCGAACTATTCGAATGGAGGTCCATCTTTTGTTTATATTGATTAACTCCACTTGTTACTTTCTATTTTATTTTGAGAGAACCTTTTAGGGAAGTTTGTTGTTGTTGTGTCTTGTACTATGCAGGTATGCCCACAAATCAGTCTTCCATTGGTTAAACGGATACTTTGCAATTTTACCCCTGATGAGTTCTGCCCTGATCCTGTTCCAGGAGCCGTATTAGAGGCCCTTAACGCTGAGGTACTAACATATCTTTTGACAAACAGAGAAGTAGAGAAGTGATAATGATAAAAAGAAGAATTTCTACCATGAGAGAATCATGCAGAAAAGTGATCTTATCTGTGGACAAAACTTTCATGTTCCATGGACATATTTAGCAGGTTCCAGCATTACATAGCAAAAAACGCTTACTTGGTTGTGATGTTCTTGAGCAGGAGCCATGTTTATGGTTACATTATGTGGTTCAGTGTTATAGATGTCTTTGGCCGTATATTAAGCCATTGACTAGCTAAATGGTTAGAAGTCTGTCTTCATCCCACCTCCAACCTTGGTTGTAGATAATCTGAATAATTGTCTGCATGATGATGACCTTTTTAAACTATCAAAATCCTGTAATTGTTTCACTTACCTTTACACTTTGAAATGCAGTGCATCATAGAGAGGAGGTTTTCAGGAGACTCTGTTAGTACTTTTCCTTATCCTGCAGCCTCTGTTGTCTACACGCCCCCATCCTCTGCTGATGTGGCAGAGAAAGTTGCTGAGGCCGGTAGTAAATCGCAGCTGTCTAGGAGTGCCTCTGCGATACAGAGCAAGGGGTATACCAGTGATGAAGACCTGGTGGAATTGGATTCTCCTCTGGCAATTATCGTTGACAAGTCTTCATTTTCTCCAACGCATCTGATTCCAAATGGAACTAAGAAAAATGAGCAGGATATAGGTCATGTTGGAGTGAATGCAAGGTATGAACTGCTTCGCGAGGTTTGGCAGGCAACATAGGGTGCATGTTTGCTGAGATAATGGTTCCACTCAGCTGCAATCTTTTTTCTTTTCTGGTCAAAATCTTCATCTGGATGATCAAAAAAGCTTCAGCGGAAAGCAATACTTAGGAACTGAATCGGTAGATGCTCTGTATATTTTTCATGTAGTTGATAATTGGTTTCATAACATGAAATTCAATTTATGTTGTAAACGCTTCCAGAAGGACCTTGTGTGCTGTTTGGTGTAGATTAATAAGGTGGGAATCTGAAACCCCTAGAGGAGCATTCTTACATTTTGTTCACCTGAGGTCCGGTTTTTTGTTTGTGACCATTCATGACATGATTGGAAAAGAATAAGGGAGAAAACGGCATTCAATCGCGGAGGTTACAATGTACAAATTCTGTTTTAACTTCAAATGCAGTTCAGATGTGAACCAAAATCAAAGTTTTTGTTGATTATTTGACAGAGTTCTCCAATTTCCTTGCAGAACAATCTTCACCATTTGATGTATGCTTCTCCAAATGCTCCATTCATTTCATCCATTACCATCACTAACTCATCCTCAATAAGCCTCCATAGGAAAACAAAACCAATGTCAGAATTTCACATTCTTTGCAGTAAAGCTAGGACAGACTTTGGAAGTTCACCTTGAAATTTGATTCAATGCTAGCTAAATAATAATAATAATAATGATAATGGAAAACGATAGTAATACTAAAAATTTTACCATTTGAAGGCATCATTTTACACTGCTCAAGGGTGAAGGGAGGAACAGGTAGGGGGGTACAAAGAAGAGAGTTTCAATGCTAGGTAGATAATGGCATAGGTTACAAGCAGGTAAGATATCAACAATTCTATCCAAAAACAACAGTGAAAAGCTGCAAGCCTCTAGTTTCTCTTCCAGATTGCATTTCTTTGTCGTTTGAGAAAAAGGATTTGATCACATCTCCTGTAAGACCTTGGAAATCAACTCTGTGAGCTTCATAATGATTTTGAGAATCAGACCGAAACCAGGCTTTCAGTGAAGAGAAAAGGACAATGAATTGTCTCAAAGCCATAAACCACTCCATTGTTTCTTGTATCCAGCAAAATTAAATGTTGCAGGTATTGCAACAGAATCTTACCTTCAGCTGACACAAACAATGGAAAAGCACCATTCTTGAATTTCTCACAATTTGGTATTGAAGCCACTTTAGTCCATGACTCCAACACACCATACTCTTTCATAATCCAGATATCCATTGTACCATCATCAAAGGTGCAAACTATGCAAAGATATCCTTCTACAACCTTCAAATTCCAATCAAACTTACCACGTAGATTATCCGGCACTGCAAATTTCCCATATTTCTCTGCCTCCAAGTTCAATGACCTGATCACAGGGGTACCCTCTGAACCATCTTCGTATGATCTCCAATGAAGAGCTCCATTCACAAGAGCATCAGCATCCAAGGAAATAAAGCCATCTGGTATGTCATCAATCAACTTCCAAGAATCAGATTTCAAACTATAAACTGCTAAGGCATCCACGTATTTTTCTTCTACTTCTGGAAAACTGTAAGTAACAGGACTCCGCAGTAGGACAACCTTGTAATCATCATTATAGTCATCGTAACCAAAGGCATGTTGCTCATAATGACTGCCACCCGCTACAGCCCTAACCCTGTCAGAAATATTCATCCCATAAATTATCTCAAGAGTATAAGGATCAAGTGGCAAAGTTCTTGATTTTTTTGTACAAGGGTTCCAAAGAGTCAGAACTCCAGGAATGCTACATATGCAAACCAATCCATTGCAAGAACCTACGATGGAATATGGATCTTCTTTAATAGTAGAATCAACCACAAGCTGCTCAACAACTTCAATAGAGGAGATGTCATTGAGCAAAGAGTGAAGAGAAAAAGTTGAAAGGATATCAGTACTAGTATTTTCTTGACAGGCCCGTAAAACCAGTTTAGTTAGAGCATATTTGGGATGTCTAGACGAGTTTTTGAGATGGTGTTTGATGAAGTTGGAGCTTGAGATGAGAGAAAGCCACGATTTACAAACACATTGGAATTGTCCCAGTGACTTTGCAGGCAGCCAGGAGAGGATTTCAGTGATGATTTCTTGGGGAAAATCAGGCACGGGTACAGAAAATATAGACTGGACAGAATCCTGTTCTGGTGGATGAGCTATGGACTGGCCTTCAGTGGCCATGGGCGGTATCATGGTATGTTTTCTGCTTCGATATTCCTGGCTTTTAAGCAAGATAAGATCCTTTTATCAAACAAGACGGGACTTCATTTAACAAGACAGGACTCCTTTTAGTTCATGAGCTAATTGCAATTTAACCCCCTAACCACTGAGTCAGTGACCAGTACATCTTTTGTTCTTTTATAAGCATCATAATCTTGTTAAATCTACACTAATAGCAGAAAACCAAATCACATCAGACATACACAGATATAACAGATTGAAGGACCAAAATCCAAAGAATTAATAAAAGAATGCATGCAATGTATAGGTCATTATTGAATGACCAATACACTTGTAAACTTCCATTTTTTTCTTTTCGACATTTCGCTTATACTACTAATTTGTGGTACATTATCTAAACATTTGTATAATTTCTATTAGTTTTATGACAATTTCAAGAAAATGTTTAATTGGCAAACTACCAACATATGTCAATTTAATAAATGTACTGTAAAGGAAACTTACTAATTGTTAATAGAAACTAAAACATATCTTGAAGATATCTTTTGCAGAAGTGGTAAAATTATTGGCCGGTTAAAGAAAAAAAAAGTTAAAATTGGGTTTTCCCTTATTGTCATAGCTGGGTATGTACAAAAATTAGGGGTGTAAACGAGATTAACCAAACCAAACACCCTAGTGTGCAAGTTAGTTTTCAAGTTAGTTTAATTATTTTAATGAATTTGAAATTTTGTTTAAGTTTGGTTAGTTTGATTATTGAACTGAACTTAAACAAACTTTTATCGAAGCAAGTTCAAATGAGTTTTTTTATTGAACTTAACGTTATCGAACATAAAACGATAAAACGATGTTCAAATTTGGTTTAACTAGCTAACGAACCAAGTTCAAACGAGCACTTATTAAGTTGAGCTCAATTCGAGTATCAGATAATTTGATTCATCTTTTATTAGAGAGGGTAAGAAATCATGAACATCTTTATATTATATTATATGGAGATTTTTACCCTAATTTGTTGCTCTTTTTTCCTTAATTTTTGCTCTCTGATATTCAAGAAATTTATTACGATGAATCAGAAATATGATTAAAATCAATTATGCCTATCATATGCTTGCTATTTTAGAAGATGAGCAATAGACAGAAAAGAAAGAACTAAAGTTAATAAATGAACTATATACATATTTTTTTTATGAAATTTACTTATTTTATATGTTCATAAACATATCTGATAACACAAAGTAAAGATCGTAATTGGCTCATTCTTTTTTTGAATTTGAAATCCTATTCAAGTTTGAATTTATACCTAAATAAATAAATTTAAACGAGTTTGGTTTGAGTTAGAACTCGAGTCGAGTCGAGTGACAAGTTGCTTGGTTCGATTTATACCTCTAACAAAAATGGGCACTCAATGATGCTCTCTCTCTCTGTTACAGCATAGGACGTGCTACGCTTTCATTGTTATCGATACTTATCATTATTCCTTTTGGGTTTTCAATGAAAAAGACACAAGAATGATTTGTCCTACCTGGGACATCTACATGCTGGGTTGGCATTTTTGAAATCATTGACATAATGTCGCAGAATCCACTCACAATTGTCTGCCATAACCACTCGTGGGACATCCATTTGAAGCTTTAAGTGAAAATTGCTCAATCAGTCCTTCAACTTTTTTATCAAATAAATTTAGTGTCTATATTTTTGTTCTATTTAATTTAATTTAATTATTATACTGACATTTTAGTTGGACTAGACCTTTTATACAAAAGTGAACCACTATGAATTTCCGGGCACCAGTGAGGGGCAATTCTAGAAATTAATCTCGTCCGTCAACTTTAATTTGCCATCTTCACCATTGATCTACACATGTAGACCTTTTTAATGGAAAAACGATAAAATACACTTTTACCTCTCTATGGTTTAGCAATTTTTCACATAGTTCCTCTCTGATTTTAAAAATTATACATAATCCCCTTATAATTTGGATTAAAGTATTAAAAAGTGATAGAAATAATCCTCGGTAATGGAATCCACAGAAATATCGAGATTGTCCTTATTTAAAAATTAAAATGGTTGAAATGATCAAAATATATAAATATACTATGTATGACACTTTTACCCCTTATGATTTTATATCTTGTCAAATAACCCTGTTATGGTTTCATGGTTTACCACGTAATTCCCTTATAGTTTTCAAAATCTATACATAACCTTCTTGTGGCTAATAAATAATTTCTAACTTTAAATAGAGGTACTTTTGACAGTTTAGTTGACTCTATTATGGAATGAAAATTCTGCCACTTTGATACTTTAGTCCAAATTATGAGGGGGTTATGCATGACTTTTAAAACTATAGCGTGGTCATATAGAAAAGTGCTAAACCACATGACTGTAAAGTATATTTTACCCATGAAAAGATAATCTAAATTGAGTGGAGGAAAAACCAATTATTTGTTTAAGGAGTTCGTGAAATGAATCACTTGTGTAATATAACATTATGGTGAAGCAAAAACCACATTAAAAAAACAACATGAAAAAATTGATAATTTTTCCTTTGTCATTGTACACAATCCATGTGAATATGTGCGCATATATATGTAGATTGATGTTTACATGCTCATGCTTCGGGATCAATTGTGTGATATATCAATTGTTGATAAAGAACCACTTCTTTTCATCCAAACCAAAAAGAAAAAGAAAAAAATTTTAACTTTTTGACTAACATTGGGCATATCCTAATGGTGCGTGTCAATATCTCTATTAGTGATCATGTCGACATGCTTGATTGTATGAACGTTAGTAAATGAATAGCGAGGATGATTTTTTTGTTTTTTTTTTTTTAAAACTTGAGGGGTGTGATTGGTTTCATAAATTGCCCTACTGTTCGTGCCGAATAAGATTTTTATCTGGCTTTGGCTAAAAGAAAGTACATCAATGAAAAATAATTATAACTAAATTGACTAAAATAAGTATTTAGGAACTCAATCTATCTCAGCAAAAAAAAAAAAAAAAAAGTTCCAAAAATAAACACACGATTTTCTCAAGCTTTATTTAACTACTCTTTGTGATGGACAAGCCAACTCTAGGACCATAACACCGTTGTTATTGCTCTTTGAATAGAAGGTTTCCATCATGAAGACCCAAATAATTAGGCTATATAGAAGACGTTTCGATATGAATAGGAGCACCTGCGGGACTATACGGGGCAGGGAGGTGCAGCCCGCCCCATCCAACGAAGAAAAAAAAAAGAAGTAAAATTCTTTTGGTGTAATTAGTAAGTAACCAATTTGGCTTAAAAATTTTTATTGAAAAATCATTCTATCCCATTTTTAAGATGGAGGATCAAATGTGAATTACTAAAATTGTTGAGGGGCTATTTGAACAATTTGCTCTGGGAGGTAACTTTTATGCTTGAAGTTTCGATACAGAGTATATGATTGATGTTTTTTCTTTTTTCTTTTTTTTCTCTAGGGAAGAACAACATGCACAATCTAGAATATCTAGATTTCATAAACTATAATGAAGTAACCTGATACCTATTTTGCTAGATAAAAATTTTTTGTATCCAATATTATGCTATATTTGGTTAACTTTTTGAGAATTTGTAACTTTCAATTACATGCTTTGCTCTATGCTAAGATACTTAATAAACGATTATGATTTATGTTAGACTTTATTCAATTCTTCTACATATCACTTTTACGCCTTTTTTCCCATACTCCAAACCTTGGTTTCATAATAAAGAATAGTAGGCTACTAGAGTGGTAGCATTTAGTATAAACAAAACTCTAACCACGGGTTATAATATTTTACACTTCAATCTTCTATTTGTGATCTTAAATAGTAAAAGGCTTTAACTTTGTTTCCTAGATCTAATTGGTAACTGAAACTTGTAATACTTGGACAGAAATTGCACCATTGGGTATATAGTTATATCATTATCTAGAAAAACATCACCATCTCCCACTGTCTAGCATTAGCTTACTACTTACCTAGCTTCGTAATTTATGTGAAAGAATTTATCGTCTATTATCATCCGAGTTATCGTGGCAAAAAATAAAAATTTGAGCGCTAAACCTTCACATTACTCTATAGTTGAAACTACGATGTGTAAAATCATAATATTGTTGAGCTCTAATTATATGTTAGTATGGACTTGGGGGCTCAATTACTATTTATTACCAAGAATTCTCTCCAAGATATCTCGTATAACATAGACTAGCTCATGTATTTATGGACAGTAAAATGTCACGTACATGATGTAAATTTTGATACACAAAATGTAATTCAAATGTTACTTTATAAGTCTTCTACTTATGTTGAAAAATAAGTAAAACTTGTAGGACAAAAAATAGTATAACAAGTGAAATTTTGGGCCTATTTTAAACACTAATCATCGAAGAAATCCCGACTTTAAGCTCGTTCCAGCAGCTTGAGTGCATGAACGTGTAATACTAACCATAAGGTACCAAAGCCACTTAGATAAGGAAAGTAACATAAATATTTGCATCAAATTATGCAGCTTCATAAGTTCAGGAACAAGAGAAAAGTTAAACCATAGCAAAAATAGAATTTTGCATATTGTTTGCTGCAAAATAAATGTCTAAAAGCTTAGAGCAGCAAGCACGCGTAAGCTTCACAAGTACAAACCCCAAAAAGGAGAAAGAAAAACACAGTTCAGCTTAAATTTTAGAGTTAACCACTCCAAATCTGAAAGCACTACACCTTAACCACTTCAAATCTGAAAGCACTACATCTTGACCAATCTGAATCATATCCGAATCACTTATGTGTAGTGCTTTTAGCCCAAGCTTAAGTTATTTTCTGAGGTAGGGCTTGAAGGGGCTGGAGCTGGAATGCGAAAACATGTTCTGTGCACTGGAACCAGCCCCAGTGTGAGCTTGGAAATTCGGATGTGCAGCTGAGATGTGCTTCAGAGTCTGCGAGTGTCTGGAGAGTGACATCTGAGGTTGGTGCAGCAAGGAATGTTGTCCAGACGAACAGTGGCCTTGAGCTTCCCCTGAAGACCTGCACATTGTTGCCTGCTGTAGGTACTTGGCACATTCTTCAGTGATCGGTGGGATTGCAGTTCCAGCCCGAATGCCAGCAACATCATACAGAGCTAGGCTGAAGTTTGTTTGTGCTTTCGAGCCTTTTTTTTTTGTTATCTGAATGTCATATGCCATTGCAGCTTCTTCCTCAGTGCCTGTCAGCGGTAGATCACTAATATGACACATAGCTGCAAGTTTTATGGCTTGAAATTGTATGCATAGAATGGAAAGAACAAACAACTATGGAGTCACTTTCTTGTCACAAAGAAGAAAACTACACGTACTGCCAAAAATGTTTTAACACATAAAAGATAGGCGGAAAGGAATGAAAACTCACTCATCTCGTTTTGACTCACGGCACCAAGTTCCTCACTAAACTCTTGAACCAAGTTTTTTTATGAGTTATTCCTCTTTAAGGAAACAAGGCAGCAACAATAATGATATCTATATACACGATTGACTAAAGGGACAATACCAAGTTGTATTCGGTCTAGAAACTTGAATAAAGGAACTAAACTGCCTAAGCTACCGACTCAACTTTCAACTTTGACTGGACTTGGACAACTGACATGGAACCAGATTACGAAAGACTTCTAAAATCAACTTAGCATATGGTCTATGATGCCATGCAACACCAATCACCAAACACTTTTACCATCATCTAATTTGACCAACTAAATAATGATATTGAAATGACAGCTAATTTTACATAACTAAATTAGGTTGGTTTAATTTTTTAGCACACTTGAAAATTAATTGAACTTTACCAAAAGTCTTTCCATATTGTCCACGTTTCTTGCTTGCCAAGTGAGAGAACCACCTGCCGGTTTGAAAGTACCTGTTATTGAACAACTAATGATTATTTGTGAATTCCAGAGAAAACGAGAGCAAGACTAACATAGTAATTAGTTGATCTGTACGCTAAACATTATAGTAACAAAACAGCGGGTCTATTAGAGGAGAGAATAAAAAGAGAAAAGATTATAAGAATGAAAAAGACCTAGTGACACCACGATATTTGGAGTCTGTCCTTGCAAATAGGCTACTAGACCTGAAAGGGAATAAAAAATAAATTCACAATGTCAGGAATCATAAATTGTATTGTGAAGATTTTTCCAAACTAGCACATAATTGAGCAGAAAATGGATGTCTACTAGAGGGGAGAATAAAAAGAGAAAAGATTATAAAAATGAAAAAGAACCTAGCGACTCCATGATATTTGGAAACTGCCTTTGCAAATTGGCTACCAAACCTGGAAGTAATTGAAAAATAAATTTACAATGTCATGAATCACAAATTGTCCTATGAAGATTCTTTCAAACTAGATCATAATTGAACAGAAAATGTTAGCCGGATAAATTCTGGTTTTGTTGGCTTGTCTTGTTTTAGATGAACTTGACATTTAAATATCACAAAAAAGAAATAATTATTATTATGATATCGATCTTAGGGTGTTTATCTTATCTGCAAGGTGTAACCTAAAGTAAGAAAACTCAAAAGACTAATTTATATAGATAACTTCTAGAGGGAACTTGGAAATGGAACTTCATTTATTTGGTTTTTTGTTTTTCAGGGTCTTTTTGGAGAAAGTAAAATCAGAGTACTGGAAAAATTGGCACATAATTGTGAGTTCTTTACAGTAGTTCCAGCTGCAAGAAATCGAGAAAAGAAAACAAAAATGAAAACTTATAAAATCAAGCTTTACTTTATGGCGGAAGTCAGCCCTCATCTTTTTTTGTTTTTTTTTTTGGAAAGTATACTTACCTTCTAACATGAGCGATCAACTCCTCATCATCCATGTCTCTCACGATTCCTATTATGTCCTGGTAATAACTTGCCTACAATTTCATCAGTTCACATTTCAGAAATTAAAGCTCTCACTACTATCACTTCATCATGTTTTATAATAGATGTATCAACGAAGCAAATTGAAGAAGAAAGGATGAGACTACAGAACATGCACTTAGTGATGCTATAAATGGGGAAATTCCCTTCTTCTCATGCAATAGACCAGTCTTTCATCTTTACATTTCTCCAATTTACCTCTAGAAGCTAGGGAAAACTAATTCTGGATTTACTAAAACAAATGGTCAGATAATCTTCATATATACCACAAGATTTGATGGAAAGACCCAATTCCAAGAGTTTCTAATCTAGAATTCTGACATAAAGCAGACATACAAAATCAGCACAAAACCAGCACATGCAGAAACAATTGAGAAAGAGTTGCATATATAAACATACCGGGAAATTCAATTTTGCTCTTTCTTCAGAGCACTTTACAGTGACAATGTCATGAACCCTTGCAGCCTCCTCTTCATCAGCATATCTACCTGCTCAAGAGAAATCCTTGCTATTATGAGCAACTAGTAATGTTAAAACAGGCCCATTAAATGTGTGTATGCGTTTGTAAGGAAAAAGAAATAACAAAATTTAATTACTCCCTTGGCAATTGGAGACCATAAGTTGCTTTCACTCACCCAAATATGCTGCAAAAATTTAGAAAAGAAAATGGGGTGAAAAAGTTAGTATATAGGATTTCTTGACAATGACAACTAATCTATATCTATACTCTATATAAAAGTGTGTTGGATGATTTTCCTAAGGTGTTTCTTACTTTTTTGATCTACCTATATTACCCTTAAATAAATCACACACCACTTTTTAACTTAGAGACTATTATTATCAATGAAGATGATTATTATCCTACTATAACATCCTACTCGACTTCTAATATTATCCCAACAATAATCTAATTAAAGTGATATGTTTAAGATAATTACGGTCTCTTCCTATTAGCAATAATCTACTCTTGATTACAACTTCTTCTTACATCCTCTTTATCAATCACGGTTTTGAAGTTCTACTTTTTTATTCACCAAATAGTTTGACATGTCTTTTTGGGTTGGCTTATCCATAATTCTTCTTTATCAATTGCGGTTTTGAAGTCCTATTTTTCTATTCATCAAATAGTTTGAAATGTCTCTTTGGTCTGGTTTATCCATAATTCTTTAATTTGCTTGAGAATCAACTTGAGATATCAAAGTAATAAGGGTGTGATATTCTGACAGGAACAAAAGTAATGAATAATTTCTATCACAAAAAAACTTTATAATCCAAAAATCCAAAAGATAGTTAAGTTATTATGTTAGTATGTTCAAAATGCTAATACATACCACAAACGGAAAAAAATTGCATTCTATACGAGAGATTTCACATATTTTATTGGGAATTAAGAGAAAAAGGTAGAAAAGAATTTGATGGCTTACAATAACAAAGTATAATAACCATAAAAAAATATTTCCGATATCTAAATGACACTCAAAATAGCTTATTCTCAATTCTACATGGAATCCATTTGCCAATAGCTTTTGGCTTTAGATTTTTTTTAGCGCTTTTAGTTGGAGATATATTATTATTCTTGACTTACCTAAATTGCAAGTCTATATTCCCCAAAGTTTGCACTTAATATCATTCTACTTATTTCGGATCTAAAAAGTACAAATAGATTAATTTCTTCAAACTCATTATTTTCATTGATCTGGAACTATAGATCAAGCAAAAATTTTCACTTACCAACAAATAAAGTATGGGGGTAATAGATACGAAATGAATGTCCTTTTAAAATAGGAAATTAAAAATAGGAGCAAAATGCTTCATGCAAAGATGTAATAATTGCATATTTAAATATCTAAATGACTATTATTAAAAGTTTGAAGAGTGATTTTTCACAAAAAATGGTAATATAATTTACAATTGTATTTGTGAGAGGAAAATTTGAAGTTTTTGCTTTTGTTATATTGTAACTTTAATCACAAATTCTGACCAAAACAACACAAATAAAAAACTGCATTTGGTTAAAACTTGAAATTAGCTATACAAGGTATTTGTAACACTAATGATAGCTGTTCTTGCGATGACAACTAATAATGAAATATATTAGTTTGGTTTTGCGAAATAATTTTTACTGATTATATACGTGCATCGCACGTGCTTTTTTCTAGTATATTAAAAACCTCTGATATAGCCTTCGTGTAATTGCAGATTATTCACATGCTCTCAAAAGTTACCTGAGCGACCTCTGGTTTTTGATATAGGCATATGAGATATACATATGATCGCTGTCTGGGGCCCTGCATTTTGTACTTAAACGTGTTGATATTGTCTTAAATTTCATACTAAATTCATAAATACTATTACTGTTAGTAATTAGCAGTTAGAATGAAAGATTATACAGAACTGACTTATTCACTCCACTATACGCTGAAGTAGGTCCTCTGATCAATGATGGGCCTGAACTTTCTCCTTGAGTTGATGCAACTATCGGGGCAATATTCTTCACTGAATTCTCAGCAGTAGCAGCAGCAGATTGATCAACAGGTTGATTAGCCAAAGGGCTCCCAATAGCAGTTGAACTTGATGCCATGACTCTAATTCATTTGGGCAGCATGGTTCAAAATATCAAAATAATCGTAACCATTAAAGAATATGCTTTTTTTTTTTGGATTTAAGAAGCTGGAACTATTCATAGTATTCATGTAAAATCTAGGCTTTACTAGTTACAACTTCTTCGTTGCTGTGTACCTACTTGAGCCTGATGAAAGGAAATTTTCACGTCTGATTTTGAAGGGGGAAGATCCTATAGGATCCTATCTCAATTTTTCTTTTGCTAGGCCCATAACTAAAAAATCCACTTTCTTACGATTACGATGTTCATTCGAATATGAGATCCAATCTTGGAAATACAACATCCCACTTTTTTTTACGACCCAAGGCTTTGATACATTTCGCAATCGAGAAATATCTACCGGTGCGGTTGCTATCCGAGAGCAATTAGCAGATCTAGATTTGCGAATAATAATACACTAGGCATGGTGCCGTGCATTCCGTGGGGTGCCCATGGTTGATCATATTGGATTAGATTTGATGATAATGGAAGACTTATTTACTAATGGAATTCAAAAGTATTTTGCATGAAAATGCAGTTATAATAAAGTAAGAACAAAAGCAGGAAACAAATGTAAAAATCACACATGAGGAAAAAAGCGTGGCATAAATAAAAGAAACTACAGCAATGTATACATTAAGAATGAGAGAATATTTGTACATAACCAGAATAACCCATCCAAAAAGTATAAAAAGAGACAAAAATGCATGGAAACTATATTAATACCATAGGTTTCCTTTTCTTATGGAAAGTTCACATACTTTGATGCTTGTATTAGATCATTAAAATAATAATTCAGAACAGTTTCATATAATAACTTCATAAAATATGGATTTCTTAATTGGCTAGCCTTTCTTTAAATTATTGGACACTGGATTCATTATCCTTACATAGGAGATTGTCTAAACGAATAAATAAATCTATATTATCATTTTAAAATTAATAACACCTGAACAAATAGAGAATCATACAAAATGCCATCTCTAATTTTCATTAGCATATTGAAGATGATGATGATTAATTCATAAGGAATTTAATTCTACTTGGAAAAGTAGTAACATAAGCAAAATGGGATAAAATTTACCAATATATCTAAAAATTTTAGAACTCAATTGTAATCAGAATAAGATCACATCATTCTCAATTGCAATTAATGTATCTTAAAAATTAATCTCGAGGTGTGATAATAAAATTGTTATCCAGAACAGCTACATTTGGAAATTACCAATACTAATCACATCACCAATCATTTCATTTGATTAATTAAAATTACAAATGTCAATAGTTGTGGCACATTAAACAATAAAAATTAAGATTATAGATATCAAAACCTGGACTACTTTAAACAATTGTAGACCATAAAATTGTCAATTTTGTATTATTTTTTTAAAATTAATAGTTGCTGAATAGATAAAAAATCATAGAAAATGGCATCTCTAATCATTGTTAGCATATTTAAAAACTATATATATGAATAGAAAGTGTGCAATTCAAAGATAATTAATTCACATGGATTTTATTTGCTCACCTCAAACTTATATAAGTCGTATATTTGCAAAAGCCCTAACCAAATAGAGTCCTATCTCTAATTTTTACCAGCATATTTAAAAATTTAATCTCGAGGCATGAACTATGGAATTGTCAATTATAAAATTATTAATTCCAATAGTTATATCTCGAAATCATGAACACTTATCATTTTATATCACAAACTTGAAAAATACAAAAATGTATTTTTTTCATACAATGAAGCCTTGCCTGGTGCTAAAAATTACAAACACTAATTAAGATAATACATACTAATCATTTTATATCACAAAGAGCTCGAGGGAAAAAAAAAAGGCCCTAAGATAAACCCAAAAGCTATGTTCAGCTAAGGAAGTCTAAGACCACATGTGACAAGCAAAAACAAGGGCCAACCAAAGTAGGCATGGGCCACAAAACAAGAAAGGACAAAATTTGCTACCAAATTACCAATAAACCAGACAAAAGGGCATAATGGGAATAAAATGACAAAATCAGTTGCATAGTGGCACGCATGAGGCTACAGGATATTGGAAGACACAAAAAGACAGAAAAGGCCAAAATCAGTTGGAGAATTATGCTGAAACTGGCACAATCAACTGTTCATGGCCCTTCCGCGTTAAGATGCTTGTTAGCTAATGTTTATGGGATGTTCGTAGGAAATTACCAAGTCATGTTACAGGATAAAAAGTAATTAATTTCCTTTTTGTGATGGAGCACTCAATAAGAAACATTGGTTATTGGTGAAAAATAAGAATTACAATACAGGTAATGATCTCGAAAGCTTACAACTAGGAAAGATATGTTGGTCTACAATGAAATTAATTAAGGTAAAGTGTATTTATGGGTAGAGCTGTAAATCGAACGAGTTGTTCGCGATCTTGACTCGTTTAAACTAAGTTAAATGAGCCGAACTCAAATATAAAATAATTTAGCTCCTATACACCCATTCTATGTTGAAGAAGCAAAAGTTCAGTTTTCACATTAGAAAGAAAAATGAAAGAAATCTTAAAAGGGAGATGTCAATAATATTTGTAAATCAACAAAATCTACTTCAAAGGAATCAAGAAGGTAAAACTTGAATGTCCTCACAAATTTTGCCTAAGTGGATTGGAATTTATCCAAAACATTTTCATTGTAAAAATTTTTCAAAATAACCAATTAGAAATGACATCATTTTAACTCTAAATATGAAAATTTCTGACCAATATACCTCAAGGATCTGAGAAAGCAGCAAACCTGGTGTAGGAAATGTTGGAAAGACAAAAATTCTAGAGAGAGAAACTATAGAGAGAGTTTGAGAGAAGCTGTAGAGAGAGTTTGGAGAGAATTTTCTCTTGTATTTCTTCTTGGTAAACAATGATATAAATGCCTATTTATAGACTTACAAGAATTAATGTCCTACCACCTATTACTCATTGATTGATATCAATCACTAATTGATATCAATCACCTATCAATCATTGATTGATATCAATCATTAATTGATATCAATCACTAACAGATATCATTAATTGATATCAATCACTAACAGATATCAATCATCCACCTATCAATTACTAATTGATACACATTCAAATTTTGAATTGATATTTACACTCTCACCTACCAATTATAACTCAATTTAACACTCCTCCTCAAGTTGGAGCATAGATGTCATGCATGCCCAACTTGCCAAGTGAGTTGTAGAAGTCTTTAGTCGGCACAGCTTTTGTGAATATATCGGCTAGTTGGTCTTCAGATCTCACGAACGAAAACCGTATAACTTTTTCTTCAAGATTCTGCTTGATAAAGTGCTGATCGACCTCAATATGCTTAGTACAATCATGTTAAATTGGATTATGGCTGATATCGATGGCAGGTTTATTGTCATAGAATAAGTTCATCTCTGACTTAAGAGAGAAACCGATATCAGTCATTAGCCACCTGAGCCACAGAAGTTCACACACACCTTTAGCCATGCCTCTAAATTCAGCTTCTGCACTCGATAATGCTGTCACCTTTTGTCTTTTGCTTTTTCAAGTAACTAGATTGCCACCGACAAAGGTAAAATAGTCTGAAATCGACTTTCGATTGGTGGTATCTCCTACCCAATCGGAATCAATATAGCCATCAATATTGAGATGGCCGTTCTTTGAGAATAAAAGACCCTTCCCAGGAGAACCCTATAAATATCAGAGGATCCTTATCACAGCTTCCATGTGCTGATTACTTAGTGAATGCATGAATCGACTAACCACACTAACTGCATAGGCAATATCAGGTCGAGTATGTGATAGGTAGATCAACTTACCGACCAACTTTTGATATCTCTCTTTATCAGTTAGCTTTTGATTTAGGTAATCTCCCAACCTGTGGTTCTGCACAATCAGTGTATCGGTAGGTTTGCAGTCCAAGAGTCCAACTTCTGTCAAAAGATCAAGTACATACTTCCTTTATGATAGGAAGATACCTTGTGTTGATTTTGCCACTTCAATTCCCAAGAAGTATTTGAGATTCCCTAAGTTCTTCATTTCAAGCTCAGCAGCCAGCTGATCTTATAACCTAGAGATCTCCTCTTCATCATTGCCTGTAATAACCATGTCATCGACATACATTATTAGAGCAGTTACTTTTCTCTACCGATACTTCAGGAAAAGAGTGTGGTCGGTATTACTCTGTTGAAAATTATATTTCTTCATAGCAAGAGTAAATCGGCTGAACCAAGCACGTGGTGACTGTTTGAGTCCATACAATGCTTTCTGTAATCTGCACACCACATTTATTTCTGGTGCTATAGAAAACCCTATTGGAATATCCATGTAAACTTCTTCCTCAAGATCTCCATATAAAAAAGTATTTTTCATATCAAACTGATATAATGGCCAATCCAAATTTTCTGCAATAGATAGTAGTACTTTGACTGTGTCCAATTTAACCACTGGTGAGAACATTTTCTGGTAATCGATTCCATAAGTCTGAGTGTACCCCTTGGCCACGAGCCGAGTTTTATATCTGTCAATTGATCCAACAGCTTTGTATTGTGAAGACCCATTTGCATCCCACCGTCTTCTTTCCATTTGGTAGTGAGACCAAAGTCTACGTATTATTCTTCTGCAATGCTAACATTTCATCCTTAATTGTTTGAGTCCAATTCGGATCCTCCAACGCAGCATGCATATCGATCGGAATCTCGACTGACGATACATTATTCACAAAGGTTTCAAGAGATTCAAATAGCCTATGAGTAGATATATAATAGGCAATAGGATACTTTGACAGTTTTGCACAAGTTTCTGGAGAGTACCGAGCCGGTGGCTTGTCACAATTGGATTTGTCAGATAATACATATTTTGCAGGAGTATCCAGAATAATAGTAGGAGCGATAGGAGTACTTGCCTTAGGAATATTCTGAGGAGATATATGGTCAGGTATCGAGGAGGAAGGGATCATATCAACCAATGGTAGATCATCAATACCACCAATATCAGCACGTTCATCACGCTCATTAGTGCTTCTATCAGCATTGGCAGCATCATCAGTATTATCGATAGGAGAATCTATAGTAACATTATCACCAGTAGTCTTGCCAACTGAATCAGTAGTCCAAGATGGCCACGCTAATCCTGGCCAATTCTTTTCTTCCGTATCCTTTATCTCCCCCTGAAGGGAAGTGTGAGGGCCTTGAAAAATTCCGATTTTATTTTAAAAATACCAAATATTTTTTATATTGTGTTTATTCATTGAAAAATGATTGAATATATGTTTAAAGTGAATATTTTCCAATTTAGAGAATTTTAAACGAATTATTTGCCGGTGTGCGGTTTTGGCCGAATTAAGTGCTTAATTTTCTACCGGAGCATGATTAGTGACTTTAAGTTGAAATTAAGCATAAGTAATGATATTTTAGAAATATTAATAAGTTTGGACAGTGTTGGAATGGAGTAGAACAGAGTAAGTTAGACTGCCGAGCGCAACGCGACATAAAGTGCCCAAAAAGCACTTTTTCCTTAAAATAGGGAAATGGCACTTTTTGTCCCCCTTAAGACTTGACTTTTGGTCTCTTGAAGCTTCATTTTTCCAGCTGCAATTTGGGCTTAGAGAGAGAGAGAGCAGCCGGCCATAGAGAGAGAAAAGAGAGAGATTGTCTTCTTGATTTTCTTCTTCTTCTTCCTTGTTTCTCCCAAGCTTCAAACCACCATTGAAGCCCATCCTCCCCACCATTCCTTGCAGCCGAGAAAGGGAGGAGAGAGAGAGGATTTGGATCGGTTTTTGGAGAGAAAGAAAAGAGGTAAAGCTTGCACCTTGAACTTCCATTCTTTCCTTCAACTTGTATCTTGAATTTGTGAAGCTTGAGTGAAGATTTTTGACTTGAGATTCATCCTCCATGGCAGCCGACTGAAGAGAGAGAAAGAGGGGTGCCATCCGAAAGTTTGGAAGAGAAAAAGAAAGAGAAAAGTGAAGAAATAAAGTTTGTTTGAGTGGTGGGTTGCTTGATCGTGAGCTTGGAGTTGTAGATCACCGTCAAAGTTCGAAGATCTTGGATAAAGATCGAAGCTTTCATGGTTGTTGAGTTTGGAAGGGGTCAATTTTGAGAAGATATCACAAAGCCTCGGTGGATCTTGTCGGATCTTGTCAGATCTAGTCAGATCTGAAGGTATAAAGCTTGAACCTTGTAGATATAGCTTTATTAGTGTTAAATAGCTTAGATCTATGGTTGATTTTGGTAAAATGATCTCATCTGAAAAGATGAAGTTGGGCTTTTGAATTCCCAACTTAGGTAGCGGACTTGAGGTGGCCTCTAGGTAGCGGACTTGAGGACCTGATTGTAGCTTTGTATGATATTTGTGAAATGTATCATGTTGTGGTTAGAGAGTAGGGTTTTGTTGTTGGAAATTGTGATAGAAAAATGTATAAGATGGCCAAACCCATACTTGGTCGATTTCGAAATCATATGATTGTTCTTGGTGAATGTTTGCCTAAGAAACTACATGTCACACTCATTTGTGAGTATATGACTTTTAAAAGATAAAAGTGAAGTTTCGTGAGTTTTGAATGGAAAATGTCATTTAAATGAATTTGTGGATTTATCAGATTGTGACCAAATCTTATGATTTGAGAAATAAAGATATGATTTGAAGTGTTTTCAAGTTATATTAAAGTACTATCAAAGAGTGAGTGTTGAGTTTGTGTTAAAAGTGATTTTGAGGTGATAAACCTCACCTAAGTGTTTTATTAAAGAAAATGTGAAAATAGTGCTTGGAGAGTACATCGGTGATGTGTCATACTTGAAATGAGATAGTGATTTTCCAAAGATCTATTTGAAACATTGTATTCGGAATGATTAAGTGATTTTCAAAGAGGTATTTGAAATACGATGTCATATGAAATGAAAATCTTTCCTCGAGAGGATTTTGGGAAAAATGTTGATTGAAACTATAAAAGTGAAAACGAATTGTTTTAGTAAATGAGAGATGAAGTGAATCTCAACCATTGTTTTAAATTGTTTTAGGAAGTGCACAAGGAAGTGATTTTGACCCCTACGTGGAAGCCGAACCTTATTACTTCGGTGAGTTTCCATACTTGTTATGTGATTATGTGAAAATGATTGCAACTGTGTTTAGTGAAGTGATTTTGAAGTGAAGCATAGTTTTCAAACCCTCGGATGGGGTAGTGAGTTTCAGTGTATGTAAAGTGTTTATGTGAAAATGATTCGAATTGTGTTGGTCAAGTGATTTGACACGAATTTTGGATTTTTAAATCGATAAGTGGGGTAGGGTGTATTTCATCGCACTTACCTTTATTTGAAATAAAAGTATTGTGAAAGTGTTTGGCAGTGTCCTATATGTGTGAGAGTTCTAACTCTCTTTTAAATGAAAATCTCGTCATGGTTTGTAAATGAATGATTTGTTGAAGTGATTTGCTAGTGTTTACAAAGAAATGATTTACCACTATTTCCAAGTAAAATGCTTTTACCAGTGAAATAACTTGTGAAGGATCTGTCAGTGTTTCGACTCCCTTTCTAAAGGAATGATTTATTGAAGTGATTGACTATTATTTCCGAGTGAAATGCTCTATAAGTGAAATAGTGATTGAAGAGAATGTGACGTCGATGGGCGATGTCCCTCGACTAGTTTCAATGAACTAATGTGACGTCGATGGGCGAAGTCCCTCGACTAGTCTACTTTGTTGGGCGAGTCCCTCAAGTAGTTCACCTGAAGTGATGTGACGTCGTTGGGCGAAATCCCTCGACTAGTTTCAAGTAAAATAATGTGACGTCGTTGGGCGAAGTCCCTCGACTAGTTTCAAGTGAAGTATTGTGACGTTGTTGGGCGGAGTCCCTCGACTAGTATGCGACGTCGTCGGGTGAATACCCTCGACTAGTTTCAATGAAATAAAGTGACGTCGTAGGGTGAATACCCTCGACTAGTTTGTGATGTCTTGGGCGAAATCCCTTGACTAGTCTACTTTGATGAGCAGTGTCCCTCAAGTAATTGTACGAGTGATATCCATTGAAGTGTTTATTTACTTGATCTAAATTGTATACTTGAAATATTGTTTGAACTGTTTTACGTGAATTGTAAGCATTTTTGGAACTCACTGGACTTTTTAGCTCACTCTTTCCAAATTGTTTTCTTTAACAGGGACCGAGAACCCAAGTGAAGGAGCCAACCTTTAGAGTTAGGGTTTGCTTTTGTATTGATGTGGCAAATGTGGAATGTGATTCCGAGAGCTTTTGTATTATGAGAATTTGAACGTTTGATAAGTATTTTATGTAATTTGGAGATTGTAAGGATGGTGTAATGTGATTGTAAGCTATTGTTGAGTTTAGATTTGAGATTTGAATGTTAGTTTAATGTTTTAGCGATATTTATGTGAGTGAGTCTTGGCGAGAGCTAGGCAGGCGGTCCACGGATACCTTAGGGTACGCCCTAGGGAGAAGTGGGGCTGTCACAGGAAGAATTGGATGCTAATGAGAAATAAGTCTCCGACTCTAAGAATGTAACATCCATTGTCTCATACATCTTACTGGTGGTCGGGTCATAGCACCGATAGCCCTTTTTGTGCACTGCATACACCATGAAGACATACCAAATAGCACAAGGATTAAGTTTACTCAGTTGATTCTTGTGTAGATGAACAAATGCCACACAACCAAACACTAGTGCTGGAAGCATCAGGACTGATGGCAGAGTGAAATGTTGAGACAATGCTTCCAGCGGGGTCTGAAAGTTGATAGATTTGGAAGGTAACCTATTCAGCAAGTGGATTGCTGTTGTGACCGTATCGGGTCAATATCAGCGCCGAACATTTACATCGATTAGTAGTGCTCTTGCTGTTTCGAGTATATGCCGATTCTTCCTTTCAGTTACTCCATTTTGTTGTGGAGTTTGGGTACAAAATGTTTCATGTATCAGACCGTTGGCATTAAAGAACTCTTGTAGTGGTCGGTTATCGAACTCCCCACCATTATCAGACCGAAGAATCTTGACTGTAGTTGAAAACTGTGTACGAATCATGGAATAAAAGGATTTAAAAATATCAAAAACTTCATTCTTATGTTTCAACAAGTACAGCCAAGTCATTCGAGTACAGTCATCTACGAAAGTGACAAACCAACGAACTCTAGTAAATGAAGTAATCGGGGATGGCTCCCAAACATCAGAGTGTACTAAAGCAAAAGGAGTATCAGACTTATGTAAACTAGTAAGGTATAGGACCCTATGACTCTTGGCTAATACACATGTCTCACATTTCAAATCAACAGTATTGATACTCGAGGAGAGATCTGAAAATAGATACTTCATGTACCCAAAGGAAGGATGTCTATGTGTGTGTATATATATATATGTATGTATGTATATGTAAATATGTATTCAACCCAATTCACAAGTGAACGAACTGAGTATCTCTCGACTTGAGCTGTTAGTATATATATGTATGTATATGTAAATATGTGTCTGTGTGTGTGTATGTACATATATATATATATATATATATATATGTATATATGTATGTATGTATGTAATTTTTATTTTAAGAGTGAAATTACATATATATTCCTAATATTTTTATTATTTATTAAGAAAAATGATTATTTTAATTAAAAATAAAATAATTTTTTATTTTATTTGAGTTCAAATAAGCTCGAATTTAAACTCGAACCCAAACTCGAACTTTACATTGAAAGTTCATCGAGTTTGAATTTAAGCAGTCTAGTCAAAATTGAACCGAACTCGGTTCGTTTGTAACCCTAAACAGAATCGAGAAAATAGTCATTGTGATTTTATTTAAATTGGAAAATGAGATGGATAATGTTGGCTACTAATGTAATTGCTAACAAAATATTGTTAGTATTTTGAAGTAGCCTTAGAATACTCTTTACCCTCTCTCTATTCTCAACTTTCTCTCCACAGTTCTTTCTCCATAGGAGGGAGATCTTGGTCTCAAGGTAATGTCTCCCTTCCTCTTCCACTCTTTTTATTTTTTGTTTAATAAAGTCTTTTTTAGAATATTCTAATGAGAGTTTTCTCTCTCCTAGTGTTTAGAAGTGAGAGTTTTCATCTCTGCTGAATTATTCTAATGGGAGTTTTGTTTTAATTTTGGTTATTATTTTCTCAAATCTAAGAGTTTTTTTAGATCTATATGTTAGATTTTAAATTTCTTAGATCTTTTCGTCAGATTTTAGCATCAATTTTGAACTTGAACCAATTGGATAGTATATTTGACAGAATGGACATACACAGATATTTATGAAGCAGCTCGTGCAATTGGTCAGATCTAATGAGTTGTGTTAAATCTAATGATTTTTCAGATCATATATAATTTTGACATATTCTATGTACTTTCTACAATTAGTGCAGTTTTCATTGTCAAGCAAATCATTCTGGACGATTTCCAAATAGTTTGTTAATAATATTAGCTTTTGTTCTATAAAAAAAAAAAATGAAGTACAGCCAATGATAATAGAGCCACTTTCTCAAGACTAAACAAAAATCAAATTCACCATTGTGTACTGCTTTTAAAGAAAAGTCTTCTCCATTCCTTTTCCTCCAAAAGATACTACTCATTCATGATTTTCTTTTAAAGTAGTTAAGAACTATGCAAATAACCATTCTACGGACAAATTATCAATTTACCAAACTTACAAATTCTCAAACAACTATACATGAATAGAAGTCTTGTGCAGTACACATATGAATTCGTTTTTGGGCACAAAAATTAGGTTTTCCTTTTTCTTTTGCAAATTTGACAGAATATCTACAAATTAGAACTTTTCATGGATCTTTATAAGTTGTAGCTTTTAAGGTGATGATACTTTAGAACTGGGAAAGTAGTTAAGTAGCTAGATCAAATAAATATATAACCCTATTTAACAAATTAAATAAAAAATTAATGAATTTCAGATGGATGTTGTTTTTCCTATTAGTTGTAATAATATATATGAAAATTTTGTCCAAAAACATAACATTTTCCTCGATTCTCTAACTGTTCTCAGAAATTCGGTCACTTAATGCATATATTGATTTATATTTATTTACTTTGGTCTAAATCTAAAATGCATTTAGTCCAAAATTATGGTTATCTATATCATACTTCCATTTTTAGCTCAATCACATGCACAAAAGTATAAGCATCCATGTTGCTTCATGTTATTACTCTTTATCTGTCTACTTTTTGATTTGTTGAATCAACATTTATTCTGGAATCATTTAAATAGGTTTCCTAGGTTAGTTTTATGAGAAATATGTTTGATATCTTTTTTTTTTCTTCCATCACATTCATTGGAGTTAATTTGCCTACTTGAGCGCACAATTGTACTTATTCTTCTCTACGGAGACATAATTAGCTTATAAAAGTTCTAAAAATTCTCTTTCTAAATTAAGGTCTAAGGTCATAACATAAATTAGTATATTTGCACATTTATCCTATTTTTAACAATTTATAATTTTGATACATGTGACTTTCTTAAACTTGAGCTTATAGAGCTTCTATATATATTTGTTTTCATTGTTCCAAATATGAAAAAGGTTATTCTACAATTTCTACAATTATTCTTGAATTGATATAGTAATATTATCCTAGTTCGAAGTATTTATTTTGCTTGCATGCTAAGGTTTTAATATATGTGTAATATTATCCTAGTTCAAAGTATTTATTTGCTTGCATGCCTAGGTTTTTATATATATGTTTGCTATTGAGTCTAAGACCTTACCTAGATTCCAAATCCTGGTTTCCCTTGAAAATAAGTGCAGGGTAGCATGGCAGCATTTAGCATAAACAATACCTGTAACAACTTTCCACCGAACTCAGAGTTAGGGTTTTACACTTCAACCTTCTATTTGTGATCTTAAATAGTAAAAGGCTTTAACTTTGTTTCCTAGATCTAATTGGTAACTGAAACAAGTTATAGTCAAACAGAAATTGCGCAATTGGGTATATATATATTTTTTTGAGCAATAAAAGTAGAGTTTTTATTGATCATAGCACTGAAGTTTGTACACAAGGCCATCTCACCCACGGCGAATTACAAAATAAAGAAAAGTTCCTGTACTACACTACTCTATACATTTCCAATCAATACCCCATTCTATCACTAGTTCCCAATTTCGCCTTGTTCTTGGGAATCCTGACCAACCACTAGTCACATACCGCACAGCTTCAATGATTGTTTTTAACAATTCAGAGCACACAGCAGGTCTTGATTGGTACACCACTTCATTTCTACATCTCCAAATATGGTATACAGTTGCAGCTAAAACCAATCTCCCCAACTGATCTGCAAAGGAGTCAGTTCTCCAATGAAGTGCAAGCCAAGCCATCTCCTCCTCCCATGAATAAGCTCCTCGAAAAACAAAACACATTTGTTGTACTTTCATCCAGACTGGTTTCGTCAAGCAGCAATTGAAAAACAAATGATTCATGCTCTCAATTTCCTTTTTGCAGAGAGCACATAGACTAGATGTCAGGGGCAGCCCCCACTTATGCAATCTGTCTAACGTAGGTAGTTTCTTTTTTGCATAACAGCCACAATATGAATGCATATCTCGGCACATAACCTTTTCCCCAAACTAGTTTTACCCATACTAATTTTTCCCTTGGTCCACACAAAACTTCCATGACTGATTTTGTATTGAATACTCCAGAGGTGCTTCCTTTCCAGACTACCTGGTCCTTGAAGTCTATCATAGGCACAAAATCTTCAGGTGTAGCCTCCTTCAATTTTCTAACCTCTGTTGTTTCTTTCCTCCCCATAGGCCATCTCCACTTCCCATCCAAAATAACCTCTGAGACCATAGTAGATGGTTTACAGCAGAAGCTACGTAAAAGCTTTCCTGTAAACATTTTGTACAATGGTCCAGATGGATGCCATGCATCAAACCAAAAGTTTGTATGCTTTCCATTTCCCACAACATGTCGGATAAAAGGCTGAACTAGCTCTCTAACCTTTAGTATTTTCCTCCATACCCAGGAAACATCTTTTTGCTACTTTACTGACCATAAAGATTGATTTTTCAAGATGACAGTGTGCACCCACTTCACCCATAATGAGTCTTTTTTACAACTTATATTCCATATTTGCTTCATAATCAGGCATTTGTTCCACAATTCAATATTGTACAATCCCAATCCTCCTGCTTCTTTGGCCATACAAACTTCACTCCATTTTACTTTGGCCCCATACATTTGTTTAATCTCACCTGCCCAAAGGAAAGAAGCTAGTATACTGTTGATTTTCTTGATCACAGACTTAGGTAGAATGAAGACACTGCACCAATGCAAATATACACCAGATAGTACCGATTTTATCAACTGCAACCTGCCCCCATAGCTCAACTTCTTATTTGCCCAACTCTTAATCTTCTGTTCCAATTTAACAAGGATAGGCTGACAATCCCTGAAGGATAGCCTGGAGCTGATGAGTGGTAATCCCAAATATTTAACAGGTAGCATACCCCTAGGCATTCTCGCAATTGGGTATATAGTTAGCTCATTATCTAGAAAAACATCGCCATCTCTCACCATCTAGCATTAGCATACTACTTAGCTGTTTAATTGATGTTAAAGAATTTATTGTCCATTATCATCTTAGTTATAGTGGCAAAATATAGAAATTTGAGTACTAAACGTTCAAATTATTCTATAGGCAAATCTAGGATGTGCAGTTAAATGGGTGCAAAACTATACTAGTGCTGAGCTTTAATTATATGTTATTGAGGATTTGGGGGCTCAATTACAGTTTGTTGTTAAGAATTCTCCTAAAGGTATCTCGTATAATTTAAACTAACTCACATATATAGATGGTACACAATTGTGCACATGTTGTAAATTTTAACACAAAAAATGTAATTCAAATGTTATTCTGTGAGTCTTGTACTTAGTTGAAAAGTAAGTAAAACATATAGGGAAAAAAAAGTATTATGAGTGAGATTTTGGGCCTGTTTTAAGCACTAATAGTGAAAGAAATCCCAACTTTAAGATGGTTCCTGCAGCTTGAGTGCATGAACGTGTAGAACTAACAATAAGGTACTAAAGCCACTTAGTATAAGGAAAGGAACATAAATATTTGCACCAAATTATGCTGCTTCATAAGTCCAGGAAAAGGAGAAACGTTAAACCATTACAAAATAGAAGTTTGCTACTAAATAAACGTCTACAAGCTTAGAGCAGCTGGCATGCATAAACTTCACAAGTACTAACCCCAAAAAGAAAAAGAAAAACACAGTTCAGCTCTCAATTTTGGAGTTAACCACTCCAAATCTGAAAGCACTACATCTTGACCAATCTGAATCATATCCGAATCACTCATGTGCTTTTAGCCCTAGCTTAAGCTAGTTTCTGACGTAGGGCTTGAAGGGGCTGGAGCTGGAATGCGAAAACATGTTCTGTGCACTAGAACCAGCCACAGTGTGAGCTTGGAAATTCGGATGTGCAGCTGAGATCTGCGTCAGAGTCTGCGAGTGTCTGGAGAATGACATCTGAGCCTGGTGCAGCAAGGAATGCTGTCCAGACGAACTGTGGCCTTGAGCTTCCCCTGAAGACCTGCACATTGTTGCCTGCTGTAGGTACTTGGCATATTCTTCAGTGATCGGTGGGTTTGCAGTTCCAGCCCGAATGCCAGCAACATCATACAGAGCTAGGCTGAAGTTTGTTTGTGCTTTCGAGCCTTTCTTTTTTATTAGCTCAATGTCATATGCCATTGCAGCTTCTTCCTCAGTGCCTGTCAGCGGTAGATCACTAATATGACACATTGCTGCAATTTTTATGGCTTCAAATTGTATGCACATAATGGAAAGAACAACCAACTATGGAGTCACTTTTTTGGCACAAAGTAGAAAACTACACGTACTGTGAAAAATGTTTTAACACATAAAAGATAAGCTGAAAGGAATGAAAACTCACTCATCTCGTTTTGACTCACGGCACCAAGTTCCTCACTAAACTCTTGAACCAAGTTTTTTATGAGTTATTCCTCTTTAAAGAAACAAGGCAGCAACAATAATGATTGTCTAAAGGGACAATACCAAGTTGTATTCGGTCGAGAAACTTGAATAAAGGAACTAAACTGCCTAAGTTACTGAATCAACTTTCAACTTTGACTGGACTTGGACAATCGACATGGAACCAAATTAAGAAAGACTTCTAAAATCAACTTCGCATATGGTCTATGATGCGATGCAACATCAATCACCAATCACTTTTACAATCATCTGATTTGACCAACTAAATAATGATATTGAAATGTAAGCTAATTTTAAATAACTAAATTAGGTTGGTTTAATTTTTTTAGCACACTTGAAAATTAATTGAACTTTACCAAAAGTCTTGACATATTGTCCACGTTTCTTGCTTGCCAAGTGAGCGAACCACCTGCTGGTTTGATAGTACCTGTTATTGAACAACTATTGATTATTTGTGAATTCCATAGCAATTAGTTGATCTATACACTAAAAGTTATAGTATCAAAAACATCGTGTTCATTAGAAGGGAGAATAAAAAGAGAGAAGATTATCAGAATGACAAAAGACCTAGTGACTCCACGATATTTGGAGTTTGTCCTTGCAAATTGGCTGCTCGACCTGAAAGTAAATGAAAAATAAATTCACAATGTCATGAATCATAAATTGTACTCCGAAGATTTTTCCAAGCTAGCATGTAATTGAGCAGAAAATGGACGTTGGAGAATAAAAAAAAAGAGAAGATTGCAAGAATGAAAAAGAACCTAGTGAATCCACGATATTTGGATCCTGCCTTTGCAAATTGGCTACCAAACCTGGAAGTAAATGAAAAATAAATTGACAATATCATGAATCACAAATTGTACCAAACAGAAAATGACAGCAGGATAAATTCTGGTTTTGTTGGCTCGACTTGTTTTAGATGAACTTGACATTTAAATACCACGAAAAAAGAATGATAATTGTTGTGATATCGATATTAGGCTGTTCTTCTGCAAGGTGTAAACCTAAAATAAGAAAACTCAAAAGACTAATTTATGTAGATAACTTCTATAGGGAACTTGGAAATGGAACTTCATTTTCTTGGTTTTTTGTTTTTCAGGGTCTTTTTGGGAGAAAGTAAAATCAGAGCGCTGAAAAAATTGGCACGTAGTTGAGAGTTATTCTGCAGGATAAAAAGTAGAGTTTTTTGTATGAACTTCATCCCAACTATCTTCAAAGTAGTTCCAAACACGAGAAATCGAGAAAGGGAAACAAAAATAAAAACTTATAAAATCAAGCTTTACTTTATGGCGGAGGTAAGCCCCCCCCCTCCCTCCTTTTTTCTGGAAAGTATACTTACCTTCTAACATGAGCGATCAACTCCTCATCATCCATGTCTCTCACGATTCCTATTATGTCCTGGTAGTTACTTGCCTACAATTTCATCAGTTCAAATTTCAGAAATTAAAGCTCTCACTACTATCAATTCATCATGTTTTATAATAGATGCATCAACGAAACGAATTGAAGAAGAAAGGATAAGACTACAGAACATGCACTTAGTGATGCTATAAATGGGGAAATTCCCTTCTTCTCATGCAATAGACCAGTCTTTCATCTTTACATTTCTCCAATTTACCTCTAGAAGCTAGGGAAAACTAATATATTCCGGATTCACTAAAACAAATGGTCAGATAATCTTCATATATACCACAAGATTTGATGGAAAGACCTAATTCCAAGAGTTTCTAGTCTAGAATTCTGACATAAAGCAGACGTAAAAAATCAGCACAAAACAAACACATGCAAAACACTGGAGAAAGAGTTGCATATATAAACATACTGGGAAATTCAATTTTGCTCTTTCTCCAGAGCACTTTAGAGTGACAATGTCATGAACCCTTGCAGCCTCCTCTTCATCAGCATATCTACCTGCTCAAGACAAATCCTTGCTACTATGAGCAACTAGAAATGTTAAAACAGGCCCCTTAAATGTGTGCATGTGTTTGTAAGGAAAAAGAAATAAACAAAATTTCGTTACTCCCTTAGCAATTGGAGGCCATAAGTTGCTTTCACTCACCCAAATATGCTGCAAAAATATAGACAAGAAAATGGTGTGAAAAAGTTCGTATATGGGATTTCTTGATAATGACAACTAACATATTAAAAACCTCTAATATAGCCTTCGTGTAATTGCAGATTATTCACATGCCCTCAAAAGTTACCTGAGCGACCTTTGGATTTGATATAGGCATGTGAGATATACATATGATCGCTGTCTGCGGCCCTGCATTTTGGACTTAAACGTGTTGATATTGTCTTAAATTTCATACTAAATTCAGAAATACTATTACTCTAAGTAATTAGCAGTTAGAATGAAAGATTAACAGCACTAACTTGTTCACTCCACTATAAGCTGAAGTAGGTCCCCTGATCAATGATGGGCCTGAACTTTCTCCTTGAGTTGATGCAAGTACTGGGGCAATATTCTTCACTGAATTCTCAGTAGCAGGAGCAGCAGATTGATCAACAGGTTGATTAGCCAAAGGGCTCCCAATAGCAGTTGAACTTGATGCCATAACTCTAATTCATTTGGGCAGCATGGTTCAAAATATCAAAATAATACCATAAATCATAACCATTAAAGAATATCGGTTTTTTTTTTTTTTTTTGGGATTTAAGAAGCTGGAGCTATTCATAGCATTGATGTAGAATCTAGGCAATTTAGGCTTTACTAGTTACAACTTCTTCATTGCTCAATAATACGTGTTTGTTAGCTAATGCTTATGGGATGTTCGTAGGAAATTCTCAGGTGACGTTACCGCATAAAAAGTAATTAATTTCCGTTTTGTGATGGAGCACTCAATAAGAAACATTGGTTATTGGTGAAAAAATAGAATTACAATGACAGATAATGATCTTGAAAGCTTACAACTAGGAAAGATATGTCAAATTGGTCTACAAAGAAATTAATTAAGCTCAAGTGCATTTACAGGAAATAAATTAGAGATAAATCAATGAGAAAATAAATTATTAAGAACTGCATTTTTTTTTGGGTTTCATGGACCTAAATATAAATAAATAAATAAACATGCGTGATATTAATGCTTTCACAATCTAGTAATAGTCAAAAAATTTCCTATTTATAAATTATAAAAATTTGAAAAATATAATGCAAATGAGTACGAACAACAAATGAATTTTGAGCACGTAGCAAAGTTCAGTAATTTAGCTCCTATGCACTCATTCTATGTTGAAGAAGTAAAAGTTCAGTTTTCACATTAGAAAGGAAAAAGAAAGAAATCTTAAAAGGGAGATGTCAATAATATTTGTAAATCAACAAAATCTTCTTCGAAGGAATCAAGATGGTAAAACTTGAATGTCGTCACAAATTTTGCCTTAGTGGATTGGAATTTATCCAAAACATTTTCATTGTCAAAATTTTTCAAAATAATCAATTAGAAATGACATCATTTTAACTCTAAATACAAAAATTTCTTACCAATATACCTCAAGGATTTGAGAAAGCAGCAAACCTGGTGTTGGCAAATATGGAGAAAGTTCGGACCTGCAACACAAGGTAAACAATGAAATGAATTGAATGAAATAAGAGATGCCTTTAAAATCAAAGTGCCCAAAATATGCTGAGAAACTGATTTAATCACGATTGCAAATAATTAATAGCTCTTCGAAGGTAACTAAACCAGCAAAAAGGTTCAATCTAAATACAAATCACTTTTTCCAAGCTAGAAATAAAAAAAAAAAAAATAGAAAATCTATCATGCCTTAGATCTGGCAACAGGGAACAATGTAGAATAAGTTGTGTATCTTCCTCTTTTAAACTAAAAACTCCTATACAGTCTAAGCTGATATATAATTTCATGGCGTCTTAGTGAATTGTCAGTATCTACAGTTTGTTACAAATTCAAAACCATCACATTAAATGTTAGTAATGAGATTTATCTGATTTGGAAAAGAATTAATTACTTTACTTAGAAGCAGAAAAAATAAATATGTATGCTATAATTTGCTGACATGTGTGTGGTGTAGAAAAAGATGAAACTTATACTTTTCAAGTGCAACTTCATGCCTGTTTCTGAAGAAAGTTATAAAGCGACCCTTCAAAAAATTTTTCTTTTCAAAATTGAAGTACTATGATTCTACTTATGATGTAAATGGGCCTTCCAATTAAAAAACTGGCTCCAACTACAGCCAAGTATTTACAAACTATTAAAACTAAAGTAAGCCACTTGTTATCTGAGTACCCAACATAAAGCATTTGAAATTTCTCACAAAAAAAAAAAAGAAATAGACAAGATTTTATTGAAATGAATTTGATTTATCTCTTTGACATAAACAAATATATGTTCCTTCTAAAACTCAAATTTTCATTTTTAAGATTTAACCTAAAAATTTAATTGTGGTCAATTTGAAAGACCAGCTTCTAACACTTCATTTTCTTGTGAACTTACTTCTATGATAGGATGTGTGCAGCATGACATTGATGTTCATGTCTTTTTCCCTCTTGCTGTTACTGGTTTTTAGTTTGTAATCCCAAAAATGACATGTACTTGTGTGATTTACTGTTTCCAAACTCTTTACAACGTTTCCGAATAATTCTTACCGGTTTTTTCTTTATCTTAGTAAACATTTACACTTACGTATTTTCTCATCTCCCATTTTTTTCTTTTTATTATCTGAATCCCAAAAACTCCATTCTTTTTCTGCTCCTTTTTGCTTTCAAAGGGAACGTACCTTCCCTAAATTTTTTTTGGGAGTGCTAAAATTGGGAGTGCTAAAATTCTGCATCTATCTAAATCTATACATAAACTTCTTCGTACCCCATTTGCATTTGGTACTGTAAATATCTCATTTTCGGTCAACAGCACCCTACATCACCATAGCCCCCAAAAAAAATCAATTTGGGGGACAGCTCCAAAAAGAATATGCAAATACAGGAGTTTTTGTTAAAAATATATCAATTTAGAGGTACTTGATGTGTCTTATGTCCCATGACATGTATGCTTTTTGGATACTGTAATTCATGAATCCAAATCAGAGTGTTACTATAATTAAAATTCCTTAAAAGCTTCGACAACTCATAGGATTGAGAGGGCTAAAAAGTAGACTTGCATTTTTTCAGTTTATAAAGCTTCTTGGCACCAATATTTGGCATGAACAATTTTTATAAGCAATATATCTCAAATTAATCAAACTTCACAGAATTTTATTGCCACCCAAGATTCTCATGTACCGTATCTGAGCTAGAGTTAATTACGTCTTGTTTGCTGGAAAACTCACCTGGGCTTGGCCCTTAAAATACTATAAATAACATCCACAAGTTTCACAAAAACCTGGAAATACATATTAAACCACTTGGGGACTCAAAAAGGAAGACATGCTTATGTAGGTTGGGAGAAAGTAAATAAATAAGTATTGTTCTCCAGTAGTGCTGATCTCTAAAGTTCCTCTAACTAGTAGCTTTTGATATAAATCTGGCAAAATAAGAACAGACCAGTGGTTTAGCAATTTCATCTCGGTGGAGGATCAAGTGATAGAAAATATCTGATAAGATGCTGAATAGATTTTAAACAATTTCAGATTTTGTATTTAATGATTCCTAACCAGCCATGAGATGTAAAGAACTTGTTTGAGTAGTTATACAAATATAACTCTTTCCCAAGTTTAAGTCTCACACACACATGCACAGATACACACAGTGTGTATCCATCAGGATAAACACAGTATGGAGCAAAATGTGTTAACTAATTATATTCAGCATTTACTTTTCATCAATTTTGAGCAAAATGCTATGCTTTTGAAATTAATTTGGTGCTCTAAAGAGGAAGTCGATATAATATGCTATGCTTTTGAAATTAATTTGGTGCTCTAAAGAGAAAGTCGATATAATCATGGATGTACATAGGAAGGGAAGCACAAATTGACATAAGTTTAGTAAACATAGTTCCGCAGCCAACAACACCACATTCTCGCCAACAACACCACATTCTCACTAACAACAATTTTACATGCAATCATACTATAAGATCTTCCATCTCATCAGAAATTCAGCTTCGGTTTCTTTCATGTTCGGAAGAATTTGGCACTCAAGGATCCCGAGGCGGATCTCATTCTTCATGCTCCGACTGTTGCTAGCTCGTCTGCCATTGCAGGATATTTTGGTCAAATTTGGTGTTCACGGTCCCTCAAAATGTGTGTGTTGTTCCGTGCCGTGCGAGGAGTCCCTCGAGCATTTGTTTTTCTTTGGAGAGTTAGCTCAGCAGGTATGGAATTTTTCCTCTTCACCCTGTGGTATTAAGCCATCTGGACATAGTTTGCGGGCAATATTGGCTGCTTGGTGGTTTTTAGGACAGAAGAATGCTCGTTTATGTTTTATTTTCCAAATCTTGCCTTGTTTAATTTGTTGGAACATATGGAAGGCTAGGAATAAGACTGTGTTTGAAGATAAGCAGGTGACGGTTGAGCGGTTGTGTTCGAATATTGTTGAGGAAGTCAGGAGTCTTTTTTTAATTCAGTTCAAGTTGCCAACAAATCAAGTTCCAGTTAACTGGGTTTCTCTCTGTGATTGGATTTTTCAATTTCGTGAGCCTTCATCGATTAAATTGGTCTGCTGGTTGAAGCCTCCAACAGGAGAGCTCAAATTAAATACGGATGGTTGCTCGTTAGGCAATCCTGATCTGGGAGGTAGGGGTGGTGTGCTGCGGGATGATAAAGGTTTTCTAATATTGGCTTTTGCAGCTCTTTTTTGGTAATGTCACGAGTTTGCAAGCAGAAACCCAAGCTTTATTGTTTGGGGTAAAACGGTGTTTGGAGCATGGATTTCTTAAGTTTCATGTCCAATCGGATTCCTTGGTTTTGGTTTAGATTTTGCAGCGTACCTTCAAGTGTCCATGGTCGATATGCCCCAGAAATTGATCAGCTGATGGCTTTGTCCCAATCCTTTTTAACTGTTTCTCATTGTTTTCGAAAAGCAAATAAAGTGGCTGATGTTCTATCAAATGTTGGATGTTCGGAGGAGTCCCCAAGAATTTATTCTCAAGAGTCCTCTATTCCCCGCCTTACGAGAGGGGAACTCCGGGTAGACAGGTTAGGATGGCCTTCATTTCGAATTCGGTAATCCATTTGGCTAATTTTATCCATGTACTCTTGGAGGTTAGGTTCATGCCCCCCTCCTCTGTAATGTTCAATTAATAAATTTTGGGCTGGCATCCCAACCCCGCATACGGGTTTCCCAAAAAAAAAAAAAAAATCATACTATAAGATCATCTGATATCTTTGTTATATAGTCCACAATCAGAGATAAACATCTTGATGCTATAAATTGATCATAGAAAAGACCATACGTTTTTCTCTCTGAATTAGGTTCCACGATCGGTAGGCATTGATAACTCAATTTGGAAGCGTGTACAGATGGGCAAAGAACCATTCGGTAATTAATAACACGCTAATTACTCACTTACCAAATGTGATTTCTTAGAAATTTTTATGCCAATTTCCTGGCTTGATAATAATTTATTCAAGTTTAGAGGTTGGTTCAGAAGCTAATAATTATGTTGTTACCATTCATTGCAATATTTTTGAAATAAGAAAAATATTGACTTTATGGAAAGTTGTTGCATTTATGAGTAGGTATTCATAAATTAATTGACAGCTATTGTTTATTGCCTACTCTGAATTTCACATGAGGGCTGCACACGCGGCTCGAGCCACTTGGTAGCAGTTCAAGTCGAGAGACATTCAGCTCGTTGACACACGAATTACGTCGAATACATACATACATACATACATACATATATATATATATATATGCATATCTATATAATTGTTATTTTATGAGTAGAATTTCACATGTATTCCTAATATTTTTATTACTTATTAAGAACAATGGTTATTTTATTCATTTTTTAAAAATAAAATAATTTTTTATTTTATCTGAGTTCAAGTAGATTCGAATTTAAATTCGAATTCGACTTCGAACTTGAACTTTACATTGAAAGTTCGTCAAGTTCAAGTTCAAGGATAAGTCCAATTAAAATTGAATTGGATTCGATTCGTTTGTAACCCTAGATAAAATCGAGAAAATGGTCACCGTGATTTTATTTAAACTGGAAACTGAGATGTATAATGTTGGCTACTAATGTAAAAGCTAACAAAATATTGTTAGTATTTTGAAGTAACCTTAGAACACTCTCTACCTTCTCTCTACTCTCAACTTTCTCTCCACAATTTTTCCTCTATAGGAGGGAGATTTGGTCTCAAACTAAGGTTCCCTTCCTCTTCCTCTCTTTTTATTTTTTGTTTAATAAAGTCTTTCTTAGAATATTCTAATGAGCGATTTTTCTCTCCCAGTGTTTACAAGTGAGAGTTTTCACCTCTTTTGAATTATTCTAATCGGAGTTTTGTTATAATTTTGGTTATTATTTCTTAAATCTAAGAGCTTTTTTACATCTGTATGATAGATTTGAAATGTCTTAGATTTTCTTGTCAGATCTCAGCATCAATTTTGAACTTGAACCAATTGGATAGTAGATCTGAGGGAATGGATATGCACAGATATTTATGGTGCAGTTCATGCAATTGATCAAATCTGATGATTTGTGATTCACAATTTAATTTTTATATTTTATAATTCTATTAAATCTAATAATTTTTTAGATTGGATATGATTTTGACATATTCTATGTACTTTCTACTATTAGTGCAGTTGTCATTGTTAAGCAAATCGTTCTGGATGATTTCCAGCTAGTTTTTTAATAATATTGGCTTTCGTTTGGTTCACTGGATGAGATGGCATGACTCATCCTTGGACAATTAATCCCATGATTAATCATCATGGGATTACCCATTCTTGTTATCCAATATTTGGTTTATTAATATAGTTAGGTTTTGTCTTTCTTGAAAAGGGTAAAAGAATTTAATAAATCATTATCCCTTTTCACAATTATCCCCACATAAATAATACCAAGACCTCCCATGGGATGATTTTATCCCCTCTAGAGAGGATTAATGTAGTTAACATTGATATCTAATCCAATTCTAAAAATACAACCAAACATTAGATGAGATAGAATAAGTCATCCAATCCTATCTCATCTTATAAACCAAATGAACCCTTAGTGGATAATAGAGCCATTTTCTCAAGACTAAACAAAAACAAATTCACCAATATGCACTGCTTTTAAAGAAAAGTCTTTTCTATTCCTTTTCCTCCAAAAGATATGACTCATTCATGATTTTAAAAGTCTTTTCTATTCCTTTCCTCCAAAAGATACGACTCATTCATGATTTTCTTTTAAAGCAGTTGAGAACTATGCAAATAACCATTCTACGGCCAAGTTATCAATTTACCAAACTTACAAAATTTCAAGCAACGATACATGAATGCACTACATATATGAATTCGTTTTTAGGCACAAAAATTAGGTTTTCCTTTTTCTTTTGCAAATTTGATTGAAGATCTACAAATGAGAACTTTTCATGGATCTTTACAGGTTGTAGCTTTTAAGGTGATGATACTTTAGAACTGGGAAAGTAGTTAAGTAGCTAGATCAAATAAATATATAACCCTATTTAACAAATTAAATAAAAAAATTAAAGAATTTCAGAAGGATGTTGTTTTTCCTATTAGTCATAATAATATATATGAAAATTTTGTCCAAAAACATAACATTTTCCTCGATTCTCTAACTATTCTTAGAAATTCAGTCGCTTAATGCACATATGGATTTATATTTATTTATTTTGGTCTAAATCTAAAATGCATTTAATCCAGAATTATGGTTATCTATATCATACCTCAATCACATGCATAAAAGTACAAGCATCCATGTTGCTTCATGTTATTACTTTTTATCTGTTTGCTTTTGGATTTGTTTATTGAATCAACAATTATTCTTGAATCATTTAAGTAGGTTTCTTAGGTTAGTTTTATGAGAAACATGTTTGATATCTTTTTCTTTTTTCCTTGCATCACTTTCATTGGCATCACTTTCATTGGAGTTAATTTGCTTCCTTGAGCGCACAATTGTACTTATTCTTCTCTACAGATACATAATTAGCTTATAAAAGTTCTAAAAATTCCTTTCTAAATTAAGGTCTAAGGTCACAACATAAATTGGTATATTTGCACATTTAACCTATTTTTAACAATTTATAATTTTGATATACGTGACTTCCTTAAATTTGAACTCATAGATTAGAGAGCTTATGTATAAATTTGTTTTCATTGTTCCAAATATGAAAAGGTTGTTCTACAATTTCTACAATTAGTCTTGAATTGATATAGTAATATTATCCTAGTTCAAAGTATTTATTTTGGTTGCATGCTAAGGTTTTAATATATATGTTTGCTATTGAATCTAAGTCCTTACCTAGATTCCAAATCCTGGTTTCCCTTGCAAATAAGTGCAGGGTACTAAAAAAAAAAAAAGTGCAGTGTACTAGCATGGCAGCATTTAGCATAAACATTACCTACAAAAACTTTCCACACACGTCAGAGTTAGGTTATAATATTTTACACTTCAATCTTCTATTTGTGATCTTAAGTAGTAAAAGGCTTTAACTCTGTTTCCTAGATCTAATTGGTAACTGAAACGTGTAATACTTGGAAAGAAATTGCACCATTGGGTACATAGTTATATCATTATCTAGAAAAAAAATCACCATCTCCCATTGTCTAGCATTAGCTTACTACTTACCTAGCTTTGTAATTTATGTGAAAGAATTTATTGTCTATTATCATTTGAGTTATCGTGGCAAAAAATAAAAATTTGAGTACTGAACCTTCACATTACTCTATAGTTGAAACTAGGATGTGTAAAATCATACTAATGTTGAGTCTAATGATATGTTAGTATGGATTTGGGAGGTCAATTACGATTTGTTACCAAAAATTCTCCCCAAGATATCTTGTATAACATAGACTAGCTCATGTATATATGGACGGTAAAATGTCACGTACATGTTGCAAATTTGGACTATGCTATAGTAACGCGAGTTATGGTAACGTTAGGGAGATAACCTGCAATAGCAGGTTTTTACCGTCTTTAGTGACAAATTCAATTTTTAGTAACTTTTCTAATATTGTAATGGTCAGTTTACTAAGAAATTTAGTAAGTATATCTCTTAAAACAATAGATTACAGTCATCAATGAAAATTTACGTTTTCAATAAACAAACTTACTTACTTTTTAATGAATTTACCTTTTTTTGAATTTAACTTACTAGTAAGTTTACTAAGAAATTTAATAAGTATATCTTTTAAAACAGTAAGTCATAGTCATCAATGAAAATTTATCTTTTCAATAAATAAATTTACTTACTTTTTGGTAAAATTTACCTTTTTTTGAATTCAACTTACCAGTAAGTTTACTAAGAAATTTAGTAAGTATATCTCATAAAGCAGTAAGTTGCAACCATTAATGAAAATTTACGTTTTAAATAAACAAATTTACTTATTTTTTAATAAAATTTACCTTTTTTTGAATTCAACTTACTAATAAGTTTACTAAGAAATTTAGTAAGTATATATCATAAAGCAGTAAGCTACTACCATTAATGAAACTTTACGTTTTCAATAAACAAATTTACTTATTTTTTAATAAAATTTACCAGTTTTTGAATTCAACTTACTAGTTAATATACTATATAAAAAGGTAAATTTTGCCTATTTCTTAAATTCTTGATCATTTGGGACTCTTACTGTAAATACTGATTCCAATGTCAATAAATCCATCTCGAATGGTAGACTTAAATACAATTGCCCTCTCAACCTATTTGTATAATTGTTTACCACTCTAACGGGATGCAATTGAGAGAATTCCCTCAAAGACATTAAAAAAAAAAGATTGTACTATTATCAATTGCTTTCGGTACTGGAGATGGAGATTGGGGTATGTGTACAAGACAGGAACGTCCAGTATTTTTGAACTGAAACTTACTCTTATAAGTTTTTAAAGTAAACTAGTACATTTATACCACAAACAAGTCAATTTTAATCATTAATCAAATTTACTATGTTATTATAAAATTAACTAATATTTATAAAAATTTACTATTACTTCAACTAAACTTACTTTTTAAAAGTAAGTTTGAGATATAAAATAGTAATTTATTTTCAAAAAAATGTCAATTTCATATTATTTCTGATTTACCTTTTGAGACATAAAAGTTACTAAATTATTAAGTTAACTTACTCTTTTACATGCAAAACTTACTACTCTTACAAAGTAAGTTTGAGATGTAAAATAGTAATTTATTTTCAAAAAAAATGTAAGTTTCATATAAATTCTGATTTGCTTTTGAGACATAAAAGTTACTAATTTATTAATTTAATTTACCATTTTAGATGCAAAACTTACTTATCTTTAAACGTAAGCTTGAGATATAAAATGGTAATTTATTTTCAAAAAAAGGTAAGATTCATTTTATTTATGATTTACATTTTGAGACATAAAAATTACTAATTTACTAAGTTAATTTACTATTTTAGATGCAAAACTTACTTATCTTTAAAAGTAAGTTTGAGATATAAAATAATAATTTATTTTCAAAAAAAAAGGAAGTTTCATAAAATTTTATGATTTACCTTTTGAGACATAAAAATTACTAATTTATTGATTTAACTTACTGTTTTAGATGCAAAACTTACTTATCTTTAAAAATAAGTTTAAGATATAAAATAGTAACTTATTTTCAAGAAAAGTTAAGTTTCATCTGATTTAATTTTTGAGACATAAAAGTTACTAATTTATTCAGCTAACTTACTCTTTTAGATGTAAAACTTACTTCTCATTAAAAGTAGGGATAATTTCAGAAACCTCCGCTGAGGTTTTTGACAGTTTCACTTGGTACCCTCAAACTTTTAAAAATCTCACTTGCCTCCCTTACTTTATGCTTTTGGTATCATTTACAACCCAATTTAAAATAAAATATTAAAAAATTCATTTTGGAAAAGTAAATGTAATTTCATTCCAAAATTACCCTTTGTTGTCTTACTTTTTATTGCGTAAGTATATTCATAACAAAACAAATGAAAGTTTATTTTGATTAAAAAAAATATAGTTTGTTTTTATATAGCAAGGTTTAATATTTGAATTCTACAAGTTATAAAGATAATATTTTCTTTATTCCAAAGTGTTTTGAGTTAATTTAAGCAGTTTTACAAATTATTTACAAATTTTTGAATTTTCTACTTTTTGTCCAAATTGATGGCTTGAAAACTAAAAAGATATAATATGCTAAAAATTATATATAAATTTGTTTGTATTGTTTTAAATCAGGAAAAAAGGTATTTTCATGATTATAAATTATTGTGAATTATTTCCAAGAGTATTATAAATTATTCATAATTTTGAGTAATTTAACATTTCTTGTCCAAACCAATGACATAAAAACTACTAAAAAGTTTTTAATATTATTATCAACTTCTAAATATTTATTAAGAAACTTTGTCCATCTATTTATAAAAATTAACGGATAAGTTTGGTGTATTATAGTAATTGAGAAATCATAAGAAAAGGACAAACTTGGAATAAAATTATATTCTCTCATCCAAAATAAATTTTTTAACATTATATTTTGAAATGGGTTTCAAATGATATAAAAAGTTTAAAATAAGGGAGGTAACTGAGATTTTTAAAAGTTTGAGGGCACCAGGTGAAACTGTCAGAAACCTCAGGGGAGGTTTCTGAAATTATCCCTTAAAAGTAAGTTTGTGATATAAAATAGTATTTATTTTTAAGAAAATGTAAGTTTCATATTATTTTCAATTTACCTTTTGAGACAAAAAAGTTACAAATTTAATAAATTAACTTACTCTTTTTGATGCAAAACTTACTTCCAAAATTTTAAGCTAATTTTTAGGCATTATCTTATCTAAATGACCAGTCTAATAAGTAACTAAATAGTCACTAAAAGTGTTTTTACCTGTAATATCAGGTAAACTTTGTTTCGTTACCATAACTATTGTTACTTGAGTATTTTCTTGCAAATTTTGATACACAAAATGTAATTCAAATGTTACTTTATAAGTCTTCTGCTTACGTTGAAAAATAAGTAAAACTTCTAGGACAAAAAATAGTATAATAAGTGAAATTTTGGGCCTATTTTAAGCACTAATCATCGAAAAAATCCCTACTTTAAGCTCGTTCCAGCAGCTTGAGCGCATGAACGTGTAATACTAACCATAAGGTACCAAAGCCACTTAGATAAGGAAAGTAACAAAAATATTTGCACTAGATTATGCAGCTTCACTAGTTCAGGAAAAAGAGAAAAGTTAAATCATAGCAAAAATAGAAGTTTGCATATTATTTGCTGCAAAATAAATGTCTAAAAGCTTAGAGCAGCAAGCACGCATAAGCTTCACAAGTACAAACCCCAAAAAGGAAAAAGAAAAACACAGTTCAGCTTAAATTTTGGAGTTAACCACTCCAAATCTGAAAGCACTACACCTTAACCACTTCAAATCTGAAAGCACTACATCTTGACCAATCTGAATCATATCCGAATCACTTATGTGTAGTGCTTTTAGCCCTAGCTGAAGTTAGTTTCTGACGTAGGGCTTGAAGGGGCTGGAGCTGGAATGCGAAAACTTGTTCTGTGCACTGGAATCGGCCACAGTGTGAGCTTGGAGATTCGGATGTGCAGCTGAGATGTGCGTCAGAGTCTGCGAGGGTCTGGAGAATGACATCTGAGCCTGGTGCAGCAAGGAATGCCGTCCAGACGAACTTTGGCCTTGAGTTTCCCCTGAAGACCTGCACATTGTTGCCTGCTGTAGGTACTTGGCACATTCTTCAGTGATCGGTGGGTTTGCAGTCCCAGCCCGAATGCCAGCAACATCATACAGAGCTAGGCTGAAGTTTGTTTGTGCTTTCGAGCCTTTCTTTTTTATTATCTGAATGTCATATGCCATTGCAGCTTCTTCCTCAGTGCCTGTCAGCGGTAGATCACTAATATGACACATTGCTGCAATTTTTATGGCTTCAAATTGTATGCACATAATGGAAAGAACAACCAACTATGGAGTCACCTTTTTGGCACAAAGTAGAAAACTAAACGTACAGCGAAAAATGTTTTAACACATAAAAGATAAGCGGAAAGGAATGAAAATTCACTCATCTCGTTTTGACTCACGGCACCAAGTTCCTCACTAAACTCTTGAACCAAGTTTTTTATGAGTTATTCCTCTTTAAAGAAACAAGGCAGCAACAATAATGATATCAATATACTCGATTGACTGAAGGGACAATACCAAGTTGTATTCGGTCTAGAAACTTGAATAAAGGAACTAAACTGCCTAAGTTACTGAATCAACTTTCAACTTTGACTGGACTTGGACAACCGGCAAGGAACCAGACTAAGAAAGACTTCTAAAATCAACTTAGCGTGTGGTCTATGATGCGATGCAACATCAATCACCAATCACTTTTACAATCATCTGATTTGACCAACTAAATAATGACATTGAAATGTAAGCTAATTTTAAATAACTAAATTAGGTTGGTTTAATTTTTGAGCACACTTGAAAATTAATTGAACTTTACCAAAAGTCTTGACATATTGTCCACGTTTCTTGCTTGCCAAGTGAGCGAACCACCTGCCGGTTTGATAGTACCTGTTATTGAACAACTATTGATTATTTGTGAATTCCAGAGAAAATGAGAGCGAGACTAACATAGCAATTAGTCGATCTATACACTAAAAATTATAGTATCAAAAACATCGTGTTCATTAGAAGGGAGAATAAAAAGAGAGAAGATTATCAGAATGAAAAAAGACCTAGTGACTCCACGATATTTGGAGTTTGTCCTTGCAAATTGGCTGCTCGACCTGAAAGTAAATGAAAAATAAATTCACAATGTCATGAATCATAAATTGTACTCCGAAGATTTTTCCAGCTAGCATGTAATTGAGCAGAAAATGGATGTTATACTAGAGGGGAGAATAAAAAAAGAGAAGATTGCAAGAATGAAAAAGAACCTAGTGAATCCACGATATTTGGATCCTGCCTTTGCAAATTGGCTACCAAACCTGGAAGTAAATGAAAATAAATTCACGATGTCATGAATCACAAATTGTACTATGAAGATTCTTTCAAACTAGCACATAATTGAACAGAAAATGGCAGCAGGATAAATTCTGGTTTTGTTGGCTTGGCTTGTTTTAGATGAACTTGACATTTAAATACTGCGAAAAAGGAATGATAGTTATTATGATATCGATATTAGGCTGTTTATCTTATCTGCAAGGTTACCCTAAAGTAAGAAAACTCAAAAGACTAATTTATATAGATAACTTCTATAGGGAACTTGGAAATGGAACTTCATTTTCTTGGTTTTTTGTTTTTCTGGGTCTTTTTGGGAGAAAGTAAAATCAGAGTATTGAAAAAATTGGCACATAGTTGAGAGTTATTCTGCAGGATAACAAGTAGAGTTTTATGTATGAACTTCATCCCAACTGTCTTCAAAATAGTTCCAAAAACGAGAAATCGAGAAAAGAAAACAAAAATAAAAACTTTTAAAATCAAGCTTTACTTTATGGCGGAAGCAAGCCCCCCCTTCTTTTTTTTGGAAAGTATACTTACCTTCTAACACGAGCGATCAACTCCTCATCATCCATTTCTCTCACGATTCCTATTATGTCCTGGTAATTACTTGCCTACAATTTCATCAGTTCACATTTCAGAAATTAAAGCTCTCACTACTATCACTTCATCATGTTTTATAATAGATGCATCAACGAAACGAATTGAAGAAGAAAGGATGAGACTACAGAACATGCACTTAGTGATGCTATAAATGGGGAAATTCCCTTCTTCTCATGCAATAGACCGATCTTCCATTTCACATTTCTCCAATTTACCTCTAGAAGCTAGGGAAAACTAATATATTCCGGATTCACTAAAACAAATGGTCAGATAATCTTCACATATACCACAAGATTTGAAGGAAAGATCTAATTCCAAGAGTTTCTAATCTAGAATTCTCACATATAGCAGACATGCAAAATCACCACAAAACAAACACATGAAGAAACAATTGAGAAGAGCTGCATAGTTGCATATATAAACATACTGGGAAATTCAATTTTGCTCTTTCTCCAGAGCACTTCAGAGTGACAATGTCATGAACCCTTGCAGCCTCCTCTTCATCAGCATATCTACCTGCTCAAGACAAATCCTTGCCACTATGAGCAACTAGTAATGTTAAAACAGGCCCATTAAATGTGTGCATGTGTTTGTAAGGAAAAAGAAATAAACAAAATTTCGTTACTCCCTTAGCAATTGGAGGCCATAAGTTGCTTTCACTCACCCAAATATGCTGCAAAAATATAGACAAGAAAATGGTGTGAAAAAGTTAGTATATGGGATTTCTTGATAATGACAACTAACATATTAAAAACCTCTAATATAGCCTTCGTGTAATTGCAGATTATTCACATGCCCTCAAAAGTTACCTGAGCGACCTTTGGATTTGATATAGGCATGTGAGATATACATATGATCGCTGTCTGCGGCCCTGCATTTTGGACTTAAACGTGTTGATATTGTCTTAAATTTCATACTAAATTCATAAATACTATTACACTTAGTAATTTGCAGTTAGAATGAAAGATTAACAGCACTAACTTATTCACTCCACTATAAGCTGAAGTAGGCCCCCTGATCAATGATGGGCCTGAACTTTCTCCTTGAGTTGATGCAACTACTGGGGCAATATTCTTCACTGAATTCTCAGTAGCAGGAGCAGCAGATTGATCAACAGGTTGATTAGCCAAAGGGCTCCCAATAGCAGTTGAACTTGATGCCATAACTCTATTTCATTTCGGCAGCATGGTTCAAAATATCAAAATAATACCATAAATCATAACCATTAAAGAATATCGGTTTTTTTTTTTTTGGGATTTAAGAAGCTGGAGCTATTCATAGCATTGATGTAGAATCTAGGCAATTTAGGCTTTACTAGTTACAACTTCTTCATTGCTCAATAATACGTGTTTGTTAGCTAATGCTTATGGGATGTTCGTAGGAAATTCTCAGGTGACGTTACCGCATAAAAAGTAATTAATTTCCGTTTTGTGATGGAGCACTCAATAAGAAACATTGGTTATTGGTGAAAAATAAGAATTACAATGACAGATAATGATCTTGAAAACTTACAACTGGGAAAGATATGTCAAATTGGTCTACAAAGAAATTAATTAAGTTCAAGTGCATTTAAGGGAAATAAATTAGAGATAAATCAATGAGAAAATAAATTATTAAGAACTGAATTAATTTTTTAGGTTTCATGGACCTAAATATAAATAAATAAATAAACATGCGTGATAGTAATGCTTTCGCAATCTAGTAATAGTCAAAAATTTTCCTATTTATAAATTATAAAATTTTGAAAAATATAATGCGAATGAGTACGAACAACAAATGAATTTTGAGCACGTAGCAAAGTCCAGTAATTTAGCTCCTATGCACGGATTCTATGTTGAAGAAGCAAAAGTCCAGTTTTGACATTAGAAAGGAAAAAGAAAGAAATCTTAAAAGGGAGATGTCAATAATATTTGTAAATCAACAAAATCTTCTTCGAAGGAATCAAAATGGTAAAACTTGAATGTCGTCACAAATTTTGCATTAGTGGATTGGAATTTATCCAAAACATTTTCATTGTAAAAATTTTTCAAAATAATCAATTAGAAATGACATCATCTTAACTCTAAATACGAAAATTTCTTACCAATATACCTCAAGGATTTGAGAAAGCAGCAAACCTGGTGTAGGCAAATATGGAGAAAGTTTGGACCTGCAACACAAGGTAAACAATGAAATGAATTGAACGAAATAAGAGATACCTTTAAAATCAAAGTGCCCAAAATATGCTGAGAAACTGATTTAATCACGATTGCAAATAATTAATAGCTCTTCGAAGGTAACTAAAGCAGCAAAAAGGTTCAATCTAAACACTCATCACTTTTTCCAAGCTTGAAATAAAGAAAAATTAGAAAATCTATCATGCCTTGGATCTGGCAACAGGGAACAATGTAGAATAAGTTGTGTATCTTCCTCTTTTAAACTAAAAACTCCTATAGAGTCTAAGCTGATATATAATATCATGGCGTCTTTGTGAATTGTCAGTATCTACAGTTTGTTACAAATTCAAAACCATCACATTAAATGTTAGGAATCAGCTTTAGCTGATTTGGAAAAGAATTAATTACTTTACTTAAAAGCAGAAAAAATAAATATGTATGCTATAATTTGCTGACATGTGTGTAGTGCAGAAAAAGATGAAACTTATACTTTTCAAGTGCAACTTCGTGCCTGTTTCTGAAGAAAGTTATAAAGCGAGCCCTCAAAAAAATTTTCTTTTCAAAATTGAAGTACTATGATTCTACTTATGATGTAAATAGGCCTTCCAATAAAAAACTGGCTCCAACTACAGCCAAGTATTTACAAACTATTAAAACTAAAGTAAGCCACTTGTTATCTGAGTACCCAACATAAAGCATTTGAAATTTCTCAAAAAAAAAAAATAGACAAGAATGTATTGAAATGAATTTGATTCATCTCTTTGACATAAACAAATATATGTTCCTTCTAAAACTCAAAATTTCATTTTTAAGATTTAACCTAAAAATTTAATTGTGGTCAATTTGAAAGACCAGCTTTCAACACTTCATTTTCTTGTGAACCTACTTCTATGATAGGATGTGTGTAACATGACATTGATGTTCATGTCTTTTTCCCTCTTGCTGTTACTGGTTTTTAGTTTGGGACAATGCTATAGTAACACGAGATATGGTAACACTAAGGAGGTAACCTGCAATAGCAGGTTTTTATTGTCTTTAGCGACAAATTAGATCTTTTAGCGACTTTTCTAGTATTATAATGGTAAGTTTATTAAGAAATTTAGTAAGTATACCTCTTAAAACAGTAAGTTATAGTGATCAATGAAAATTTACGTTTTCAATAAACAAACTTACTTACTTTTTAATAAAATTTACCTTTTTTTGAATTTAACTTACTAGTAAGTTTGCTAAGAAATTTAGTAAGTATATCTCCTAAAATAGTAAGTTATAATCATTAATGAAAATTTACATTTTCAATAGACAAACTTACTCACTTTTTAATAAAATTGACCTTTTTTTGAATTCAACTTACTAGTAAGTTTACTAAGAAATTTAGTAAGTATATCTCTTAAAGTAGTAAGTTATAGCTATTAATGAAAATGTACTTACTTACTTTTTAATAAAATTTACCTTTTTTTAAATTCAACTTACTGGTAAGTTTACTAAGAAATTTAGTAAGTATATCTCCCAAAACATTAAGTTATTTAGATAGCTAGGTTCCTCATATTTAGAATTTTAAACCATTTCAAATTTTAATAAAGAATTCTATCATGACGAAAACATTTTACAATTCAAAAAACAATTTTATCTAATCATTATTAGCATCCTTATTATTATTTATAATTTTTTGTTAAAAGTACCGAACATCCTACTACTGGGTGTCATTTGTACTTTTCCTATACTTTTTTTTTTTGTAATTTCCTCTTTTAATTAGTAATGAACACTAGCATTTGAATACAACTACATTAATGACCTTATAAGTACAAAATAAGGTTAAAGTACTTTAAAAGAAAATCTACATTTTTTTCTCGGGAGAATGGTAAAAAATGAAACAAATTACATGAGCACATATAGTCTATTGTATAATTTTAATTAAATTCATTTCATGTATAAAATAATTCTAAAATAATTAGCACACTATAACAACATGTTATTTTAACAACAGAAAAAAATTCGTATTGGAATTCTCAAATATCCATGATGTATATATGAAAGATATTTTACCCTATTATATACCACATCTACTCATTGATGTTAATTTGAGGAGTAATAGTTTTGGTAATAAAAATTTTTGTGTTTAATTAACAAGTTGATTTTTTTTACAAAATAAAAGTAAATTTTTTTGGGAATTTATATTGTGATTTTTCCAAAAAAAAAAAGCTAATTTTAGTAATTGTTAACATTGACACTTCATTGTATTCACCAAGTTTTACCAACATAATATTAATATCATTACTAATAATTGAAGTTCAATTAGCATTACTCTATTCAAATTAAAATAATTAACCAACGTAACAAAATAAATGATAGCTAAAAAAGAAGGAAAAAAAATATGCTCAATTGGTTGTGCTCATACTACAAATTCTGTTAATGGATAACTAGTATGTGCTAAATTATATTTCCATCTGTCTGAAATTTATAGACATTGTATATTGACTAAGGATTAAATTGCTGATTACTTAAACAAATTATAACAAAATACATTATATGATGTGTACTGTATTTGCATACCTTTATACTTATGTCATTATCACTTATTCCTTTTTTTTTTTACTATTGAAAAATCTTTTGGATTATATTGCTGAAAAAAGTATAAAATCTTTTACAAATTATTGAAATTGAATTACAAAATGCTACTATTTTCAGGAGAAACTATGTAGTATAAAAATGGTTTAACAATTTTCTAATAAACATAGCTACTATATCAAAATGGAAAAAAAGAATTTGATTTTATATGGGTAAATTTACTATAATTTTCAAAGATTATGCTACATTAAAATAACGTTAACTTTTACACTTATGACCTTGATGATAAATTTATTAAAATTTTATCATTTTAATGTATTCATATGGATTAATTTATAGAAATTCTGATGTATAGACAACTACTATTATATATAACTCGGCTTGGATGATTTGTTATTATTGTAAACCAAACTTTCAATCTGTTTAAAAATTAAAAAATAATTCAAAATTTATAATACGACAAATATTTATCACATGTTTTATAAAGTCATGTGAATAGTAAAATAGTTTTTGTAGTAGTTTAAAATACATGAAATACATAAGATTTATAAATGATATGTACAATCATGTATCATAGATATATATATTACGAGTACGTTTTACTGAATATGATGTTAAATTTCAATCATTAATAAAAAAATTTTAGCATTATTTCAACTAAACTTCCTAATACTAGTTTCATATAAGTTTTTTAAGTAAAGTAGTAAGTTTTGATCATTAACCAAATTTACTATGTTATCAGAAAATTTACTATTATTTTATACAAATTTATTGTTAGTTGAATCAAACCTACTCTCTAAAAAGTAACTTTGGGATACAAAGTACTAATTCATTCATTCCAAATAAAAAAAAGGTAACTTTCATATTTTGTCTCATTTAACATTTTAGACATAAAAGTTACTAATTTATTAAGTTAAATTTCAAGCACTAATAAAAAATTTTAGCATTATTTGAAGTAAACTTCCTAGTAGTAGTTTCATACAAGTTTTTAAAGTGAAGTCATAAATTTTAACCAAAAACTAGTAAGTTTTGATCATTAATCAAATTTACTTTGTTATCATAAAATTTATTACTGTTCTATAAAAATTTACCATTATTTGAACTAAACTTACTCTTATAAGCTTTTAAAGTAAAATAGTAAATTTATACCACAAACTAGTAAATTTTAATCATTAATCAAATTTACTATGTTATCATAAAATTTACTACTATTTTATAAAAATTTACTATTACTTGAACTAAACCTACTCTTTAAAAGTAAGTTTGAGATATAAAATAGTAATTTATTTTCAAAAAAAGGTAAGTTTCATATTATTTTTGATTTACCTTTCGAGACATAAAAGTTACTAATTTATTAAGTTAACTTACTATTTTATCATATTATTTCCTATTTACCTTTTGAGACATAAAAGTTACTAATTTATTAAGTTAACTTGCTGTTTTGGATACAAAACTTATTTCTCTTTAAAAGTAAGTTTGAGTTATAAAATAATAATTTATTTTTAAGAAAAAAGGTAAGTTTCATGTTATTTCTGATTTACCTTTTAAGACATAAAAGTTACTAATTTATTAAGTTAACTTGCTGTTTCATATGCAAAACTTACTTCTCTTTAAAAGTAAGTTTGAGATATAAAATAGTAATTTACTTTCGAAAAAAAGTAAGTTTCATATTATTTCTGATTTACCTTTTGAGACATAAAAGTTACTAATTTATTGAGTTAATTTACTGTTTTAGATACAAAATTTACTTCCCTTTAAAAGTAAGTTTGAGATATAAAATAGTAATTTATTTAAAAAATAGGTAAGTTTCATATTATTTCCGATTTACCTTTTGAGACAAAAAAGTTACTAATTTGTTAAGTTAACTTACTGTTTTAGATCCAAAACTTACTTCCCTTTGAAAGTAAGTTTGAGATATAAAATAGTAATTTACTTTCAAAAAAAAAGTTAAGTTTTGTATTATTTCCAATTGACCTTTTGAGACATAAAAGTTACTAATTTATTAAGTTAATTTACTATTTTAGATGCAAAACTTACTTCTCTTTAAATGTAAGTTTAAGATGTAAAATAGTAATTTATTTTCAAAAAAAAAGGTAAGTTTCATATTATTTTGGATTTACTTTTTTAAACATAAAAGTTACTAATTTATTAAGTTAACTTACTGTTTTAGATGCAAAATTTACTTCCAAATTTTTAGGCATTATCTTATCTAGATGACCTGTCTAACAAGTAACTACATGGTCACTAAAAGTGTTTTTACCTGCAATAGTAGGTAAAAATTATTTCGTTACCATAACTATCGTTATTGCAGTATTTATCTTTAGTTTGTAATCCCAAAAATGACATGTACTTGTGTGATTTACTGTTTCCAAACTCTTTACAACGTTTCCAAATAATTCTTACCGGTTTTTTCTTTGTCTTTAGTAAACATTTACACTTACGACTTTTCTCATCTCCCATTTTTTTCTTTTTATTATCTGAATCCCAAAAACTCCATTCTTTTTCTGCTCCTTTTTGCTTTCAAAGGGAACGTACCTTCCCTAAATTTTTTTTGGGAGTGCTAAAATTTTGCATCTATCTAAATCTATACATAAACTTCTTCGTACCCCATTTGCATTTGGCACTGTAAATATCTCATTTTCGGTCAACAGCACCCTACATCACCATAGCCCCCAAAAAAAATCAAGTTGGGGGACAGCTCCAAAAGGAATATGTAAATACAGGAGTTTTTGTTAAAAATATATCAATTTAGAGGTACTTGATGTGTCTTATGTCCCATGACATGTATGCTTTTTGGATACGGTAATTCATGAATCCAAATCAGAGTGTTACTATAATTAAAATTCCTTAAAAGCTTCGACAACTCATAAGATTGAGAAGGCTAAAAAGTAGACTTGCATTTTTTCAGTTTATAAAGCTTCTTGGCACCAATATTTGGCATGACCAATTTTTATAACCAATATATCTCAAATTAATCAAACTTCACAGAATTTTATTGCCACCCAAGATTCTCATGTACCGTATCTGAGCTAGAGTTAATTACGTCTTGTTTGCTGGAAAACTCAACTGGGCTTGGCCCTTAAATTACTATAAACAACATCCACAACTTTCACAAAAACCTGGAAATACATATTAAACCACTTGGGGACTCAAAAAGGAAGATATGCTTATGAAGGTTGGGAGAAAGTAAATAAATAAGTATTGTTCTCCAGTAGTGCTGATCTCTAAAGTTCCTCTAACTAGTAGCTTTTGATATAAATCTGGCAAAATAAGAACGGACCAGTGGTTTAGCATTTTCATCTCCCACTCTGGTGGAGGATCAAGTGATAGAAAATATCTGATAAGATGCTGAATAGATTTTAAACAATTTCAGATTTTGTACTTAATGATTCCTAACCAGCCATGAGATATAAGAACTTGTTTGAGTAGTTATACAAATATAAATCTTTCCCAAGTTTAAGTCTCACACGCACATGCACACACACACACAGTGTGTATCCCTCAGGATAAACACAGTATGGAGCAAAATGTGTTAAATAATTATATTCAGCATTTACTTTTCATCAATTTTGAGCAAAATGCTATGCTTTTGAAATTAATTTGGTGCTCTAAAGAGGAAGTCGATATAATCATGGATGTACATAGGAAGGGAAGTACAAATTGACCTAAGTTTAGTAAACATAGTTCCGCAGCCAACAACACCACACTCTCACCAACAACGCCACATTCTCACCAACAACAATTTTACATGCAATCATACTATAAGATCATCTGATATCTTTATTATATAGTCCACAATCAGAGACAAACATCTTGAGTTTCTTTTTTCTTTATGACCTGAATTCTTTAGCGGGGAGCGGGAAACGGAAGACGGGGCCTGTTGATGATAAAAACATGAACCATGTTACAATAACAAGGAACAAAGACCATTTTGACAAAGCATATCAAACGTCAAATCCAAATCGATCGGTTCCCATCAAATGATGCTTTGGCTAGTTGACCATTGTTTCGAATTCCTTCTCTCCTAACTCCCGACTTGCAGCATTACTTGTATCTACCTTGGTTCCCAAATTTTCCATTGTGTGATGGTTTTGCTTAGTCTTCTGGCATTCTCCACTATCAAATGTCACCGGTGCATCAATCAGTTTAGATTTTGCCAAGTTCCCTGCAAAGGAATTTCCACTGGGATTTGGTTCATTAGAACTTTCATCGGTAACATAATCACTTGTTTAACATAAAGACTTTGGGATCATATTGCAGCTTGGAGAAAGAGAGGTGATGGAGTTTTGATGTAGGACTTGCTTGTTAAAGACTTTTTCTCGAGATTGTGAGGGTGGTTGTACTGTCAGAAGCTGTTCAAGTTGCTGATTTTGTCTAGTACTGCTATTAACCTAACTTTGACTAGTTGATTTTATCAGAAGATTTGCCATTATTCAGTGGCATTTGGGGGTGCATGCTTTGCAGTTTCTTTTTTAGGAGCTAAAAAGGAAGAAGGGCTTGTTTGAAAGTTCTGGTTATATAGTCCACTGAAGGGAGAGCTAGCTACTGATCTCTAGCACCTGTGTTGTAAAAATCAAAGAATATGAGAAGGTGATGTATTTTGGCCAGCCATGGAACACTACTCTAGTTGTGACAAATGAAGGAAAACTTGCACTTGTTAGTTATTAAGTCACCTGCAAAGTAACATGAGATAAAGTTTAATTCCGCATGATGAAGTAGTAATTTCTTGAAGATTAGTTAACTGTAAGGCCTATCTACTATTGAAAATTGTCTATAACATGTGAAACTTTTAATTACAACACAAATCTTCCTATTTCATGCTTATATGAGATTCAATGAAATGAAATGCAAATTGGCATTTTTACATGCATTAAGAGAGAGAAACTCTTTGTTTAGTGTGTGTCTGTATGTAATTGTATGTAGAGGTGGTAAAAATAACCAAGATCCATTGGAATCCCATACCCAAATTTATTTTAGATGGGATGGGTATCTAAAATATGGGTTTGAGCCTTATTGGGATATATCCAATAAAAATCATTTAAAATATGGGTTTGTATAGGATTTATCTAGAACTCCCATGGGTATATACTAAAATAATAATAAAATAACAAGCAATCTTTTTTTTTCTTCACTTTCTTCTTGAAATTAGTCAATTAATATTATAAGGTTGTAGTACATATTAGGTAGTTTAACACTTATCATCACGTACTCTCTAGCAACTGCAAAATTCTGTCACTACAAAATTCTATTCTTGACAAAATTTTATTGAATTGGAACGGTTTTAGAATTAAAAACATTGTTAGATTGGGTCTTGAAGGTTAAGGAATAAAATAACGTACATGAGTAGATGGATTTTAGGGATAATTAAATTTTGGTGATCTATAGATTTTTATCTAATCAACATGAACTCCCAGAAGGAATCATCCACCTATATGAAGTTGGTTTTTTATAAATTTTATATCTAGAAAAATTTATTTAGTTTAAAAAATTATCGCATAATTTGTAAAGAAGGGTATAGAACTTTTACAAAGTTAAATAAATAAACTAAATAATATAAAAAAAAGACAATATTGAGATATTTGATTGAGGGAAAAAGAGTTTTTCTTAAATAAATAAATAAAAAGGAATTAATTTGGGTATTTGAGCAGGATCAAAATCGGTATAATCCATTTTAGTATCGCCCATATTGATTCCATGACTAATATGGGACTATTTTGGTATAATCCATATTCTACAATCTCAATTAAATTCCGCTCAAATCTCATCCATCCCACCCATTTGCCATCTCTAATTGTATGTGAGGGGTGGCACTAGATATGCCTCCATACCTCCTGAAAGGTTACAATTTTTGAACCGTCACCAAAAAACGGAGAAAAAATGAATCGGTTGGCAAATAGAAAAATCTCTAGACAAACAACATTTGCAGATTCTCAAAGTAAAACCAGTTTAAAAGAAGAGATGCATGCATGTTCCAATTGAAGCGCTTGTTGCTTGAGCTCCCATGAGAAATCTCCCCATAAAGCTTCACAGGGAATGTTCTCGCTCGCGACCTTATGGGACCTCCAGTTCCCAGACAATTATCATTTGATCAACATTATTTCACCAGATAGTATCAATACGAAGCAAAGATTCTGATTAAATCAATTTCTTTAGGACCAACCTAGTTACAGTTGGTGGAGAAACCAAACTTGGTTCCAGAGTATTCGATCTCTCCTAGCAATTTTCATTAGTCCTGTTGATTAACGTGATGACAAGAAGACTAGGTGTTGCCTCATCATAAGAGTGAAATTTTTCAAATGCTATGAACACCCAAGTTTTTCTAGCGGATTTGCATTTGGTTTACAATTTTAGAGCCCGTATACAAATATTTTTCTGGATTCCGTAGCAAAGAGTGCTGTTCAGGTACAGAATTGCCCAGATCTTTGGAACCGGTAATATTTTCCATTGGCGTTTGCAACAGGTTTACTGATTTTCATGAACTTGTAGGCATCTCTGTTGTGGAACTCCGTAGGGAAAATTGTTGTGGTTGAAAACTGTTCAAAAGATTTGTAGCAGCAGGATTTTCTTGTGGGGTGTGTAAGGGAATTCTAGGAGATAGGAGTCGACTTAGGTTGTGGTTTCTATTGAAATTTGAATTTTGGAGAAAACCATGATTCAAACAGCATCTATTCGATGCTATAAATTGATCATATATAGAAAAGACCATACGTTTTTCTCTCTGAATTAGGTTCCACGATCGGTAGGCATTGATAACTCAATTTGGAAGCGTGTACAAAAGGGCAAAGAACCATTCGGTAATTAATAACAGGCTAATTACTCACTTACCAAATGCGATTTCTTAGAAATTTTTATGCCAATTTCCTAGCTTGATAATAATTTATTCAAGTTTAGAGGTTGGTTCAGAAGCTAATAATTATGTTGTTACCATTCATTGCAGTATTTTTGAAATAAGAAAAATATTGACTTTATGGAAAGTTGTTGCATTTATGAGTAGGTATTGATAAATTAATTGACAGCTATTGTTTATTGCCTGCTCTGAATTTCACAATGAGGGCTATACACGGCTCAAGCCACTTGGTAGCAGTTCAAGTCGAGAGACATTCAGCTCGTTGACACACGAATTAGGTCGAATACATACATACATACATACATATATATATATATATGCATATATATATTTTTTATTTTATGAGTAGAATTTCATATATATTTTCCTAATATTTTTATTATTTATTAAGAATAATGGTTATTTTATTCATTTTTAAAAAATAAAATAATTTTTTATTTTATTTGAGTTCAAATAGATTCGAATTTAAATTCGAACTTGAATTCGAACTTTACATTGAAAGTTCGTCAAGTCCAAGCTCAAGGACTTATCTTCTCTGAAGAGAGACTCCCACGGGTACTAAAAGCAACACTGTGCATGGATTGTCTTGGATTGCCAAGAATTCGAGTATGCGCTGATGTAACAGTCTAGCTTACATTTGATTTGGCCAGACCTATGGCCCTGGTCTGTACCACTTTGCTTCGTATGAATAAAATCAAAAAATAGTTTTAAAAAAAAAAGAGATTAAAAAGTTCAAGCTCAAGGATAAGTCCAATTAAAATTGAATTGGATTCGATTCGTTTGTAACTCTCGATAGAATCGAGAAAATGGTCACCGTGATTTTATTTAAACTGGAAACTGAGATGTATAATGTTGGCTACTAATGCAAAAGCTAACAAAATATTGTTAGTATTTTGAATTAACCTTAGAACACTCTCTACCTTCTCTCTACTCTCAACTTTCTCTCCACAATTTTTCCTCTATAGGAGGGAGATTTGGTCTCAAACTAAGGTCTCCCTTCCTCTTCCTCTCTTTTTATTTTTTGTTTAATAAAGTCTTTCTTAGAATATTCTAATGAGCGATTTTTCTCTCCCAGTGTTTACAAGTGAGAGTTTTCATCTCTTTTGAATTATTCTAATCGGAGTTTTGTTATAATTTTGGTTATTATTTCTTAAATCTAAGAGCTTTTTTACATCTATATGATAGATCTGAAATGTCTTAGATTTTCTTGTCAGATCTGTGCATCAATTTTGAACTTGAACCAATTGGATAGTAGATCTGAGGGAATGGATATGCACAGATATTTATGGAGCAGCTCATGCAATTGATCAGATCTGATGATTTGTGATTCACAATTTAATTTTTATATTTTATAATTCTATTAAATCTAATAATTTTTTAGATCTGATATGATTTTGACATGTTCTATGTACTTTCTACTATTAGTGCAGTTCTCATTGTTAAGCAAATCGTTCTGGATGATTTCCAACTAGTTTTTTGATAATATTGGCTTTCGTTTGGTTCACTGGATGAGATGGGATGACTCATCCTTGGACGATTAATCCCATGATGAATCATCATGGAATTACCTATTCTTGTTATCCAGTTTTTGGTTTATTAATATAGTTAGGTTTTGTCTTTCTTGAAAAGGGTAAAAGAATCTGATAAATCATTATCCCCTTTCACAATTATCCCTACATAAATAATACCAAGACCTCTCATGGGATGATTTTATCCCCTCTAGAGAGGATTAATTCAGTTAACAATGATATCTAATCTGTGAGGACCCGAAAATCTTATTTTTTATCTGACCTATTTATTTAATTATTTATTTATTTTCTCTGAATAATTGACTTAAATTATTTTAATTACAATTGTACCATACATTACCTCATTTTATTTTAAAAACCATGTTTAACCATCAATTTGATTTTTCTGTCACTCAATTGTGAAAAACGAGAAAAGACAAGTTTTTTGAGGCAAATATTTGGACTGAGAGTGACGTAAGTTTGGAGAATAAGAATGATCATTAGTAGATTAAGAAAAGCTAATTGAGGGATTAGAAGTGAGTGCTTAGAATTAAACTCCAATTGGTGCATTTTGTCTACAAATTAAAGTTGACTTTTGGGGCACCATAAAACAAGGCTTTATGTCATTTCTTCCTTTCACATTTTCACTTTACCAAAACACAAAAATCTCTCTCTTCCTCATCTTGTTTCAGCCGACCTCTCCCCCTCCCTCTTCCCCTTTGATTTCATCTCCAAAAACTACCCCAAAACCTCACTAATCCACCAAGAACTTGAACCAATCTTGTCAACCTACCTTAGAGCTTGAGCATCATCAAGGAGAAAGAGTGTGAGCCAAGCTTTGGAGGAGGAAAAGAGGAGTTTTGGTGCAACTCTAGACCACAATCAACTTAGGGTTTCTACTTGAAAGGAAGAGGTAGTTTTCTCCAACTCAACCTAGCTCTCTTGATGTCCTTTTGTAGCTTTAAGCTTTGATTATTCAATGTTGTTGTTCTTGATAAATTGGATGGTTTTGTGGGCTCTATGAACTCCCACATTCCTTGATTATTGGACTGCTATGATGTGTGTATGTGTGATGGAATGAATTTGTATTGAATTCATAGAGTTGGAAAGTTAGGAAGAAAGGAGGAAGGAAAATCGAGGGAGAAAGAAGGTGCATGCTGCCGGTTTCTTTTCGAATTTCTTAGCCCCTGTTTTAGCTGCATATTTTTGTGAGTTTTGTAACGACCCACCTCTCCCTAAGGCGTACCCTAGAGTATCAGCGGCCGCCTGCCAAACTCTCGGCAGAATTCACTCACTCAACAATCATATAACTTATTAACTAAAACTCCGAACACAATATAAAAGGAATAATATCTTACAATTCCATAACTTCAAATTACAAACTCAGAGTACATTAATCCTCCATCAATACATTCAAGTTTCATATTACAAAAGCTTTCAATAACCATAATTCAAAGCTCTCAAAATATTCAACATAAGCAAACCCTAATTCCATGGGTTGGCTTCTCCATTTGGGTACTCATTTCCTGCTAAGGAAAACAAATAGAAAAGGGTGAGTTAAAAAGCTCGTGAGTTCCCAAAAACATGCAAGACACTTAGCACATAGTACATTTCACTTCAAATTTGAATTTAACAATAAACAAGTAAGAAAGCTTTTAACATTCAAAGAAGGATACAGGGGCTCTCAGGAGCCAAATTTCACGAAACTTGTCCACGAACCAGGTAGTTGACACTCCGTCAACTTTCACTAGTACAATCCATGTAGACCATCACTTATCCCTTACTCCGCCAAAACCCCCACCGGGCCCGACTCCAAACACTTAACACTTTATAACACTTCACTTCACTTCACTTCACTTTGTTTGTACATCATACATTTCTCATTTTCCGGGATGAGTCCAAATGCCAAGTCCTGAGTGCACTTCACTTCACTTATAGAACCCTATGGCTCGTACCTTTCTCTTCGGCCTTGGCCTAGCCTCCGACTCAAATCGAAGATCTCACCGATAGGTCTCAGGAATTCTCGACATTTCACAAATACACATAAGTCATTACACTACACTTTTACAATCAATCATTTCAAAACACTTTCACAATTATTTTCACTCAAATGGGGTAGGTACGATAAAGTACACACCACTCCCATCGAAGGGTTCAAAACCATGTTTCACATCACATTCACTACATTAAACACATTTACAATCATTTGCACGTAAACACGTAACAAGCATGGAAACTCACCGAAATAGTAGGGTTCAGCTTCCACGTAAGGATCAAATTCAGTTCCTTGCACACTCCCTAAAACAATTTTAAAATAATGGTTGAGATTCACTCCTTCACTCATTAACTAAAACATTTCACTTTCACTTCTTAATTTCAATCGATATTTTTTCCCAAAATTTCCTCAAGGAAAAGCTTTCATTTCACATGACACAACGTTTCAAATGAATCTTTTGAAAATCACTATATCATTTCAAATATGACACGTCACCGATGTACTCACTAAGCACTATTTTCACATTTTCTTTAATAAGACACTTAAGTGAGGTTTATCACCTTAAAATCACTTTTATCACAAAACTCAACACTTACTTTTTGTCAATACTTTAACATAACTTTAAAACACTTCAAACCATATCTTATTTTCAAAATTCATAAGATTTGGTCACAATACTGTAAAACCCTCAAATTCCTTCAAATGACATTTTTCATTCAAAAATTCACGAGACATTTCACTTTTCATCTTTTAAAATTCATACACTCATAATTGAACATAAAATGCATTTTCTTAGACAGAAATTCATCAAGAATAATCACAAAATCTTGAAATCAAACATGGAAATTACCAAGCATGGGTTTGGCCGTCACATACATTTTTCTATCACAATTTCCAACAATAAAACCCTACTTTCTAACCATATCATGACAAATTTCACAAATATCACTCAAATTCCAATCAAGTCCTCAAGTTCGCTGCCTAGAGGCCACCTCAAGTCCTCTACCTAGGTTGGGATTTTAAGAGCCCAACTTCATCATTTCAAATATACTCAATACTAGTAAAATAAACTGTAAATCTTTCATAATTAACTCTAATCAAGCTATAGCTAAGGGTTTTGGACCTTATACCTTCAGATCTATCAAAATCTAGCAAGATCCAACACGATCTCGCGAGCTCCTCTTCAAGCAAGTTGCTTCCAAACTTAGAAACACCCAAAAGCTTCGATCTTAGTCCAAGATCTTCGTGCTTTGATGATGATTTCCAACACCAAGCTCAAGAACAAGCACAAGACAACCCACACAAGCTTTCCTTCTCTTTCTTTTCTCTCTCTCCAATTCAGATTTTCCCCCCCTCTTCTTCTCCCCTTCACACGGCTGCCAAGGAGGAGGAAACACAACCCTAAATCCTTCACCAAGTTCCAACACTTCAAGTCGCTAGATGAAGAAGAAGATGGATGATCAAACCACAAGCTTTTCCTCTCTTTTCTTCCTCAAAAAAAATCGAACCACTCCTCTCTTTCTCCCCTCTCTCACGGCTGCCAAGATGGAGAAGATGATAGTCTTCAATGGTGATCAAAGCTTCAAGAAGGAATGATGGAAGAAATGGAAGAAATCAAGCAAAATCTCTCACTATCTCTCCCTCTTGTTCTCTCGGCACTCTCTCTCTCAACTCCCTCAATTTGCAGCTGAAAAGTGAAGCTCAAAGATGCAAGAAAGTCAACGCAAAAGGGGACAAAAAGAAGCCTTTTCCTTAAATTAAGGAAAAGTGCTTTTTGAGCACTTTATGTCGCGTCGCGCGCGATAGTTTAACTTACACTATTTTACTCCATTCCAACACTATCCAATCTTAATAATATTTCCATAATATCACTACATATGCTCGATTTCAATTTAAAGTCACTAATCACATTCCGGTAGAAAATTAAACACTTAATTCGGCCAAAACCACACACCGGTAAATAATTCGTATAAAATTCTCTAAATTGGAAAATATTCACTTTAAACATGTATTCACTCATTTTTCAATAAATAAACACAATATAAATAATATTATACATTTTTAAAATAATTCTGAATTTTGAGGCCCTCACAAGTTTCTTGGCTGTTTTGAGAGCTGAAATGTTGGGCTATATGTGTGTAAATTTCGTTGCAAAAATCATTCCTTTTGGTGTGGTAAAATCGCATGAAAAAAAGAGGCCAAAATCTAGAAAAATTTTCACTGTTTCTGCTGCCCTGTTTTGGTCGCGCTAATCACTGTCTTCCCGTGCGAGTTTTTGGCTAAATTTTGGTACAAATTTAGTTCACATACTGAGGTTTATTCCTGTAAATTTTGGTGATTTTTGAGTAAGAATTAGTCATCCAAATGATGCATTAAAACTCTAACTGCAAAACTGGAATTTCAGCAAATCAGGAATGACAAACCTGCTCTATTTGGACAATTATATTTTCTTACTCGAGAGTAGGAATTGAGTACCGTTGGTAGTGTCTAAAATTAGAGTTATAGGGCTATGAACTGTGTAAATTTCAGGGGCTAATTCATTTTCTACAATTTTTGGAGAATTTCCAAAGTATGCTGAAAAACCAGCCTGATTTGTCCTGTTTTCACTGAAGCAGTATTTTTGTACGAAAATCTGGGCTATTTCTGTTTAGAATCTCACCAAAGTGTCTTCTCGAGAGTTTTAGTTCGTTGAGTTTGTTTTCTAACGGTATAAGATTCGTAATTTTTGGACTTATAGAACTCAAGTTATGATTTTTCAAAAAATGTCACACAAAACTAAAAATTCTTCTAAGAAAGCGACGAAAGTTGAGAAATGCCTTGGAAACATTTTCTGGTTTTCAGGCGTAACCTTTTGAGTATTTGTACACCATTCCAAATTTGGAAAATGGGTTTTTTCAATTACATAAGATTCCTTTTAATTTAGAATCAAAAAGCTTATTTGTTTGAAAATTTGACCTTGAATGCATATTTAGGTAATTTTGGATTTTTGCATTTCTCAGGTGATCACGTGGACACTGAGAAGCTTGCTTGATCTCTTGAATTGTTCTCACTTGCTCTCGACTATTGGTGAGTGTCAAGTGCATGATTTGTTGAATTGGTTGAACCTGTTACATGCTTGACTTGAATATGTTATTAAACTTGTCGAGGCGAACGTATACTTTATCTCGTCCGACTTCTCTTACTTGACCTAACATGCTTGCTTGTATTTGTTGTACTTGAAATGACTTGCCTGAACCGTACATGTACTTGGTTGATGATTGGGCGTTGTCTTATCATCCTACTTGCTATTTAAACTTGTTGGGGACGCCCAAAACTCATTGGTAAACCTTTCACCTCGAGCCGGCAAGGGCTTGGCCGAGGGATTGGTAAGCCATGAGTCTTTACATATTTTCGTCGGTTGAAGTGCGCTCGCCGACTACTTGCCTGGGTATACTCGAGTATTACCAAATTTTCTATTTTGACTAGCGGGCCCGGTTGGGAGGTGAAACGGTGGGTGGAAACGGTTGACAAGTGGAGTTCTACATGGTAATTATGAAAGTTGACGGAGTGTCAACTACTGGAATGTGATCAAACTTCGTGGAAGTTGGCTCCTGAGAGCCCCTGTATCTTTTATTTAATGTGTAATTAATTTCCTTATTTGCTTTCTTGCCTAAAAGTTTTGGTTATTTATCTTGTTTAATAAAAGTGTATGTTTCTTGATCTTGCATGTTTGCATGTTTTCTTGGCCTCACTAAACTCTGCTCACCCCATAAGATTTGTTTTCCTTAACAGATTTTGAAGCGGAGTTCGCTAATCGTGGAAAACTAGTTTCTTCTGTAGGATTCTGCACTTTTGTATAAGGTTGTTTTGATTTGAGCAGTTGATGGATTATAGTACTTGGAGTTAGTACTAATGAAATTTGGATAAATTATTGGGATTTGTAAATTCAGCTTTTGTATGTCTTTTAGTACCTGGAATTTATTTTGGAAATGTAAGTTGAATTTTAGTTCTTTTAAGTAGTTGGTTTGAAATGTGAAGTTAGTTATATTGAGATGGGTGGAATTGTTGATTAAGTTATTTGAGCAAGTGAGTCCCGGCAAGAGTTGGGCAAGCAGTCCGCCGAACCCTTTGGTTCGCCCTAGGGGGAGGTGGGGCTGTCACATAATCCAATTATAAAAATACAACCAAACATTAGATGAGATAGAATAAGTCATCCAATCCTATCTCATCCTATAAACCAAATGAACCTTAGTGGATAATAGAGCCACTTTCTCAAGACTAAACAAAAACAAATTCACCAATATGCACTGCTTTTAAAGAAAAGTCTTTTCTATTCCTTTTCCTCCAAAAGATATGACTCATTCATGATTTTGAAAGTCTTTTCTATTCCTTTCTTCCAAAAGATACTACTCATTCATGATTTTCTTTTAAAGCAGTTGAGAACTATGCAAATAACCATTCTACGGCCAAGTTATCAATTTACCAAACTTACAAAATTTCAAGCAACTATACATGAATGCACTACATATATGAATTCGTTTTTAGGCACAAAAGTTAGGTTTTCCTTTTTCTTTTGCTAATTTGACAGAATATCTACAAATGAGAACTTTTCATGGATCTTTACAGGTTGTAGCTTTTAAGGTGATGATACTTTAGAACTGGGAAAGTAGTTAAGTAGCTAGATCAAATAAATATATAACCCTATTTAACAAATTAAATAAAAAATTAAAGAATTTCAGAAGGATGTTGTTTTTCCTATTAGTTGTAATAATATATATGAAAATTTTGTCCAAAAACATAACATTTTCCTCGATTCTCTAACTGTTCTTAGAAATTCAGTCGCTTAATGCACACATGGATTTATATTTATTTATTTTGGTCTAAATCTAAAATGCATTTAATCCAGAATTATGGTTATCTATATCATACCTCAATCACATGCATAAAAGTACAAGCATCCATGTTGCTTCATGTTATTACTCTTTATCTGTTTGCTTTTGGATTTGTTTATTGAATCAACAATTATTCTTGAATCATTTAAGTAGGTTTCTTAGGTTAGTTTTATGAGAAATATGTTTGATATCTTTTTCTTTTTTCCTTGCATCACTTTCATTGGAGTTAATTTGCTTCCTTGAGCGCACAATTGTACTTATTCTTCTCTACAGATACACAATTAGCTTATAAAAGTTCTAAAAATCCCTTTCTAAATTAAGGTCTAAGGTCACAACATAAATTGGTATATTTGCACATTTAACCTATTTTTAACAATTTATAATTTTGATATAGGTGACTTCCTTAAATTTGAACTCATAGATTAGAGAGCTTATGTATATATTTGTTTTCATTGTTCCAAATATGAAAAGGTTGTTCTACAATTTCTACAATTAGTCTTGAATTGATATAGTAATATTATCCTAGTTCAAAGTATTTATTTTGGTTGCATGCTAAGGTTTTAATATATATGTTTGCCATGCTCAGGAGACATCAGGCTCTCTGTTCCATCTTGGAGCTCCACTATTGAATTCTGAAATGTCAGCAGCATCTGCTGAATTTGAGCCCACTGATCTCATAGACTTTGCAATAAACCAAGGAAATGGTGTCAGTGGCCTGTCCAAATTAGGCATAAAAACGCTCCCTGAGAGATACATCTTGCCCCCAGAGGACAGACTTGACCAGGGCAAAGTTGTTCTTGCAGAGTCAATACCAATAATTGATGTATCCAACTGGGATGATCCAGAAGTTGCAGGCTCAATCTGTGATGCTGCAGCCAAGTGGGGTTTCTTTCAAATCATCAATCATGGGATCCCACTTGAGGTTCTTGAGAATGTGGTGGAAGCAGGGCACAAATTCTTTGAGTTGCCAAATGAGGAAAGGAGGAAGTATTTGAAGGAAAATTCACCTACTCCCATTGTGCAGTTGAGGACTAGCTTTAGTCCTTTAGCAGAAAAGGTTTTGGAGTGGAAGGATTATCTTATGCATTTTTATGCTCCAGATGATGAGGGCTCAAAATTTTGGCCTTCTGTGTCCAAAGATCAAGTGTTGGAATACATGAAGTGGGCTAAACCTGTAATCAGAAAACTACTTGAGGTGCTGCTAAATGGAATTAATGTGAAGGAATTTGATGAATCAAAAGAATCTCAACTCATGGGTTCTCCAGTTGTCACCCTTATTCACTACCCCATGTGTCCAAACCCTGAGCTTGCCTCTGGAGCACGTCAACATTCTGATGTCTCGAGTATCACTATCCTCCTCCAAGATGATGTAGGTGGCCTCTATGTGCAAGGAATGAGACCTGATCAGTGGATCCATGTATCACCAGTTAAAGGGGCACTTGTAATTAACATAGGTGACATATTACAAATTGTAAGCAATGATCGATATAAAAGTGTTGAGCATCGGGTGGTTGTTAATGGAAGGAGAAACAGGGTTTCAGTGCCTATATTTGCCAACCCTGATGCTGATGCAGTTGTTGGTCCATTTCCAGAAGCCCTGGAGAATGAAGAGAACCCGATTTATAAGCATGTCGTCTACTCAGATTACTTCAACTATTTCTTTAGTAAAGCGCATGAAGGAAAGCAGACAATTGAATTTGCTAAAGTGTGATCTTCGTCCAATAAACAAACAAGGTAACCTCAACTACAAATAGCACAAATATTGTATCAACTAAGAGTACTTCCCTTGCACTGGATGTCCTTGATTAGATACTTTCAAACATCAATAAAATAGACCAATTCGATAATATATATATATATATATGTGTGTGTGTGTGTGTGTGTGTGTGTGTGTGTGTGTGTGTGTGTGTGTGTTTGCTATTGAATCTAAGTCCTTACCTAGATTCCAAATCCTGGTTTCCCTTGCAAATAAGTGCAGGGTACTAAAAAAAAAAAAAAAAGTGCAGGGTACTAGCATGGCAGCATTTAGTATAAACATTACCTATAACAACTTTCCACTGACGTCAGAGTTAGGGTTATAATATTTTACCCTTCAATCTTCTATTTGTGATCTTAAGTAGTAAAAGGCTTTAACTCTGTTTCCTAGATCTAATTGGTAACTGAAACGTGCAATACTTGGAAAGAAATTGCACCATTGGGTACATAGTTATATCATTATCTAGAAAAAATCACCATCTCCCATTGTCTAGCATTAGCTTACTACTTACCTAGCTTTGTAATTTATATGAAAGAATTTATTGTGTATTATCATCTGAGTTATCGTGGCAAAAATAAAAATTTGAGTACTGAACCTTCACATTACTCTATAGTTGAAACTAGGATGTGTAAAATCATACTAATGTTGAGTCTAATTATATGTTAGTATGGATTTGGGAGGTCAATTACGATTTGTTACCAAAAATTCTCCCCAAGATATCTTGTATAACTTAGACTAGCTCATGTGTATACGGACCGTAAAATGTCACGTACATGTTGCAAATTTGGACTATGCTATAGTAACGCGAGTTATGTTAACGCTAGGGAGATAACTTGCAATAGCAGGTTTTTACCGTCTTTAGTGACAAATTCAATTTTTAGCGACTTTTCTAATATTGTAATGGTCAGTTTACAAAGAAATTTAATAAGTATATCTCTTAAAACAATAGATTACAGTCATCAATGAAAATTTACGTTTTCAATAAACAAACTTACTTACTTTTTAATAAAATTTACCTTTTTTTGAATTTAACTTACTAGTAAGTTTACTAAGAAATTTAATAAGTATATCTTTTAAAACAATAAGTCATAGTCATCAATGAAAATTTACCTTTTCAATAAATAAATTTACTTACTTTTTAGTAAAATTTACCTTTTTTTGAATTCAACTTACCAGTAAGTTTACTAAGAAATTTAGTAAGTACATCTCATAAAGCAGTAAGTTGCAACCATTAATGAAAATTTACGTTTTAAATAAACAAATTTACTTATTTTTTAATAAAATTTACCATATTTTGAATTCAACTTACTAGTTAATATACTATATAAAAAGGTAAATTTTGCCTATTTCTTAAATTCTTGATCATTTGGGACTCTTACTGTAAGTACTGATCCCAACGTCAATAAATCCATCTCGAATGGTAGACTTAAATACAATTGCCCTCTCAACCTATTTGTATAATTGTTTACCACTCTAAAGTGGAATTAATTCATGATCTCCTAACGGGATGCGATTGAGAGAATTCCCTCAAAGACATTAAAAAAAAAAGATTGTACTATTATCAATTGCTTTCGGTACTTGGAGATGGAGATTGGGGTATGTGTACAAGACATGAACGTCCAGTATTTTTTCCATCCGACATCTTCTATCGTTGCAGAGATATAGTAAGGTTTCATTTAGTTCACTTCAAATGCTTTCGGCAATTCGCTTTTCCATTGAAGTTTTTATAATTTTTCGTCCTTTTTCTTCAATGGTTTTTTGAAATAAAATCTGAAATTTGGTGACTATTTACATTAATTTGATGATTATGGTTTGGAAATCGACATGCATGCATTCTATAAACATTGCATGAAACTTGTGCTGTAAGCATAATTTCCACTAGGGACTTCTATAAAATGTATCTGAAAGTTACGCAACTTTATATATGGATGAATTTACTATAATTTTCAAAGATTATGCTACGTTAATATAACGTCAACTTTTATACTTATGACCTTGACAATCAATTTATTAAAATTTTGTCATTTTATTGTATTCATATGGATTAACTTATAGAAATAGTGATGAATAGACAACAACCATTATATATATAACTCGACTCGGGATGATTTGTTATTATTGTAAACCAAATTTTCAATCTTTTTAAAAATTGAAAAATAATTCAAAATTTATAATTAGACAAATTCTATTACATATTTTATAAGGTCATGTGAATAGTAAAAATAGTTTTTATAGTATTTTTGGCATTATTTCAATTAAATTTCCTAATGCTAGTTTCATATAACTTTTTAAAGTGAGTTAGTAAATTTATGCCACAAAGTAGTAAGTTTGGATCACTAGTCAAATTTACTATGTTATCATAAAATTTACTATGATTCTATAAAAATTTAGTATTAGTAGATTAAACTTACTCTCGAAAAACTAACCTTGGGATATAAAGTTCTAATTCATTCATTCCAAGAAAAAAAGTAACTTTCATATTTATTCTGATTTAATAATTTAGACATAAAAGTTACTAATTTATTAAGTTAAATTTCAATCATTAATAAAAGTTTTTAGCACTATTTCAAGTAAACTTCCTAATAGTAGCTTCATATAAGTTTTTTAGTAAAATCGTAAATTTTTACTACAAACTAGTAAGTTTTGATCATTAATCAAATTTACTATGTATCATAAAATTCACTATTATTTGAACAAAACTTACTCTTATAAGTTTTTAAAGTAAAATAGTACATTTATACCACAAATAAGTAAATTTTGATCATTAATAAAATTTACTATGTTATCATAAAATTAACTAATATTTATAAAAATTTACTATGACTTCAACTAAACTTACTTTTTAAAAGTAAGTTTCAGATATAAAATAGTAATTTATTTTCAAAAAAAAAGGTCAGTTTTATATTATTTCTGATTTACCTTTTGAGACATAAAAGTTACTAAATTATTAAGTTAACTTACTCTTTTACATGCAAAACTTACTACTCTTACAAAGTAAGTTTGAGATGTAAAATAGTAATTTATTTTCAAAAAAATGTAAGTTTCATATAAATTCTGATTTGCTTTTGAGACATAAAAGTTACTAATTTATTAATTTAATTTACCATTTTAGATGCAAAACTTACTTATCTTTAAACGTAAGTTTGAGATATAAAATGGTAATTTATTTTCAAAAAAAGATAAGATTCATATTATTTCTGATTTACATTTTGAGACATAAAAATTACTAATTTACTAAGTTAACTTACTATTTTAGATGCAAAACTTACTTATCTTTAAAAGTAAGTTTGAGTTATAAAATAATAATTTATTTTCAAAAAAAAGTAAGTTTCATATAATTTTTATGATTTACCTTTTGAGACATCAAAGTTACTAATTTATAGATTTAACTTACTATTTTAGATACAAAACTTACTTATATTTAAAAATAAGTTTAAGATATAAAATAGTAACTTATTTTCAAGAAAAGATAAGTTTCATCTGATTTACTTTTTGAGACATAAAGTTACTAATTTATTCAGCCAACTTGCTCTTTTAGATGCAAAACTTACTTCTCATTAAAAGTAAGTTTGTGAAATAAAATAGTATTTATTTTTAAGAAAAGGTAAGTTTCATATTATTTTCAATTTACCTTTTGAGACAAAAAAGTTACAAATTTATTAAATTAACTTACTCTTTTTGATGCAAACTCACTTCCAAATTTTTAAGCTAATTTTTAGGCATTATCTTATCTAAATGACCAGTCTAATAGGTAACTAAATAGTCACTAAAAGTGTTTTTACCTGTAATATGAGGTAAACTTTGTTTAGTTACCATAACTATCTTTACTTGAGTATTTTCCTGTAAATTTTGATGCACAAAATGTAATTCAAATGTTACTTTATAAGTCTTCTGCTTACGTTGAAAAATAAGTAAAACTTCTAGGACAAAAAATAGTATAATAAGTGAAATTTTGGGCCTATTTTAAGCACTAATCATCGAAGAAATGCATGAACGTGTAATACTAACCATAAGGTACCAAAGCCACTTAGATAAGGAAAGTAACATAAATATTTGCACCAGATTATGCAGCTTCACTAGTTCAGGAAAAAGAGAAAAGTTAAACCATAGAAAAAATAGAAGTTTGCATATTATTTGCTGCAAAATAAATGTCTAAAAGCTTAGAGCAGCAAGCACGCATAAGCTTCACAAGTACAAACCCCAAAAAGGAAAAAGAAAAACACAGTTCAGCTTAAATTTGGGAGTTAACCACTCCAAATCTGAAAGCACTACATCTTGACCAATCTGAGTCATATCCGAATCACTTATGTGTAGTGCTTTTAGCCCTAGCTGAAGTTAGTTTCTGACGTAGGGCTTGAAGGGGCTGGAGCTGGAATGCGAAAACTTGTTCCGTGCACTGGAATCAGCCACAGTGTGAGCTTGGAGATTCGGATGTGCAGCTGAGATGTGCGTCAGAGTCTGCGAAGGTCTGGAGAATGACATCTGAGCCTGGTGCAGCAAGGAATGCTGTCCAGACGAACTTTGGCCTTGAGTTTCCCCCGAAGACCTGCACATTGTTGCCTGCTGTAGGTACTTGGCACATTCTTCAGTGATCGGTGGGTTTGCAGTTCCAGCCCGAATGCCAGCAACATCATACAGTGCTAGGCTGAAGTTTGTTTGTGCTTTCGAGCCTTTCTTTTTTATTATCTGAATGTCATATGCCATTGCAGCTTCTTCCTCAGTGCCTGTCAGCGGTAGATCACTAATATGACACATTGCTGCAATTTTTATGGCTCCAAATCGTATGCACATAATGGAAAGAACAACCAACTATGGAGTCACTTTTTAAGCACAAAGAAGAAAACTATACGTAGAGCGAAAAATGTTTTAACACATAAAAGATAAGCGGAAAGGAATGAAAACTCACTCATCTCGTTTTTAATGCTTTATGCCTCTTTAAAGAAACAAGGCAGCAACAATAATGATATCTATATACTCGATTGACTAAAGAGACAATACCAAGTTGTATTCGGTCTAGAAACTTGAATAAAGGAACTAAACTGCCTAAGTTACTGAATCAACTTTCAACTTTGACTGAACTTGGACAACCGACATGGAACCAGATTAAGAAAGACTTCTAAAATCAACTTAGCATATGGTCTATGATGCGATGCAACATCAATCACCAATCACTTTTACAATCATCTAATTTGACCAAGTAAAAAATGATATTGAAATGTAAGATAATTCTAAAAAACTAAATTAGGTTGGTTTAATTTTTTAGCACACTTGAAAATTAATTGAACTTTACCAAAAGTCTTGACATATTGTCCACGTTTCTTGCTTGCCAAATGAGCGAACCACCTGCCGGTTTGAAAGTACCTGTTGTTGAACAACTATTGATCCTTTGTGAATTCCAGAGAAAAAGAGAGCAAGACTAACATAGCAATCAGTTGATCTATACACTAAAAATTATAGTAACAAAAACATCGTGTCTATTAGAGGGGAAAATAAAAAGAGAGAAGATTATAAGAATGAAAAAGGACCTAATGACTCCATGATATTTGGAGTTAGTCCTAGCAAATTGGCTGCTAGACCTGAAATTAAATGAAAAATAAATTCACAATGTCATGAATCATAAATTCTACTTGAAGATTTTTCCAAGCTAGCACATAATTGAGCAGAAAATGGATGCCTACTAGAGGGGAGAATAAAAAAAAAAAAGAAGATTGTAAGAATGTAAAAGAACCTAGTGAATCCACGATATTTGGATCCTGCCTTTGCAAATTGGCTACCAAACCTGGAAGTAAATGAAAAATAAATTCACAATGTCATGAATCACAAATTGTACTATGAAGATTCTTTCAAACTAGCACATAATTGAACAGAAAGTGACAGCAGGATAAATTCTGGTTTTGTTGGCTTGGCTTGTTTTAGATGAGCTTGACATTTAAATACCGTGAAAAAAGAATGATAATTGTTATGCTATCGATACTAGGCTGTTTATCTTCTGCAAGGTGTAACCCAAAAGTTAGAAAACTCAAAAGACTAATTTATATAGATAACTTCTATAGGGAACTTGGAAATGAAACTATATTTTCTTGGTTTTTTGTTTTTCAGGGTCTTTTTGGGAGAAAGTAAAATCAGAGTACTGAAAAAATTGGCAGGTAGTTGAGAGTTATTCTGTAGGATAAAAAGTAGAGTTTTATGTATGAACTTCATCCCAACTATCTTCAAAGTAGTTCCAAACATGAGAAATCGAGAAAAGAAAACAAAAATAAAAACTTATAAAATCAAGCTTTACTTTATGGCGGAAGTAAGCCCTCTTTTTTTTTTTTTTTTTTGGAAAGTATACTTACCTTCTAACATGAGCGATCAACTCCTCATCATCCATGTCTCTCACGATTCCTATTATGTCCTGGTAATTACTTGCCTACAATTTCATCAGTTCACATTGCAGAAATTAAAGCTCTCACTACTATCACTTCATCATGTTTTACAATAGATGCATCAACGAAACGAATTGAAGAACAAAGGACGAGACTACAGAACATGCACTTAGTGATGCTAAAAATGGGGAAATTCCCTTCTTCTCATGCAATAGACCTGTCTTTCATCTTTACATTTCTCCAATTTACCTCTAGAAGCTAGGGAAAACTAATATATACCGGATTCACTAAAACAAATGGTCAGATAATCTTCATATCTACCACAAGATTTGATGGAAAGACCTAATTCCCTGAGTTTCTAGTCTAGAATTCTGACATATAGCAGACATACAAAATCGCCACAAAACAAACACATGAAGAAACAATTGAGAAAGAGTTGCATATATAAACATACTGGGAAATTCAATTTTGCTCTTTCTCCAGAGCACTTCAGAGTGACAATGTCATGAACCCTTGCAGCCTCCTCTTCATCAGCATATCTACCTGCTCAAGACAAATCCTTGCTACTATGAGCAACTAGTAATGTTAAAACAGGCCCATTAAATGTGTGTATGTGTTTGTAAGGAAAAAGAAATAACAAAATTTCGTTACTCCCTTAGCAATTGGAGGCCATAAGTTGCTTTCACTCACCCAAATATGCTGCAAAAATATAGACAAGAAAATGGTGTGAAAAAGTTAGCATATGGGATTTCTTGATAATGACAACATATTAAAAAGCTCTAATATAGCCTTCGTGTAATTGCAGATTATTCACATGCTCTCAAAAGTTACCTGAGCGACCTTTGGATTTGATATAGGCATATGAGACATACATATGATCGCTGTCTGGGGCCCTGCATTTTGGACTTAAACGTGTTGATATTGTCTTAAATTTCATACTAAATTCATAAATACTATTACTCTTAGTAATTAGCAGTTAGAATGAAAGATTATACAGAACTAACTTGTTCACTCCACTATAAGCTGAAGTAGGTCCCCTGATCAATGATGGGCCTGAACTTTCTCCTTGAGTTGATGCAACTACTGGGGCAATATTCTTCACTGAATTCTCAGCAGTAGCAGCAGCAGATTGATCAACAGGCTGATTAGCCAAAGGGCTCCCAATAGCAGTTGAACTTGAAGCCATAACTCTAATTCATTTGGGCAGCATGGTTCAAAATATCAAAATAATAGAATAAATCGTAACCATTAAAGAATGTCAGTTTTTTTTTTTTTTTTTTTGGAATTTAAGAAGCTGGAACTATTCATAGTATTGATGTCGAATCTAGGCTGTACCTGTTACAACTTCTTCATTGCTCAACAATACGTGTTTGTTAGCTAATGTTTATGGGATGTTCGTAGGAAATTACCAAGTCATGTTACTGAATAAAAAGTAAATAATTTCCTTTTTGTGATGGAGCACTCAAATCAGAAACATTTGTTATTGGTGAAAAATAAGAATTATAATGACAGGTAATGACCTTGAAAGCTTACAACTAGGAAAGATATGTCAAATTGGTCTACAAAGGAATTAATTAAGCTCAAGTGCATTTACGGGAAATAAATTAGAGATAAATCAATGAGAAAATAAATTATTAAGAACTGCATTAATTTTTTAGGTTTCATGGACCTGAATAAAAATAAATAAATAACCATGCGTGATAGTAATGCTTTCACAATTCAGTAATAGTCAAAAATTTTCCTATTTATAAATTATAAAAATTTGAAAAATATAATACAAATGAATACAAACAACAAAAGAATTTTGAGCTTGTAGCGAAGTCCAATAATTTAGCTCCTATACACCCATTCTATGTTGAAGAAGCAAAAGTTCAGTTTTCACACTAGAAAGAAAAATGAAAGAAATCTTAAAAGGGAGATGTCAATAATATTTGTAAATCAACAAAATCTACTTCAAAGGAATCAAGAAGGTAAAACTTGAATGTCGTCGCAAATTTTCCTTAGTGGATTGGAATTTATCCAAAACATTTTCATTGTAAAAATTTTTCAAAATAACCAATTAGAAATGACTTCATTTTAATTCTAAATACGAAAATTTCTGACCAATATACCTCAAGTATTTGAGAAAGCAGCAAACCTGGTGTAGGAAAATATACAGAAAGTTTGGACCTGCAAGACAAGGTAAACAATGAAATGAATCGAATGAAATAAGAGATGCCTTTAAAATCAAACTTCCCAAAATATGCTGAGTAATTGATAGTTCTTCGAAGGTAACTAAACCAGCAGAAAGGTTCAATATAAACACTCATCACTTTTTATCAAGCTTGAAATAAAAAAAAATTAGCAAATATTTCATGCCTTAGATCTGGTAACAGGGAAAAATGTACAATAAGTTGTGTATCTTCCTCTTTTAAACTAAAAACTCCTACAGAGTCTAAGCTAATATACAATATCAAGGCGTCTTGGTGAATTGTCAATATATACAGTTTGCTACAAATCCAAAACCATCACATTAAATGTTAGTAATGGGATTTAGCTGATTTGGAAAAGAATTAATTACTTTACTTAGAAGAAGAAAAAGTAAATACATATGCTATAATTTGCTGACATGTGTATGGTATAGAAAAAAGATGAAACTTATACATTTTAAGTGCACCTTCGTACCTGTTTCTAAAGAAAGTTGTAAAGCGATCCCTCAAAAAAAATTTCTTTTCAAAATTGAAGTACTAGGGTTCTATTTATGATGTAAATAGGCCTTCCAATAAAAAAAACTGGCTCCAACTACAGCCAAGTATTTACAAACTATTAAAACTAAAGTAACCCACTTGTTATTTAAGTACCCAACATAAAGCATTTGAAATTTTTCAAAAAGAAAAAGAAATGGAAAAGAATTTGTTGAAATGAATTTGATTTATCTCTTTGAAATAAAGAAATATACGTTCCTCCTAAAACTCAAATTTTCATTTTATAGATTTAACCCAAAATTTTAATTGTGGTCAATTTGAAAGACCAGCTTCTAACACTTCAGTTTCTTGTGAACTTACTTCTATGATAGGAAGTTTGTAGCATGACATTGACGTTCACGTCTTTTTCCCTCTTACTGATACTGGTTTTTAGTTTGTAATCCCAAAAGTGACATGTACTTGTGTGATTTACTGTTTCCAAACTCTTTACAACATTTTCCGAATAATTTTTACGGGTTTTTTGTATGTTTTTAGTAAACATTTACACTTACCTATTTTCTCATCTCCTTTTTTTTTTTTTTATTATCTGAATCCCAAAAAACTCCATTCTTTTTCCGCTCTTTTTTGCTTTCAAAGGGAGCGTACACTAGGGTTCTCTTCTCCCGCCTGAACATTGATAGCTAGGGTGTCATGGCTGCCCCGGCTGTCCTCCAGCCTCTGGCTGGGGGGCGTCCCTCTTCTCCGTCCTTTCAGAGGAAATCGTTCTCAGCTTTATTCACTTCGTCTGATAAGCCAGCTTTACAGATACGAGCCCATTCTTCTACTCATCGGGGTGAACCGGCAGTTCACTTTTCTCAGGATGATCTTGTGATTTGGGCAGCCCCATATAAGTTTGCCTTGGTTGGCAAATTTTCCAGAGGTCGGCCATCAATGGAAGAGGCCAGGAAATTTTTTCGTGCCTTGGATCTGCGAGAAGAGGCATCAATAGGGCTGCTGGATTCACGACATATCATCATCAGATTGGGTAATGAGGCAGACTTTCATCGGCTATGGTCGTGTGGGTTATGGTATGTCCATAATTGCCCTATGCGGGTATTCAAGTGGTCTCCGGCGTTTCATGTTGATAAGGAACCTTCCGTCGCTCCTGTTTGGTTGCAATTGCCTAAGTTGCCGCTGCACCTTTTCAATAAGGACTGCTTGTTTCAGGTTGCTGGAGTAGTGGGCACTCCGCTCTTCGTTGATGCTGCGACGGCGGCTATGTCCAGACCTAGCGTTGCTAGGGTGTGTGTGGAGGTAGATTTGCTGAAACCAACTCCTTCACGTGTTTGGATAGGCAATGGTGATCATGAGGGATTTTGGCAGCATTTAGTATTGGAGAATGTTCCGGAATATTGCTCCCACTGCTTTCGGCAGGGGCATGATCATCAGGCCTGTCGTATTTTGCATCCGGAACTGTCTGAGGAACAGGTTGATGCTCGCCAGGTGATTGAGCGGCGTCGACTGGATAGGATGCAGCAGCAAGGGCGAAAGGATTCCCTCACGGCTGGGGGGCAGGCTACTCTTACTGCGACGGAGCAGCCTTCAAGGCAGGGGCCGAATTCAGGAAGCGTAGGCGCTTCTCCGATGCATCCTCATGTCTCTGATGTGGGGAACGTGGGCGAGCTTACGGATGACCAGGCTGTGGCAGAGAAGTTGGCTACAGGTCAGGCGATACAAGGTGTTACTGGTGGGAGTTCAGTACGAGTGGAGGAGTTGATGATACAGGAGGGGACTTTGATTGTGGATTTGCAGGTTCCTGAGGTTGGGATGGATGCCAGGGCAGAGCTGGAAGTGGCCCATCAGCTGCAGCCGATTGTACTGCAACAGGGTCAGCAGCAACACGAGAAGCAACCTGCTGAGGATGTCATGCAACCTGCTGAGGATGTGGCTGCTGCAGTTCTTAGACCTGAAGACGTGGAGGATGGGGACGGCGTCGACAGAGTGGCTGCTGGAAACTTGTCGCCCCGCGGGGAAGATGGTAACACACTTTCTGTGTCCTCCTCAGTTCTTGATATTTTTAATTTAGATCCGGTTATCCAGCAAGTTCAACGTAAGATGGAGGGTGGGGTAAATATGAAGGGAGGTAAGGGAGTGGTGCCTGTGGAACGTGCTTTGAGATCAAGGGCTAAAAAGAGCAATAATTCTTTTGCCGCTCTATCTAATGATTAATTTCCTGTTTTGGAACATACGGGGTTTACGTCGGCCCCCTAATCTAAGGCGATTAAAAAGGTTAATTCGGTTATATTCAATTGATGTACTTGCTATTTGCGAGCCAAAATTACCTATAGCTGATGCTACATTATTCTGTACCAAGTTGAGGATGGATTGCTCTATCGTTAATGCGTACGGGTCGTTATGGGTGTTCCATTCAAAGGTCTTTCGTTTGCAATTGCTAGCTGAATCAGACCAGCATATTTCTGTTAAACTTTCCTGTCAGTTGATTGATTGCCCGGTGTATTTTTCATTTGTGCATGCAAAATGTACGGTCCAGGAACGGGAGGGGTTGTGGGAGGCCCTTTTGAAGGATAAGCCGGCAGACCTCCCTTGGTTTATTGTTGGTGATTTCAATGTGATCTTGGATGAGGGAGAAAAACGGGGTGGAAGACCCTTTAGATTAATGGAGGGTGCGGAGTTAACTGGTTTTATGTCGGTGGCGGGGATCACGGATGCTGGGTTTTCTGGGTCGAGGTACACTTGGTGTAATAACAGGCAAGGTAGTGCTCGAATTTGGAAACGGTTAGATAGACTATTATGCAATCAGGAGGCCCTGGATTTGCAAGTAAGGTTTCAGGTCCGACATCTGCCGAGGGACCCATCTGACCATGCACCGCTTCTGCTATCCGCCTTTTCAAGGTTGGATAATAAGCCTAAGCCGTTTCGTTTCCTGAATTTTTGGACGAGTGGACGTGAGTATCTGGAGGTGGTGCGTCGTAGCTGGGTGGTGGATTTCTCAGGGTCGCCATTATGTGTTTTGGCTGCCAAATTGCGTAAGACGAAGCTGGCTTTGCAAGCTTGGTCGCGGGTGGCTTTTGGGGATATTTTTCAAGCAGTTAAGCAGGCAGAGGATGAGGTTCAACAGGCTGAGATTTTGTTCGATAATGCACCTTCGGAGGTTCATCAGATTCAGTTAAATGCAGCTCGAGCTCGTCTTCGGAATAAGTTGATGGTTGAGGAGAGGTTTTGGCGGCAAAAGGCGCGAGTCAGATGGTTGAGGAGGGAGATAGGAATTCGAAGTACTTCCATGCGGTTGTGGCTGAGCAGCGAGTCGAGCTTGTATACATCAATTAAGTCCGAGGCGGGTTTGGTTAGAGGGCGAGGCTGGAATTGCGGGGAGGCGACCCATTTTTTCAGCGACTTCACACATACTACGGGCCCTTTGGATCTGGCAACGCTGGATGTGATTCCACATGTTTTGTCTCAAGCCCAACGGGATGGGCTGGAACGTATGCCTACGATGGACGAGGTTAAGGGGGTTGTGTTCTCAATGGATGGGGACAGTCTTTGGGGCGGATGGTTTTGGTAAATTTTTACTAGTGCATGGGAAGTTGTAGCAGACGATGTTCATGATGCGGTCGTGAGTTTCTTCTGTGGTGCCGAGCTGCCCAGGAGTATTACATCAACTTCTATTGTTCTAATCCCGAAGGTTCAGTCTCCCCAAGATTTTACTCAATTTCGACCCATTAGCTTGTGTAATTTCATCAATAAGGTAATCTCCAGGGTGCTTGCGGATCGTTTGGCCTTGGTGTTCCCATTGCTAATTTCTCCGCAGCAGAGTGGGTTTGTGAGGGGTAGGCAGATTGCCGATAATTATCTATTAGCCCGGAATTGGTAGGGGAATTGGGAGGTCCACTGGGACGAAATGTGGTGCTTAATTTGGATATGGCCAAGGCATTTGATAGAGTGTCACGGCCTTTTTACCGCAAGTATTACAGATTTGGGTTTGGTGAGCTCGGATTGACATGGTGTGGCGGTTAGTATCGAATGTGTGGTTTTACATTTTAGTAAATGGTGCCCCACAGGGGTATTTTAAGTCCACTAGGGGTTTACGTCAAGGGGACCCTCTCTCTCCGGCTTTGTTTGTCCTCGGGGCAGAGGTGTTGGCGCGTAAGTTGAATTCCCTTGTGTACCAATCCGGTTTTATTCCATATAGAGTTCCGTCTGGATCCCCTGCAATCACTCATTTGGCTTATGCGGATGACGTTATCATTTTTTCAAGTGATAGGAAAAGGTCGCTCCAGATGGTGATGTGAAGTATCAATGAATATTGTGAGGTATCGGGCCAGCAGGTGAATCGGAGCAAAAGCTGCTATATGTCACATTCTAAGATGCCTATGGGTCGACGCCGTCTTGTTGGGCAAGTGACGGGGTTTCAATGGAAGGAATTTCCGGTTAAATACTTAGGCTTTCCGCTTTTTTGTGGAAGGTGTCGAGTTGGGTATTTTACTGAAGTGTGTAATAAGGTGGTGGCACGGGTGTCTTCATGGAAGGAAAGGTTATTGTCGGTGGGTGGGCGTTTGGTGTTGCTCAAGAGCGTGTTGGCTTCCGTGGTAACTTATATGTTGGTAGCGGCGAATCCCCCAAAAAAAGTTATTATATTACTGGAGAGAATGTTTGCTGATTTTTTTGTAGGCGGTGGATTTTGGCAAACGGAGGCATTGGATGAGATGGGCGCAGGTGTGTTTGCCGTATGAAGAAGGGGGAGTGGGATTGAGGTCTTTGGTTGATGTATTCAAGGCATTCTCCATCAAGCTATGGTGGAATCTTAGGCAGCGCCGATCTCTTTGGGCTAATTTCATGTGGAGTAAGTATATGGGTCGGATGCAAGCTTGTTTTGTAGAGAGGGTTCCGGGGGATTCACTCACTTGGCGGCGCTTGGTGGAGGCAAGGGAGGTGGCTGAACAGCACATTACATGGGTGGTAGGTAAGGGGGAGATGGATTTTTGGCACGACAATTGGGTTGGAGACGGGCCGTTGTGTGCACAGGTGGATTTATTTGGTGATCATTCTGTCCGTAACTTTGTGGAGAACGGAGTGTGGAATGTGCAAATGCTTCATCAATGGCTTCCGTCTCATTGTGTGAGTAAGGTTGTTGCAATTCCGGCACCAATTTCTGACTTGGAGGATAGAATGGTGTGGGCTCCTTCTTCGTCTGGATTGTTCTCAACAGCGTCAGCTTTTCAGGTCGTTCGGAGGCATATGAATTCTACGCTGTTGTCATCCAATGTGTGGCATCAAGCATTGCCACTGAAAATTTCCTTCTTTATGATGCGTTTGATGGCCTCCAATTTGCCAGTGATGGAGGTTTTGAAACGATTTGGCGTCCATGGCCCTTCAAGGTGTTTTGTTGCGGAATTGGAAGTTGAAACACCTTGGACCATGTTTTTTTCGTGGGATTTGGCGAGGCGACTTTGGGAGTTTTTTGGAGAGGATTTGGGGTATCTGGGGGGGATTTCGACGGTGAGGCATATGGTGATCAGGTGGTGTCTTCAGCCTACTAAAAACCAGTATGTAGCTCTATTGGGTTAGCTCACAATGATATGTTGGCAGCTTTGGAAGTGAAACATGGCCTGTTTGATGGAAGGAAGCTGCCTTTTCATCCGTGCAGCAAGTGTTTGGGGATATTTTAGATGCCTTTCTTTGTGAAGTTCCAGAGGTACATTATCTCATCATTCTTGGCGAGTGCTTTGTCCCTGACGCAATTATCGTCGACCCATTAGCTTAATTAAGTGGTGTAGGCACATGTCAAGTTGAACACGGATGGTTGTTCGAGGGGTAATCCGGGTAAGAGTGGCGGGGGAGGTGTTTTAAGAGACATGCATGGTGGCTTTACGGTAGCTTTTACGTGTCCTTGGGGTGTTGGATAGTCTCTGCGGAGATGAAGTCGTTAATATTTGGGGTTCGTTTGGCGGTTGGCGGGGCTTTTCCAACTGCATGTGGAGGCAGATTCCCGGTGCTCATTCGGATCGAAAGGGAATGTGAATGCCCGTGGAAACTTGCTCGTGACTTACATGAATTGCGTGTTTTAAGAGATTTTTTCATTACATCTCGCATTGTTATCGAGGGAATATGGTGGCTGATATTTTATCAAAGGCTGCTGATGCAACAAACATGATTTATGAGGAAGCAAGGGCAATGCCAAGATTGGCAAGAGGGCAGCTGCGGTTGGATAGGTTGGGGTTGCCGCAGCTGCGGAGGATTGGTACGGAGGAGGCTTCGTTGGTTTGTAGAATGTAATGGTCTCTGGTGTTGCTTTTTGGCAATGCAATTTTTGCGTCTAGGGATGGCAGAGATAGAGTTCTTTGTCTCTGCTTTGCTGTAATTCTTGTGACTCAATAAAATATTGATTCATGAAAAAAAAAAAAAAAAAGGGGCGTACCTTCCCTAAATTGTTTTTTTTTTTTTTTGGACTGCTAAAATTCTACATCTATGTAAATCTATTCATAAACTTCTTTGTAACCTATTTGCATTTGGCACTGTAAATATCTCATTTTAGGTCAACAGCACCCCTACATCACCATAGTCCCCAAAAAAAAAATCAATTTGGGGGATAGCTCCAAAAAGAATATGTGAATATAGGAGTTTATGTTAAAAATATATCAATTTAGTGGTACTTGATGTGTCTTATGTCCCATGACATGTATGCTTTTTGGATACTGTAATTTATGAATCCAAATCAGAGTGTTGCTATAATTAAAATTCCTTAAAAACTTCGACAACTCATAAGTTGTACCATCCACATTACTGTTCCCCAATGGATTTTGCCATTTTTGATGGAATCGTTTGCCAGTTACTATTGAAGCCAAGTGCAGAACTCCTTCTTGAGAGCTTGAAAATTAGTTCTTATATGAGATTCAATGAAATGAAATGCAAATTGGCATTTTGACAGGTATTAAGAGAGAGAAACTCTTTGTTTAGTGTGTGTCTATATGTAATTGTATGTGAGGGGTGGCACTAGATATGCCTCCATACTTCTTGAAAGGTTACAATTTTTGAACAATCACCAAAAAATGGAGAAAAAATGAATTGATTGAAGAATAGAAAAATCTCTAGACAAACAATATTGCAAATTCTCAAAGTAAAACCAATTTGAAAGAAGAGATGGGTGCACGTTCCAATTGAAGCGCTTGTTGCTTGAGCTCCCATGAGAAATCGCCCCATAAAGCATCACAGGGAATGTTCTCACTCGCGACCTTATGGGACCTCCAGTTCCCCTGCAATTATCATTTGATCAATTTGATGTGGCGGTGAAAGCGTGAAAAGCGAAGGGGTCTCACGGACGCCCTTCCAAGGAGAATTGTTACACAAACTATACCCAACTATAAATTAGAGATTCATAAAAATGAGAGAAACTCTATCAACAATTTGTAAAACCAATCAACGATAAGTTGTATTAGAAAAATCGATGAGAAAAAGTCCCTTACAATAGCCCTAAACATATGTACTTATGCCTACAAGAGTCCTATTCTAAAATGGAAACAAGCACCACTAGAAATCCTAAATAAAAATGCTACGTATCTGGTTCAGACAATGTCGGGCACCAATCATAGGATCCATCAGAAGACCCGACACAATCTGTCCATTTTTCCAATAATAATGAAAATCCTACTAAAACACATAAAAATAATAGTAAAATTACAAAAACAATCCTAAAGTCTATTCTAAGGGTTCGTTTGGTTCACTGATTGGATGAGATGAGATGACTCATCCTTGAATAATTAACCCTGAGATTAATCATTATGGGATTACTCATCCTTGTTATCCAATATTTGGTTTATTGATATAGATGCAAGTTTTGTCTTTCGGGTAAAAGAATCTGATAAATCATTATCCCCTCTCACAATTATCTCCAGATAAATAATACCAGGAACCCCATGGGATGACTTTATCCCCTCTAGAGAGGATTAATTTGGTTAACATGGATATCTAATCCAATTATAAAAATGCAACCAAACATTGGATGAGACAGGTGATCGGTTTCTTCTGCAAGCGCACAGAGCCAATCGTAGTAATAAATCACCTGGAGTATTCCAGGGGTCAAGCCCAAGGGACGAGATAATTCTCTTCCTTACTTACCGTAGATGAAAGAAGTGAAAGTGTAGGAAATGTGAGTATTTGCTTCTATTGTAATCTACCAAGACTAATCAAAGTAAAAAGAGTGAGTGTCAGTGAATGAGAGTCCAGGGTGCCAGGTTTTAATCCAGATTATTGAGTTAACTTCCCTAATTTTATCCTTGCCCTGCTATGAACGCAGCACACAAATTTATCTTAGACCACCTCTCGATGCATCTAAAGTGTGTTCAATTATATCTCACGCCTCTCTCAAGGTCATGAGTGTATAACTAAACCCTTTTATTTCCTAGGTGACTAGATTCCATCAGACAAAATCCCAATCTACTCCCGTGATTAGGTTAAGTATGTTTGACTATTTAGTGCCTGGTTATATCTCCTTTCTCAATTCGATACTAACCCTACTTCATGTCTATGGTGATCAAGCACAAACATGCCTTAAGAGCAAAATAGGCAAATCATAGCAATAGATAAGAATGTCATTGGAAAATTAGTCAACAATCCTGCACATAAACCCTAACCCTAGAAGAAAGTTTAGTTCAACATAATTGAAGGAATAGACATCGCAAAGTAAAGAGTCAATACAAAGAAGAGATTAGGGACAAAGGAACTTCTCAGTTGAGTACACCCAATCTTCTCTTTGACGCTCCTTGATTTGATCTCCAATTGCTTGTAGTCCCTCCTCAAAGAATGTTAGAGTAGATTTCCTATGTTGAAAACTAATTTTTGCACCCCCAAAAACGTCCTAGGAGCCCTCTATTTATAGTTCCCCATAAGTATCATTAAATCCGTATTGGAATAGGCTTCTGCTGGCCCGAGAAAGTCACGGGCGGCTGGAAATACAATGAAGACCGGCGCGATGACCTTTCCCACGTCCGACGCCGGTCTTCTGACTTTCTCATTCAGTACATAGCTTTTGGAGATGACCGGCGCAACGACAAAGCCAATGACCGGTGCCGGTCTTCAGCGAACATTCTTCCAAAATTGCTTCCCTGGCCCTTCAACTTCCAATTGTTGCTCAACTCCTCTCCAATTCTTGTCAACCCTTCAAATTAGTCCCTATGACCACAATCAAACCCAATTTAAGCAGTTGATCCATTCAAAACTTAATAATATACAGCCTACATAATCATAATTAAGCACAAATGCATATACAATTCAGGTCTTCTCAACAGGATAAGTCATCCAATTCTGTCTCATCCTATAATCAAATGAACCCTAAGAATTAACCTTTAGGGGAGGGCAAGGTGTACTATATCAGACACCCCTCCACTTAACAAGAACTTGCCCTCGAGTTCTACAGAGAATTTCAATACAAGCATAGAAACATAACCCAATGATCCTTCTATGAATCTTGTAGGGCCTAAAGAACACCATGAATTTTCGCATCTTGCCACGAACAAAAGAAATTGCATACAATCCCAATGAGACCTCGAACCTAACAATTACACCATCTTCTATAGTCAAGACAAACTTTACGATCTTGATTTGATCAACAAAGAACTAAACACGTGTGTTCGTAATAGAAAAAATCTCTATAGGATAAAATTTACCAACAATAATAGCTTCAATAGGAGTAATAATTTCTCGGCTTGGGAAATCAACTACACCCACAAAATTATTGGACAAGAAATCTATTAGGCACGGAGGTGTTGGCGAAAAATCTGCAAAAATTTCTTCTACCTCCATATCTGCAAACCCATTCAAGCCAACAGAATCCATGATTATCGAATCAAACCCAACTAGAGGTTCGTCAAATGAGGAAGACGAAAAAAGATCATCCACTTCACCGTCGGGTCTGCATATATATTCCTACTCATCTACGATTTCAGACTCCGATTCCATAACAGGTTCAGATTTTACCATAGTGATTCACTCCATGTTTTTAGGGGTCAAATATTGCTGTTGAGTGATGCCATATCGATGATTTCATAGATCTGATAACTATGAGTTTTCGAAGGAGAAACTATGCAATCATAAGAGTTTTCAGGAGTGAATCTCTCGCTTGAGCAACTATGACATAAAGATCTCTTATTGTGTTGCGAGACCAACTATCGCACCATCCACAATACTCATTTAGGCCATCATCTCTGCAATCCAAGGCATCCTCTATGCTATCATAGTGTTGGTGGAGATTGACAGGTGTCGAGCCTGTGCAATAATAATTAAAAACCTAACTTGCCAGTAAAGTAAAAAAAATCCAATTCCAGGTACTGGAGTAGGGACTCCGGATGTGCAATGGGTTACTAGCTTCACCCTGATTCCAAGGAGTATACTTAATCCGATATACCATAATTGAACTAATTTGTATATAGTAGCAAATAGGGTCGTCTCCACAGGGATTGGGAAAAATTCGTTTCTTCCCAAGCACAAGAAAATGGGGGATTTTTGAGATGAAAAAGAATTAATTAAAAATTAAACAACAAAGACAAATAACTAAAATAAAAGAGAATGAAATATATGAGAGATAAGTTCTAGTCGAAGATCCAACTACTCAGACACAGTCCATACACCTGATCATCGATGCAATATTAATTCATTTAATTCATTAGTAGGCTGGTTATAGCTGCCGGAAACCTCTCAAACGACCAACTCTTCCTTAGATTTTAGGTAAGTAAGGTACGCCCGTTAAATACCCCTAATTAAGAAACAACCCTAGGTACGCCCGTAGGATTTAATTTCTCAATTGCACTAAGAGTTAGAAAAGCCCAAACCCTAACCAACAAACACACTACCAGGGTTCATTTAGATTAGATTGCACGTTCCCCTAACATGTGTTAACATTAGTCACCACCAATATTAATTTACTAAACAATTACGGATTTAGTAAATTAATTGGCAATAAACTATTAAGTCAATTTGAATGCTGAGCTCTTAACATCCAATTAACAAAATAATCATAAGAACATAAAACAAAGAATGCATAAATACCAAAGAAGTAAACGAACAAGAGATAAATCAGTTAGATCTCACAAATATCTTGGACTACGTCGTAGAGCTGATCCTTGACTAGACTAGGAGATTAGCCATGCATCACGTGAAAAACCCCACAAGAAATTTCAAGAGAAGCTTGGCAAAACATCTCCTTGTTCTTCAAAATAGAAAATAGCGAAAAGAAAAGAAGAAAAAGGAAGACTAATGCTTCCCGATTTTTTCCGTCCTTTGCTTCACGCGGAAGAGAGCAATCCGAGAGAATCCTAAAGAAAAGAACTACTAGTCACAATCTATCGATTGTCTTCTTATGCTTTCCGCGGACTAACCTCCTAAACAACAGTAGATTCCAAATCGAAATCAACTAAGGAAGCTCCTAAGTCCTCGGAAAAAAACTACTAAGCAAAATAGGAAAGCCCTCAAAGAGGTCAAACTCTCAATTTTTCTAATACAAATATTAAAGTAGTTTCCTACTAGAAATCAACTACCAAATAGGAAAACAAAATAATTAGCTCCAGCACATTTTCAGATTTGGAATCCTAACGCCTTAGGAAACTGCCCACTTGGATTTGGAATCTTGACAGCTCAACCTTGGACATCTGACTTAGGTGCGCCCACGCCTAACCATCAGGACGTCTTTTGGAATTACAGCTTTTTTGCACCTTTTCCATAAATTCCTGCATTTAACCACCAGATACACAAATTCAGTAGAATCCACCAAATAGTACAATTTTAGCCTAGATAATTAGAAAATATTAACACAATTAATCAACTAAAATGCATCCTATCAGAGATCTCGCATCATCGTGGAAACATTAGTGGTCATCATAGGAAAAGCCTGCTCTGATACCACTTGATGCAGTGGCAGCAACGTGTCCACTTGATGCAGCGGCAGAAGCATGAAAAATGAAGGGGTATCACAAACGCCCTTCCAAGGAGAATTGTTACACAAACGATATCCAACCATAAATTAGAAATTCATAAGAATGAGAGAAACTTTCTCAACAATTGGTAAAACCAATTAATGATAAGTTTTATTAGAAAAGTAGATAAGAAAAGTCCCTTATAACAGCTCTAAACACACCTACTTATACCTACAAGAGTCCTATTCTAAAAAGAAAACAAACAGCACTAGAAACCTAAATAAAAATACTACGTATGTGGTTTAGACAATGTCGGGTGCCTATCATAGGACGCATCAGAAGACCCAACACAATCTGTCCATTATTCCAATAATAATTAAAATCCTATCATAACACCTAAAAATACTACTAAAATTACAAAAACAGTTCTAAAATCTATTCTAAGGAATTATCCCTTTTTTTGGGACGCGTGCCATATCATTATTTCACTACATAGTATCAATATGAAGCAAAGATTCTGATTATATTAATTTCTTTAGGACAAACCTAGTTACAGGCGGTGGAAAAACCGAACTTGGTACCGGATTATTCGATCTTTCCTAGCAATTTTCATTCGTCCTGTTGATTAACGTGGTGACAAGAAGACTAGGTGTTGCCTCATTGTATGTGGGATTAGTTTCTTTGTATACAGGGGTGCCTGGGCTTGCAACTTGACGTTCTCTTTTGGGTTGGTTGTTACCTTATTTTCTTCATTGACTTGGACACTTGGGCAGATTCTGCTCCAACAAGTCTATGATCTTCAAGGAACCCTTGTCCCTTTGATTGATGGCTTCTGAGGATGGTTCTATAATCAGTAGACCACCTGTAGAATATTAATCCTTGGAGACATTCCTTGTGTCCATTTCATTGACATCCATGGTACAATACTGCAACCCTTCTTGGAACTCAAACGAGAGTGAATATTCATCTTCTATTGGGAAATTTTCATCGAAGGCTTCTGATGTTATTTGACTTGGAGTGTCATCTCCTTTGCGGTACTCAATTGGCCTTTTTAGAAGTTGTTTAGATGGCAACTTTTTAGAACTTTGGGGCCCAAAAGACTTTCATTGAACTTTGGGACTGAAAGATTTTCATTTACGTTATTGGGAAAAGTTGGCTAAGGGAAGAAAAATGGTTTGCACTGTCTGAACCCTTGTGCACCTATTTACGAGTGAAAATTTTCAAATGCTACGAACATCCCGAAGTTTTTCTACCGCATTTGCATTTGGTTTACAATTTTAGAGCCCGTATACAAATGTTTTGCTGGATTCTGTAGCAAAGAGAGCTGCTCAGGTATAGAATTGCCCAGATCTTTGGAACCTGTAACATTTTCCATTGGCGTTTGCACGACATCTCTGTTGTGGAATTGCGCAGGAAAGATTGTTGTGGTTGAAAACTGTTCAAAAGATTTGTAGCAGCAGGAATTTCTTATTGAAATTTGAATTTTGGAGAAAACCGTGATTCAAACAGGATCTATCTGGTGCTATAAATTGATAATAGAAAAGACTATACGTTTTTCTCTATGAATTATACTCAATTGGAATCCTCAGTACCATTTAATCAGTGGCAACCCAGTACTTTTTCAGAAAATTTAACCCAAATTGTGATGATTTAACCCAATTTTAATCACTCTGAACAGATGGCATAATTATAGAGGTGTCACTGAGTTGCCACGATTAAGTGGCACTGAGGATCCAACTGGAATTATACTCCACGATCGGCATTGAAGTTGTTACAAGGCATTGATTACTAAATTTGGAAGCGTATATAAATGGGCAAAGAACCATTAGATAATTGATAGCACGCTTACTCACCATATGTGATTTCTTAGAAATTTTTATGCCAATTTCTTAAAAAAAATCACCATATCTCATTATCTAGCATTAGCATAGTAGTTAGCTCTTTAATTTATGTGAAAGAATTTATTGTCCATTATCATCTTAGTTATCGTGGAGAAATATAGAAATTTGGGTATTAAACAATCACATTATTCTATAGTCAAACCTAGGATGTGTAGTTAAATGGGTGCAAAACCATACTAGTGCTGAGTTTTAATTATATGTTATCATGGATTTGGAGGCTCAATTACGGTTTGTTGTTAAGAATTCTCCTAAAGGTATCTCGTCTAATTTAAACTAACTCACATATATAGATGGTACACAGTTGTGCACATGTTGTAAATTTTAACACAAAAGATGTAATTCAAATGTTATTCTGAGAGTCCTGTACTTAGTTGAAAAGTAAGTAAAACATATAGGAAAAAAACAGTATTGTGACTGATATTTTGGGCCTGTTTTAAGCACTAATCGTCAAAGAAATCCCAACTTTAAGATGGTTACTGCAGCTTGAGTGCATGAACGTGTAGAACTAACAATAAGGAACCAAAGGCACTTAGTATAAGGAAAGGGGTTAATCGCATTTCATCCCCTTTAGGTTTGGCTATTTCTCACTTTATCCCCTAACGTTTTGTTTTCCTCAATTTATCCCCCCTATTAGTCCAACTAAGCAAATTGACCGTTAAAAATTTCAGCATACCAAAAATGCCCTTCACAATAACTGTTTGATTCTTTGATGACTAAAATGCCCTTTGGTCAGTTATAAAAGAGATCCTACCTGATGATTCCTTCCAAGTATGAGCATTTTTTCTCCTTCATTTTAGTCTAGCACCACCTCAAATTTTTCTTTGTTTCTTTTTGATTGCTAGTATCATCTACATGTGTTCCAATTATTAATTCCGTTATTTGAAGAATTTTGTGACATTTTTTCTGAGTTGACAAAGAAAAATTTGAGTTGGTATAAGACTAAAATGAAGGAGAAAAAATACTAATGCTTGAAAGGAAGCATCAGGTAGGATTTCTTTTATAACTGACCAAAGGGCATTTTGATCGTCAAAAAATCAAGTTATTGTGAGGGGCATTTTTGGCATGTTGAAATTGTTAACGGTCAATTTGCTTAGTTGGACTAACAAAGGGGATAAATTGAGGAAAATAAAACGTTAGGAGGTAAAATAAGAAACAACCCAAACTTAAAGGGGATAAAGTGCAATTAACCCTAAGGAAAGGAACATAAATATTTGCACCAAATTATGCTGCTTCTTAAGTCCGCGAAAGGGAGAAAAGTTAAACCATAGCAAAAATAGAAGTTTGCTTGTTGTTTGCTACTAAATAAACGTCTAGAAGCTTAGAGCAGCTGGCATGCATAAACTTCACAAGTACCAAGTACTAACCCCAAAAAGAAAAAGGAAAAACACAGTTCAGCTGTCAATTTTGGAGTTAACCACTCCAAATCTGAAAGCACTACATTTTGACCAATCTGTATCATATCAGAATCAGCTTGTCTGTAGTGCTTTTAGCCCTAGCTAGCTTAAGTTAGTTTTTGACGTAGGACTGGAAGGGGCTGGAGCTGGAATGCGAAAACATGTGCTGTACACTGGAATCAGCCACATTCGAATGTGCAGGTAAGATGTGCATCAGAGTCTGCAAGTATCTGAAGGATGATAACTGAGCCTGGTGCACAGTGGACTGGTATCCAAACGAACTGTGGCCTTGAGCTTCCCCTGAAGACCTGCACATTATTGCCTACTTTGCAGCTTTTTCAGTGATCGGTGAGTTTGCTGTTCTTGCCCGAATGCCGGCAACATCATACAAAGCTAGGCTGAAGATCGTTTATACTTTCCAGCCTTTCTTTTTGATTATCTCAATGTCATATGCCATTGCAGCTTCTTCCTCAGAGCCTCTCAGTGGTAGATAACTAATATAACACATGGCTGCAATTTTTATGGCTTCAAATTGTACGCACGTAACCAAAAAAACAACCATAGAGCCACTTTGTTGGCACAAGGAAGAAAACTACATGTACAGCAAAAAATATTTTAACGCATAAAAAATATGTGCAAAAGAAAGAGGAGAAGAATAAATTCACAAATAAAAATATTTAAAAATTTTATTAACTAGAAACTCAGTCTTGTCTTGTTTTGACTCACGGCACAATTTCCTCACTAGACTCTTGAACCAAGTTCTTTTTTAGCTATTTCTCTTTGAAGAAACCAAGCAGCAACAATAGTAGTATCTATAGACTCTCGATTGACTAAAGAGGCAAAACCAAATAGTATTCGGTCTAAAACTTGAATAAAGAAACTAAACTGCCTAAGCCACCGAATCAACCTTCAATTCTGATTGGACTTGGACAACCGACATGGAACCAAATCAAGAAAAACTTCTAAAGTCAACTTGGCATGGACCATCATGATGCCATGCGATACCATTTACGAAACAGTTCTTGCACAATCATCTAATTTGACCAACTAAATAATGACATCGACACCTAACTAATTGTAAATAACAAAATAATATTGGTTTAATTTTTCAGGGCACTTGAATGTCAATTGAACTTTACCAAAAGTCCTGACATATTGTCCACATTTCTTGCTTGCCAGGTGAGGGAACCATCTGCCTGTTTGAAAGTGCCTGTTATTGAATAACTTTTGATTATACATGAATTCCAGAGAGAACGAGAGCAAGAATGACATACTAATTAGCTGATGTACATGTCAAAAATTTTACTAACAAAAACATCATGTCTATTAGAAGGGAGAATAAAAAGAAAGAAAATTATAAGAATGAAAAAGAACCTAGTGACTCCCCGATATTTCGAGTCTACCCCTGCAAATTGGTTGCCAGATCTGGAAGTAAATAAAAAATAGATTCACAATGTCATGGATCATAAATTGTAGTGTGAAGATTTTTCGAAGCCAATACATAATTGAGCAGAAAATGGATGTCTATTGGAGGGGAGAATGAAAAGAGAGAAAATTTTAAGAATGAAGAAGAACCCCATGATATTTATAGCCTTCCCTTGCAAATCGGCTGCCAAACTTGGAAGTAAATGAAAAATAAATTCACAATGTTATGAATCATAAATGACCTGTGAGGATTTTTCCAAACCAGCACATAGTTGAGTGGCAAATGGCAGCAATATAAAGTTTTTGGTCTTATATGAATTGAAAAAGAAAGGATGAGACTCTGAAATATGCACTTAGTGATGCTATAAATGAATAAACTCCCTTCTTCTCATGCAATAGACCAGTCTCTCATCTTTATATTTCTCCAATTTACCTAAGGAAGCTAGGGAGAACTTATATATTCCAGATTCACTAAAACAAATGGTCAGATAATCTTCATAATCTACCATAAGATTTGAAGGAAAGACCTAATTCTAAGAGTTTCTAACAAGAATCCTAATAGAAAGCAGACATACCACAAAACGAATACATACAGAGACAATTGAGAAAGAGTTGCATATATAAAATATATTGGGAAATTCAATTTTGCTCTTTCACCAGAGCACTTTAGAGTGACAATGTCATAAGCCCTTGCGGCCTCCTCTTTATCAGCATATCTACCTATTCAAGATAAATCCTTGCTAGTATGAGGAACAAGTAAAGTTAAAACAGGCCCATTAAATATGTGTGTGTGTGTGTGTGTAAGGAAAAACAAAGAACAAAATTTAATTACTCCCTTAGCAATTGGAGTGTAAGTTGCTTTCACTCACCCAAATATACTGCAAAACGATAGACAAGAAAATGGGGTGAAAAACTTAATGTATAGGATTTCTTGACAACTAACATATTAAAAGACCCTCTAATGTAGTCTTCGTGTAATTGCAAATTATTCACAAGCTCTAGAAAGCTACCTGAGTGATCTCTCGTTTTGATATAGGCACATGAGGTATACAGATGGTCGTTGTCTTTGGCCCTGAATTTTGGACTTAAAAGTGTTGATATTGTCTTAAATTTCATACTAAATCCATAACTACTGTTACTGTTAGTAATTAGCAGCTAGGTGAAAGATTATATAGCACTAACTTATTCACTCCATTATAAGCTGATGTAGATCCCCTGACCAATGATAGTTCTAAACTTTCTCCCTAAGTTGATGCAACTACTGGGACAATATTCTTCACTGAATTCTCCGCAGCAACAACAGCAGATTGATCAATAGATTGACTAGCCAAAGGGCTCCCAATTGCAGTTGAGCTTGAAAACATGACTCTAATTCATTTGGGCTACATGGTACAAAATACCAAAATAATAGCATAAATCGTTACCATTAAGGAATGTCGGATATTTTGGATTTAGAAGCTGGAACTATTCATAGTATTGATATAGCATTTAGGCTTTACTGGTTACTATTTCTTCATTGCTGAATAATAAGTGTTTGTAACTAATTTATGGTTATTTCGTAGGAAATTACTAAGTCATGTCACTGAATAAAAAAGAAATTAATTTCCTTTGTGATGAAGCCCTCAATAAGAAGCATTAACTCTTGGCAAACAATAAGAAGTACAATGGCAGATAATGATTTTGAAAGTTTACAACTAGTAAAGGTATGTCAAATCGGTCAACAAAGAAATTAATTAAGTTCAACTGTATTTACATGATGGACATAAATTAGGGATAAATCAATGAGAAAATAAGTTATTAAGAACTACATTAATTTTCTAGGTTTGGTGGACTTAAATAAAAATAAATGAATAATTATGTGTGACAGTAAAGCTTGCATAGTTCAGCAACAGCGATAAATTTTCTATTTATAAATTATAAAAATTTGAAAAAATAATGTAAATGAATACAAACAATAAAAGGATTTTGAGCATGTAGTGAAGTCCAGTAATTTAGCCTCTATGCACTCAATCTATGTTGGAGAAACAAAAGTTTAGTTTCACGTTAGAAAGAAAAAAGAAAGAAATCTTTAAGACAAAGATATCAATAATATTTTCAAATCAACAAAATCTTCTTCAAAGGAATCAAGATGGTAAAACTTGAATGTCGTCACAAATTTTGCCTTAGTGGATTGGCATTTATCCAAAACCTTTTCATTGTAAAAAATTTTCAAAGTAATCAATCAGAAATGAGATCATTTTAACTCTAAATACGAAAATTTATTACCAATATACCTCAACGATTTTACAAAACAGATAAACCTAGTGCAGACAAATATGCAGAAAGTTTAGACGTATAACAAAAGGTAAACAATGAAATGAGACAAATGAAATAATAGATGGCTTTAAAATCAAAGTTCCTAAAATATATGAGAAACTGATTTAATCATGATTCCAAATAATTAATAGCTCTTCGAAGGTAACTAAACCAACAAACAGATTCAATCTAAACACTCATTACATTTTTTGAAAATGAAATAAAAAAATTAGAAAAATCTCTCATACATTAGAATTGGCAACAGGGGACAATGTGCAATAAGCTGTGTGTCTTGCTCTTTTAAACTAAAAACTCTAAAGAGTTTAAGCTAATATATAATATCAAGGTGTCTTAGTAAATTGTCAGTATCTACAATTTGTTACAAATTGAAAACCATTATATTAGATGTTAGCAATGAGATTTAGCTAATTTGGGAAAGAATTAATTACTTTACTTAGAAGTAGAAAAAATAAATATATATGCTTTAATTTCCTGACATTTGTGTGATATAGAAAAAAGATGAAATTTATCCTTTTCAAGTGCACCTTCGTGCCTGTTTTTGAAGAAAGTTGTAATGCGATCCCTCAAAAATTTTTTTGTTCCAAAATTGAAGTACTAGGATTCTACTTATGATGTAAATAGGCCTCCAAGAGGAAAATTGGCTCTAGCTACAGCCAAGTATTTAGAAACTATTAAAACTAAAGTAAGCCACTTGTTATTAAAGTACATAGCATAAAGCATTTGAAAAGGATTTTGTCAAAAACAAAAAGCAATAGAAAAGAATTGGTTGGAACGATTTTGATTCATATCTCTTTGACATAAAAAAAATAAGTTCCTTCTAAAACTCAAATTTTCATTTTTTAGATTTAACCCAAAATTTTAATTGTGGCCAATTTGCACGACCAGCTTGTTCTAATACTTTAGTTTCTTGTGAACTTACTTCTATGATAGGATGTGTGTAGAATGATCTTGATGTTCATATCTTTTCCCCCTTATTGCTACTGGTTTTTAGTTTGTATTACCAAAAATGACATGTACTTGTGTGATTTAGTGTGTACTTATTTACCTATTTTCTCGTTTCCAATTTTTTTCTTTTTATTATCTGATTCCAAAAAAACTCCATCCCCCCCCCCCAAAACCCCTTTTTTTGCTTTCAAAGGGAACGTAGCTTCCCTAGAAGAGTTCTAAAATTCTACATTTATCTAAATCTATACATAAACTTCTTTATACTCTATTTGCATTTGGCATTGTAAATGTCTCATTTTAGGTCAACAGTACCTCTACGTCACCGTAGTCCCCAAAAAAATCAATTTAGCAGTAGCTCCAAAAAGAATATCTAAATATAGGAGTTGATGTTAAAAATATCAATTTAGAGATATTTGATGTATCTTATGCCCTATAATATGTATGCTCTTTGAATACTATAATTCATGAATCCAAATCAGAGTTTTACTAAAAATTGAGAGGGCTAAAATGTGGAGGTGTATTTTCTTCAGTTTATAAAGCTTCTTGGCACCAATACTTGGCATGAACATCCAAGATTCTCATGTACCATTTATGAGCTTGAGTTCATTACCTCGCCTTGTCCTTAAATTACCATAAATAACATCCATAAGCTTCACAAAAACCTGAAAATACATATTAAACCACTTGTGGACTCAGAAAACGAAGATATGCTTATGAAGGTTGGGAGAAAGTAAATAAATAATTATTGTTCTCCAGTAATGTTTGATATAAATCTGGCAAAACCTGAATAGATCAGTGGTTTAGCATTTAATCTTCCTCTCTAATGCAGGATCAAGTGATAGAGAATATTTGATAAGGTGCTGAGTAGATTTTAAACAATTTCAAATTTCGTACTTAATGATGCCTAATCAGTCATAAGGAGTAAAGAATTTGTTTGAGTAGTTAGACAAATATAACTCTTTCCTAAGTTCAAATCATGCATACATACATAAATACATACATACATGTATGTACATGTGTGTGTGTGTGTTTCTGTGTGTGTTTCCATCAGGATAAACACAGTACAGAACTATTTAATGCATGGATGTGGATTTTCATAGGCTTACAAAACATTTTCCACTTCAAATATCAGAAAACAAATATTGTCGTCTTATCATGCAAAGCAGAGATTGTTTCTCCAAATATATATGATAAATCTTAAATTGCTAATAACTCATAACTATGCTAAATGCCGAGTCAACAAGAAAAGTTTTATACATCACATCACACAACTTTTTTGAGATTATTAGCGCATTTATTTTGGTCAATGAATATATTTAGTTCCCTGGAACTCATACTTCAAGTAATTTTATGTGTTAATTAATTTTTTTCGGCATTTACGTTTATCAGTTTGGAGCAAAATGCTATGCTTTTGAAATCAATTTGGTGCTTTGAAGAGGGAGCTGATATAATCATGGATATACACAGCAAGGGAAGCACAAATTGAAATTAGCTTACCAAACATGGTTCAGCAACCAACAGCTCCACATTCTCACCAACAACAATTTTACATGCAATCATATTATAAGATCATCTGATATCTTTGTTATATAGTCCACAATCAAAGACTAACATCATGAGTTTGCGGGAAAGGGAAGAAGGGGATTGTAAATGATAAGAACATGAACCATGTTACAAGAACAAGGAACAAAGACCATTTTTTGACAAGCATATCAAACGTCAAATCCAAATCGATCGGTTGCCATCAAATGATGCTCCGGCCAGTTGACCATAGTTTCGAATTCCTTCTCTCCTAACTCCAGACTTGCAACATTACTTGTATCTATTTTGGTTTCCATATTTTCCATTGCGCGATGATCAACTAGCTTAGTCTTCTGGCATTCCCCAATGTCAAAAGTCACCGGTGTGTTAGTCAGCTTAGAGTTTACCATATTCCCTGCAAAAGAACTTCCATTGAGATTTGGTTTATTAGAACTTTCATTGACACCATAATCACTTTTCTGGCCCTCATCAAAAAAGGAAGGGTTAGCTGAAGACTCGGGGGTGACATTGCAGCCTGGAGAAAGAGACGAGGTGGATTTTTGATGTGGGACTTGCTTGTTAAAGACTTTTTCTGGAGATTGTTGGGCAGGTTGTACTGACAGAAGCCATTCAAGTTGCTGATTTTGGGTAGTACTTGTATTAATCTGGCTTTGACGAGTTGATTTTATTGGAACATTTGCCATTATTTCAGTGGCATTCAAGGGTGCATGCTTCGCAGTATCTTTTGTAGGAGCTAATAAGGTGGAAGGGCTTGTTTGAAAGCCCGGATTATGTAGTCCACTAAAGGGAGAGCTAAGCTGTTGATCTCCAGCACCTGTGTTGTATAAAATCAAGGAATATTGAGAAGCTGATATATTTTGGCCAAACATGGAACACTACTCTAGTCTACAACAAATTAAGGAAAACTTGCACTTGTTAGTTTTTCAGCGACCTGCCAAGTAGCACGAGATAAAATTTAATGCATCCTAATGAGCTAGTGATTTCTTGTAGTTAACTGTAAGGTCTATCTACAGTTGAAAATTGTCTATAACATGTAAAAGTTTTAATTACTACAAAAATCTTACTATTTTGAAAGCGAATAACCTGCATTTCTAATACAAGTAAAAAGAAAAGGCCGAGCAGAATTTGTTAATTATGAAGAATTAATAAGTTGTACCTTCCACATTACTGCTCCCCAATAGATTTTGCAAGTTTTGACTTTCAGACTCTGGATTGTATCCTGATGGAATGGTTTCCCACTTACTATTGGAGCCAAGTGCAGGACTGCTTCTTGAGAGCCTGAAAATCAATTGTTATATGAGATTCAGTGAAACTAAATATAAATAGGCACTTTGACATGTATTAAGGGAGAGAAACTGTTTGTTTAGGACGTGTCTGTATATAATTGTATGTCAGGGGAGAAAAAGGAAGATAATCTAGAAGCCCTATGGTAAAGAGGAGTGGCACTAGATGTGCCTCCATACCTCCTGAAAGGTCACAATTTTTAAAACGTCACCAAAAAATAAAGAAAAAACGACTTGATTGATAAATCAAAAAACTATAGGCAAACAAGATTGCATATAGTAAAACCGATTTAAAAGAAGAAATGCAAACTCGTTCCAATTGAAGCGCTTGTTGCTTGAGGCCCCATGAGAAGTCTCCCCATAAAGCTTCACAGGGAATGTTCTTGCTCGCGACCTTATAGGACCTCCAGTTTTCCTACAATTATCATTTGATAAACATGTGTTCACTAGATAGTATCTATATGAAGCAAAGATTTTGATTATATTTAATTTCTTTAGGACTAACCTAGTTACAGTTGGTGGAGAAACCGAACTTGGTACCGGACTATTCGATCTCTCACAGCGACTTTCATCAGTCCTGTTGATTAATGCGGTGGCAAGAAGACTTGGTGTTGCCTTATTATATGTGGGATTAGTTTCCTTGTATCCAGGGGTGCCTGGACTTGTAACTTGAAGTTCTCTTTTGGTTTGGCCGTCACCTTCTTTTCTCCTTTGACTTGGACACTTGGGCAGATACTGTTCCAGTAAGTCTATGATCTTCAGGGAACCCTTGTCCCTTTGATTGATTGCTTCTGATGGTGGTTCTATGTCACCTGTAGGATTTTCTTCTTCGGAGACGCTCCTTGTGGTTTGCTCTATTTCGTTGACATCCATGACATGATCCTTCAGCCCTTCTTGGAGCACAAATAAAAGTGAATAATCATCTTTTGCTGGGAAAATTTCATCTCCATTGGGGTTCTCATTTGACTTTTTTAGAAGTTGTTCAGATGGCAACTTTTTTGAAACTTTAGGACCCAAAAGATTTTGATTTACATTTTTTGGAAAAAGTTGGGTGGGGGAAGAAAAATTATTTGCACTGTCTGAACCCTTGTACACCTGTTCAGGAGAAAAATTGTTCAAAAGTTGCCAACACCCAAGATTTTCTGCCGACGTTTGCTTTTGGTCTACAATGTTAGAGCCCGCATACAACTGTTTTGCTGGATTCTGTAGCAAAGAGTACCGTTCAGGTACTGAAATGCCCAAATCTTTATAACCTGTAACGTTTTCCATTGGCCTTGCCCACAGGTTTACTGATTTTGATGAACTTGCAGACGTATCTGTTGCGGAATTCCGCAAGAAAGATTGTTGTGGTTGAAAACTGTTCAAAATTTTCGAAGCACTAGGATTTTCTTGTGGGGTTTGCAAAGGAATTATAGGAGACAGGCCTCGATTGAGATTGTGGTTTCCATTGAAGTTTGAATTTTGGAGAAAACTATGATTCAGACTAGATCTATGTGATGCTATAAATTGACCAAGGAAAAGACTATATTTTTTTCTCTCTGAATTAGATTCCATGCTCGGGATTGAGGTTGTTACAATGCATTGACAACTCAATTTGGCAGCATATATAAAATAATAAATGGCAAGAACCATTAGATAATTGATAGCATGCTTACTCACTTACCATGTGTAATTTCTTAGAAAGTTTTTGCCAATTTCCTGGCTTGACAATAATTTATTCAAGTTTAGAGATTAAATTCAGAAACTAATAATTATGTTGTTACCATTTTGCGAGATTTTTTTAAATGAGAAAATATTGACTTTATGGAAGGTAGTTACATTTCTGAGTGGGAAGTGATGCATTAAAGGATAGCTATTGTTTGTCCCCCCACTCTGAATCATATGAGACAGTGGAGGAAATAGTCACCATGATTTTATTTAGGGTAGATTATAAATAATCCCCCTGTAAAAAAAATTACAGAGGTGAAATGGTTATCTGTTGTAACCCCTCGGGCCCATCGGACTGGCCCAATAGTTTTTGAGCCCCAAACCATTGGGTCAAAATAGTTAACTCAAGCTATTCAGTAGTTCAACGGCCCAAACTTATATATCAATAACCTTCCATTTGTGGTTTCATTGTAGGACTTAAGTAATTAAAATCTGAAATTTGAAATTTATTAAATGATTGAATTGTTTAGTATTAAATTTAATATATTTAATGTATATCACAAGTGATAATTGAATAGTTTATTACTTAATTTTGGAAGCAAGTTTTGTTTAGAAAATTCATTGCCACTTAATTAATTCAGATGTTCTATTTTCAGTTATCAAACGGTCTAAACATATGAAGATCTGAATCTATTAAGTTTAAGTGCTAAATTTGATTATCAAACGGGAAGTCCCAAGAATATCACACTCATCCCCACTTAAGGACTTTCTATCCTCACAAAACCTGTCAGTATCTAAATAGTCCACTTGGTCATACTCAGGGTATCACACTAACCTAGGGGTGGCTACGGTTCCAAAACCACCGGTTCCGGTTTAAAAACCGACGGTTCCGGTTCCACCGAAAGGTGGAATCTGAACCGACCCTTACAAGGACAGTTACGGTTACGGTTCTTAAACCTCAATTACGATTTTGATTCTTTCCGATTCCGGTTTCGACTCTTCTAGTTACGTATAAATACTTATATTATAAAATTGATTTTAAGTAAATATAACAACTAATGTTAAAAAATTTATACATTTTATTGTACTATCATGTGGTAAGGAAAAATAAAGAATACAAATTTTATAAAAAAAAATACCTTAACTTATATTGAGAATTTATTATAGTGACTAGTCAAACTCAAAGTGCCATCAAATGTTAGTTTAATATTTTGATAAGTTTGACTTTAACTCTCTGATTAAATTGGATTTAGACCTAAATTATTTATTGCATCTGGATTTATTAATGAATTTAGATAATAGGTTGTTAGACTAAAATTGAGACTGTTTGATATTGGGTGTTGGTTATTGAAATTGAATTCTAAATTGAATCAAAAAAGCCCAACAACTTAGGATATAAATGTATTTTAGACGATTTGAACGAGTTTTAAACCGCCGGTTCTGGTTTCGGTTCAAAATTTTTGTGAACCTGAACCTAAACCTTTAGTCACGGTTACGGTTCCGGTTTCAATTTCTCAATTCTGGTTCCGATTTAGGTTTAATAAACCGTCGGTCCGGTTCCGGTTCAAACCTGAACCGTGGCCACCCCTACACTTACCCCTACCTACGGACTTTATGTCCTTGCAAAATTTGTTAGTATCTAAACTGTCCACTTGGTCATGCTCGAATTCTAGAGGTGGCTCGTACGAGTTCTAGAGGTGACCCCCATCAAATGTGGCACTGCGTTTGATGAAATTGAAATCTGAAAACTGAGGTCTGAAATCTAAATTCATTAAGTGATTGAATTGTTAAGTATTAAATCTAATACATTTGAATATATATCACATTCAGTGATAAGTGAATAGTTTATCACTTATTTTTGGGAGCAAATTTTGCTTAAAAGATTCAGTACCACTTAATTAATTCAGATGTTCTATTTTTTGTTATCAAACGCATCTGAATATATTAAGATCTAAACCCATTAAATTTAAGGGTTGAATTGGGTTATCAAATGGGGCCTCAATCCCGTATAGCATTTAGCTCCTTATACTTCCTTTCATAGTCAGAACTAGGTGGCCCCTATCTCCTCACACTTCTTTGCGTAATTGAAACCATAACACACTAATCCAAATTCACCCTACGGAAAGACGATGCGAGATTCGCTCTAATACCATTTGTAACGCTCCGGACCCATAAGACTAGCCCAATAACTTTTGAGCCCCAAACCACTAGACCAAAACGGTTAACCCAAGTGATTTAATAGTCGAACGGCCCAAACTTATATACCAGTAACATTCCATTTCCGGTTTCAATGTGGGACTAAGGGTGCGTTTGATAAAACTGAAATTTGAAAACTAAAATTTGAAATCTAAATCTATTAACTGATTGAATTGTTTAGTACTACATGTAATATATTTGAATGTATATCACATTACATTAAATGATAAGTGAATAACTTATCACTTAATTTTGGGAGCAAATTTTGTCTAGAAAATTCAATGCTACTAATTCATTCAGATGTTGATTATCAAACAATCTGAACGTGTTAAGATCTGAATCCATTGAATTTAAGTACTGAATTGGATTATTAAACGGGGTAAACGGGGCCTAAGTCCTAAGGGTATCACATCTATGCAAATCATAGGGGATTAATTAGATATTATAATTTTATCACATGCATTTTTAAAGCGCATCTCATATAATTGCCATAACTCATTATACATTTCATCCATTTTTCACTTTACATAAAACCACAAGAGGTTATATGGCTATTTTTGAAATTTTAAGGCGTCATCTAGCATCATACAAAATCACAAGGAGCTATTTGTAATTTATTATTTCATTTAAATTGAAAACTTAGATGGATAACGTTGGCAACTATGTATTCCCTAATGAAGTAATCGTAGTGGATAATATAACCACATTTCTTAAGACTAAACAGAAATCAAATTTACTATTATGTACTGCTTTAAAAGAAAAGTCTTTTCTGATCCGTTTTCTCCAAAAGATAGTATTAATTCATGATTTTCTTTTGAAGCGGTTGAGAACTTAGCAAATAACCATTCTACGGCTAAGTTATCAATTTACCAAACTTACAAAATTTCAAGCAACTATGCATGAATAAAAGTCTTGTGCAGTACATATATGTATTCTTTCTTAGGTACAATATTATATTTCTTTTCCTTTTGGAAATATGACAGAATCCCTACAGTTGAGAACTTTTACATGGATCTTTGTGAGTGGTAGCTTTTAAGGTGATGATACTTCATAACTAAAAAGTAGTTAAGTAGCTAGATTAAAAAATCTTATAACCCCATTTTACAAATTAAATGAAAAATTAAAGATAGATGTTGTTTTTTCCTATTAGTGCTAATAATATTCTCTAACCGTTCTTAGAAACTTGGTCGCTTAATACACATATCAATTTATATTTATTTATTTTGATCTAAATCTAAAATGCATTGACTCCAGAATTACGGTTAACTATATCATACTTCCATTTTCTAGCTCAATCACATGCACAAAAGTATAAGCATCCATGTTCCTTCATGTTATTACTCTTTTATCTGTTTGCTTTTGAATATAGTTAATCAAATCAACAATTATTCCTGAATCATTTAAGTAGGTTTCCTAGCTTAGTTTTATGAGCAATATCAAACATATCTTTTCTTCTTGCATCACTTTCATCGGAGTTAGTTTGCTCAATTGGCGTTTTGCACACAATTGTACTTATTCTTCTCTATAGACCAATAATCAGCTTATTAAAGTTCTAAAAATCTCTTTCTAAATTAAGGTCTAAGGTAATAACATAGATTGGTATATTTGCACAGTCAACCTACTTTTTATATTTTATAATTTTGATCAGAAATTCCCAAAAGAATTTATAATTTTGATATGTGGGACTTTCTTAAACTTGAACTTATAGATTAGAGAGCTTATATATATATATATATATATATATATATATATATATATATATATATATATTCCTTGTTCCAAATATGGAAAAGTTATTCTACAATTAGTCTTGAATTGATATAGTAATATTATTCTAGGTCAGAGTATTTGTTTTGCTTGCATGCTAAAGTTATAATATGTTTGCTATTGAATCTAAGACCTTAGGTTGGAAGCCTTTCTAATCATCTTTAAAATTTTTAGGGTTTACTATTTGAGCTTTACTTACTCCAAATTTGGTGGGAGAATTACATAGTAATTGAACTTGTTTATCTATCTTTGTTTGTAAACCAAAGTGCATTAAAATCGCTATATCTCGTACTTCTATCTTTTTGTAATACTCCATGATGCTATATATTAGTGTCCACTAAACTTAATTTACCATTGATACTTGAATAGTAAATTTCTTGATCATCTATTCTTTTTCTGCTTATTTGAATCTCTATTTAATTATAGAGTAGAAGTGAAAACAAAATTGAGAACATAAGCAACATAGATCAACTTGAACAGTTTTTTTTTTTAAACAATCATGTAGATTGAATAGTTACATTATAGTTAAACATTACATTTTTAAGACTTCTGCTAAATCAATAGTAGTTAATAAGCTTCGCAAGGTGTACTACCATTTTCTCTAGTTTAACTTCAAAATTGTATATCCCTTTCCATGTACCACCATTTTCTCTACTTCTTTAACTTCAAAATTGCATTTGCCTTTTCAAGCGTAAGCTAATGGTTCTTGCAAAATGTCTCCCACACAAGTTAAGGGCACTCCGTTTGGATTAGTTGTTTTGAGAGATGTTTTTCAAAAACATTATTGCAGCATTTAGAATATGAAATATAATTACTGTAGATGTTTTGGGGGTTTTTTAGAGTATTTTTGAGGTTTTATTTTGGGGGTATTTTGGGAGTGTTTTTTAGAGTATTTTTGGGGTTTTATTTTGGGAGTATTTTGGCAAGGGGAGGGGGAGAAAAGAGAGGGAGGGGGAGGGAGAGGGGAGAGGGGATAGCAAATTTGTACTTTGCTAGTGCTTTTACATATTTAACGCAAAATCTTCTTGAGGATTTTCAGAATTCAACATGTTCTTAAAGTTTTGGAATTGGTGGCTTATGAACAATTAATTAGTCATTTTTTATAGTAAAAAAATGTGATAACAATGAATAATATAATAGATGTAGAGTGCATGAAGAGGTAAATGAATAATTTTGCTTAGAAGAGTGTTCCGTGTTAATTAGCCAAAGACAGTTGCTTCATTTTAATATAAGACAATCTCAGAACCTCCCCTAAAGTTTCTTACAATTTCACTTAGCACTCTTGATATTTCAAAATTACATCTACTTTCTTTACCTATTTAAAATGATAATACTAGTCTTGACATTCTAATAAAACTCCTTTATTTGCTACTATACTACGCTTACACAAGGAGGAGTTTTATGCTTTTTTCTCCACTTGTCCCTCCTTTTTCATTGCTTTTATCTTTTGTCAGTAAAATCATGATACTATCAGTTCCTGGACTTCATTACGATCAAATGTCAAACTAGTAACTTTTTTTTTTTTTTTGGATAACTTTGAATGTCATCTTTTTTTAGCTTTTTTGTTTTTTGGTGTCAAAATCAATAATAAATCAACGATAACTAAAAATAAATGGACCAAATCACTACTAAACTATGGTAGTACTACCATTCGACTAATCTACAAATTTTTAAAAAATTATGATGACACTTTCTTCTCCATCTTAAAAAGGATTTATGTCCCTAATAAAGCACTATTACAAGTAGTCTATATTATTATAGTTGATGATTAAACAATAAATTTGAGCATAAAAAACTTGACACTCATTCCTTTGTAATTGTGCTAAATTGCTTTATAATTGTTTAAAAGAATAAATTAAACTTTACTAGATGAGGGTATTTTACTGTGTTCATTAATTTTTTTTACTCTATTTTAAGGTCTAGGTACTAATCAAGGGAAGTAAATATAAGTTTTAAAATTTTGAGGGAGCATAGTGAAATTGCTATAAACCTCAGGAGAGGTTTCTAAAGTTGTTCCTTTTTTTTCCTGAAGTTATCCCTTTTAACAGCTACTGCACAAATGATACATTATATAGAGTAGGAAAAGAGGTTATTAAGAAAATAATGAAAATGCAAGATCAGAATATGCTGACACTCAAATATATAAAGGAGACCAGCCATGGTGGATAAATAGTTTTGCTTTGGGACTTTTTAGGTGCTCCTTTCATTACACCATGATACAAGTACAATGAAGGAGGGTTGTATTCTTCTTATTTTTACCATCACAAATTACATTACAATGAATTATATAATAATAAGATACGAGTAATAGAGAATAGATAACCAGAATTGAAACAAAGTATTTAAATTCAAGCATTCAACTTTAAGATTTTTTTAAGGCTCGTGTTTCCATTAAAGTATCTGAGCAATGAGAACAGAAAAGAATTAATGAAAACTTTGTGGTGGGAAAAGTTAACCATATAAATGGCAGTACCTTATTTTGTGATCTTGTTCTTTTGATCGTGGGAAAAGTTAATTATATGAAAGGCAGTACCTGAAGCAGTCAACACGATTTTAAAGCATAGCATGATTAAGATGCTAGAGTAATCTTTGATTAGTTAACCATCCTTTCTTTCACTAGTTATCGCTATTAAATATACTTCAATAAGTTCTTGACTCTTGCTAGACTAGAATGATTCGATCCAACATCAAGATGAAGAGAAAGTTGGCAAATGCATTTGGCATTTATTCAACTTTGATTGAGGAAAAGCCCAATTAAGAACAATAATGAATCTGTCCTCCCCTTCCCCCAAAAAAAAAAAGAAAAAAGAAAGAGAGAGAGAAGAAGAATAAGAAAGAAAGAACAGCACTGAATTTGATCTAGGTTGCCCATTTCGACTCCCACATCCCAAATTTGTTGATTGAGGTACTCGTTTCTTAGCTCATTTTTGGCTTCAATTAGTCAATAGCCCATCTGCTAGAATTTTGACACATTGGACAAGGCAATTATTCAATCTCAACTACGAATAGTTATTAGGGGTTAAAGAGAATAAAGAACAAAAAACAATGCTCATTATGAAACTTGCATCTCTTGAATTTTAAAGAACTTTTCCTTTTCCATTTTGCTGAATGAATTTTAACTTAGTTACTCGCATAACATACACAATATTGGAGGTGCCATAACCCACCACATTACAGATATGTAGAGTCAAGAGTTTAAATAAAGATTCAAATGAATGTAAATAGTAAAGAGTCTAAAGACCAAGGTCTGGAAGTGACCGTCTGAACCAAATGATGCAGCCAATTGATGGATCTATTCACAAGGCTTCATGCCAGATGCAACTTTTTGTTTCTCCAACACTAAATGCACAGTGTAAATTATATCAAAATGCGGCACAGAATTGTTTAAATTAGAGTAGAAAGTAAAGGGATTTCTGCTGCCCCAAGAAAAGAAAAAGGGCAATGATCACAGACAAATTGTAGCAAAAAGATTATGCAACTGAATTAGAGGTACTTTTCAACAAGAATAAGCATAGCGAAGCCTCGTATGAACTTTGGCAGGAAACAAGTTAACATACAGCACACACTCCTTGCTTTTTTCTGAGCATTTACATACTTATTTCTTTCTAATCTCTAGCTTTTCTGGAGGGCACCTATTTCCAGACAAAAGATGCATATTTCTGAGCAAAGGCATTCAAAAATGAGATTAAATTCAAGCAACATGTACAGAAGAACAAAAAAAAAGGGACTATTTTTCAGTTCAATCCAAGTTCAGAAAGGAACTGAACTTTCACCAGAAGATGGTAATTCTTTGCTTGCTAAGCTATTCCTTGAGTTGATGGACTGAAGCACTTTGAGGACTTCAGCCATAGGTGGCCTCTTCTCTGGCACCACATTGGTGCATTGCACAGCAATCTCCAGGGCTGCCAGCATTGCTTCTTGGCACTTTTGTGAAATCCTTGGATCAAGAATTTGCACTGGCCCATTTTTCAAGTTGATCTTTCTTCTTACCCACTTCACAACATTGAGGGAGTCCATAGCTGCCGGTTGCTCTGCTTGACGGCCAGTAACAAGCTCTAAGAGGATGACACCAAAGCTGTATGTGTCCCACTGTTCTGTAGCTTTTTTCATATGACCATATTCTGCAAATAAAATGGATACTAATGAGAAAATTGAGCAGTTAACTTGTCTAGTTATGTTTTGAAGCACCAATTAACAATGGATAAAGAATAGCAATGATTGTTAATGAACAAGCAGAAATTTTTGGAGTTAATTAAGAAGAAACTAAATTTATGCATCTAAAGATTGAAGTTCACTATGATTACAAATATGAACCAGAGATGTGGACTGACTAGCTTGTCAGCAGTGCATTATATCACGAACTCTAATGATTAAGGTTGCAGAAAGCTGAATTTGCTGAAGCTACTTGACCAAGAATTGATCAGATACTTGTCGACCTATATAAATATTCATTAGTAATGTTGTAGTTCATAGAACAGACTACATCACATTCATCTAACAATTAGAAGTCACCTCTATTTTTTATGTACTCCGGGGACAAAATCATCAAGACAAGATTTTTGAAGGAATTTTTGTTCAATTCACATGCTTGATAGTATACCAGAACAATTTGCACCACATAGAGAAGAATCACATCAGCTGTAAACTCAAGTTCTTCAAACAGCATTCACAGGACAATTAAGGCAAGTTGCACAATCAGAACAAATGGATTCTAGTAGTGTTCTAGACTATTTCAGTACCTGGTGGAAAGTAACAAGACTTCTCAGATTCTGATGCCAGGGATAATTGAAATGCAGTTTCACCAACAATCCTATCCAGAGCAAAGTCTGTAAGCTTTGGTTCAAAATCAGAATCAAGAAGAACATTTCTTGACTTGATGTTCCTATGAAGCAAACGTGGAAGATAATCCTGGTGAAGATAAGCCAATCCTTGAGCAACTCCAATAGCTATCCTCAATCTAACAGTCCAAGGTAGCTGAGAATCGAGTTTTCTGATTACATCACCAAGACTTCCTCTTGATATATTCTCATAAATCAATAAGATGGAATCATCATTGTGGCAGAAGCCTAGAATTTTAACAACATTCCGGTGCCTAATCTTGGCCAGTGTTTTAACCTCTGTCTTCAAAGCTTTGAAAGATTGACTTCTGAAATTCTCCAATCTCTTTACAGCAACACTCTCGCCACTTGGTAAGTTCACGACATAGACTTGTCCAAAAGCTCCACCATCTCCTCTAGCAGCCTTTTCATCCATAGCCATCGTCAAATCATGCTCATTAATTCTCATAGGATAAAAGAAAACCGACTTCCAAGCATCCATTTGAGATTTTTGTTTGTGGAATTGTCTCCGTACATAGACTCCAAAAGCAAGAATGGCTACCACAAAAACCAAAGCTATTGAGATCAGTGCACCAGCCAATTTTGAAAGATTAGCTGTTCTGCGCCCAGACTTATCACCTGAACAAGTATTTGGCAATCCTGGACCACATAGATCAGGATTTCCTTGCAAAAATGAAGCAGGGAGGCCGGAAATCAGTGACAATGGAACTCTACCGGACAGCCTATTAAAGGACACATTGAAGAGAGCAAGCTTCAAGTTCTGAAGGCCTTCGGGAATTGGACCAGAAAGGTTATTGTGGGAAAGATCCAGGTAAGTTAACACAGGCAAGTTAGCTAGTGATTGTGGTATTCCACCAACAAGATTGTTATCAGCCAGAGATAGTGACACTAACTTCCTACACTTCTTAACTTCAGGAATTGTCCCTGAAAGGTAATTATGGGAGAAATTCATGATACTCATCAGAGGTGAATCACAAAAGTTTGGAGGAAGCTCACCATATAAATTATTCTGTGACGCAGAAAATCTATACAAGCTGCTTACTAGCCCAAGACCTTGAGGAACTTCACTTACAAAGCTATTATTATCAATTTGAACTTGCTCCAGCTGAGTAGCCTTTGATATTGAATCCGGTATCTCTCCAGAAAATCTATTGTTTTCCGCTCTAATGAGCTTTAATTTGGGCAAAGACCATAACCAAGAAGGAAAATTCCCAGTAAACATGTTGTTCTGCACCTGAAATCTCTCAAGGTTGTTGCATTCTTTGATCAAGTCATTGGGTATAGAACCATTCAATGAATTAGAATGTAGAGCTAGATTTGCAAGACCTTTAGCCTTACATATCCCATTTGGAAATGGCCCAAAAAGCTTATTTTGTGAAACATCAAAAGAAACCAAATTTGGTAGAAACATACCAATTGGAGGCAACCTCCCAGTCAAATTATTTTCAGACAGGTCTACAATGGATAAATTTTTCAAACCCTCAAAAACATTTGGGATTTGACCATAAAAGCCAGAGCTTTGTAGCAAAAGCATCTCGAGCTTATTAAGCTTACCGACATCAGCTGGTATCTCACTTAGCAAGAAAGGATTTTGAGATATATCGAGAACCACAAGCTCAGTGCAATTTCCAAGAACCGTTGGCACACTACCTGAAAGTAAGTTTCCACCCAAGTTGAGAACTCGAAGGTCATTGAGTAAGCCAATGCCTTCTGGGATTGTTCCTTCAATGTGGTTTCTGCTGAAATCAAGCACTTTCAGGGACCGAAACTGAGAAACCTGTTCTGGGATTGTGCCCCAGAGGAGATTGTTACTGATATTCAAGGTTTCCAAAGAACCACACTGTGAGAGATGCAAGGGGATAGCTTGGTTGAAGAGATTGTCAGCAAGGTTGAGGTCGGTGAGCTTAGGAAGCTGACATATAGATGGTGAGATTTCACCAGAGAGATTCATGCTCTGGAGGTCGATGAAGTAGACATTCTGAGGAAGTGTATCCGTGCAAGTGACTCCAGTCCAGTTACAGTGATGAATGGCTGTGGTGCTGGACCAGCTTGAAAGACTGTTCCTAACATCTTCAATCGAGTCCTTGAAGGAAAGAAGAATATCTGCTTCAGATGAAGCAGAGGTCAAGAGGAAGAATGAGAATGAAAAGGAGAGAAGAACAAAGCACCTGCTGAAGGTAGCCATTGGGAAAGCAGGAGGAGAAAAGATTGGCTATAAAGCGTATGAAAGTATCAGAAAGTCTCTACAGAAGCAGTGCAGTGAAGCAGTGAAGGGAGGGATGGGAGTCTGTGACTGAGGAAAGTGCAATCTGTACTCATTTGTCAAATTGACAGCGAAATGTGACCTTGGCCTTGTCTTTTCATGTCAAACAAAAACCTCATGAATTTTGACTCTTGTAAAGGGTATCTATGGAAAGTAAAGCCAACAAGTCAATGATGGCTCAACTTTTGATCTTTTCTGTGACAAACAAAAAAAAAAAAAAAATTTATTTTCCCTTTTAATATTTGCTTTGGCATTTTTTTCCAGGTCTAGCATAATGCATTGCGTAATGATTCTAACTTTTTTTTCAAAGTTTGGGAAGTTGTATCAATATAATAAAGATAATCAGTTTTTTTTTGTAGATAAAAAGATGACTAAGTATAAAATATTCATCTCATTTGTTAATTTTACACGTAATATATTAGAATCATGTCTACTTACCTACCTCATAACTTGTAGCTTACGATAGTATGAATTTTAAATTTATTGAAGTTCTATAGTATAATCGTTATTATATTTCAAATTTATTAGATAATGTGATTTTTTAAAATTAATTATATCTGTGGCATGTTTAATGAGTTTTCTACAATTAGTGCAGTTTTTATAAGATAAAAGTATATTTTTTTTATCCCAAAAAAAATGTACAAAACAAAACTTTAATCACTAAGAGCATACTTGGTCAATCACCTAAAATTACTCATTTACACTTTACCATCCACCAGATTCAACTCATGGTTAAAACATCACTTCTGAGATCTGAGGCGCCTCTCTCTGTTGTTTTTTCTTGGCTTGGGAAGGAGCCTTCACTCGACCACTTTTCTGGGAATCCAAGAAAACTCAACTCCTTTTAAGTTCTGTATTTTGTGTAGGTTAGACAACCGGAAACATCTAACAATACACAACATTACTTTAAATTTGATCTATTTAATTTTCCAATTATTTACGAACAAGTGAATACCTTTATGGATTGCAATTTTTTTTTAAATTTTTTCTATAAAAAATATACTGTAATAATGTAATTTATGTAAGGTAAAATGATAATTTAAAAATCTGTCAAGAGAACATTTTAAGAATTTTTTCACTAAAACTCACAATGCAAATGGATTAAGAGTTATTACTTATTGAATTAATGCCTAACAACTAAACAATTGAATCTATTAAAAGTCTTCAAGCCGATTTCAAGCTTTCTAATTTACCTTCTTCAAAATTTTCTTTTTTTTTTTTTGGTCGTTTAGCTTACGGCAAATAAAAATTCAATCACTCTATGTCTTAAACCGTCTCTTTGAAGCTAAATAGCAAATGTCTCACAAATTTTGTACTCGAAAATAATATCAATTGTCCATGCTTTTAAATAATTTAACGTCGAAAACAAGTAATCGTCTAGTACAATTAACTGTTATTAAAAATATTAATATTTATTCTTTCTTTTATGTAAAATTAGTAAATCTGGAAACTCCAAAAATTGGAATTGCCAGAAAATGAAGAACTATTCATAGACATGATGAGGCGAAATACTCCCTCCATCTCATTGAAAGTATGATGTTTTTTATTTTGAGTCGTCTCAAAATGTTCAACATATTAAGAAAGTCAAAATTTCTTTTAATATGTTATCTTGATATGGTCCATTCCTTTAATCATATGCATAAACTTTGAATTTGTAAGAATAAGATTGAAAAGAGAAGTACACTCGTTACAATCAAAACACTATTCTTGAACAATTGGAATCTGAAAACATGATAAATAAATGAATTAATCTTTCTTAAACTGGTAGTGTACACACTATCACTCTTGGATGAATAACAATTATAAAAAATTTGAATTTGAAATCCAATTTTTATATATGTGTCATGGATCTAATGGTGATAATGTATACATTGTCAGTGTAGGAAAATTTATTCTAAATCAATTGGGATGGAGGAAGTAATCAATGGTGGATGGTTAATTGGTATACCCGAATAAGACTGCAAAAGAGAACAAATTTACCAAAAGGATGAAAAGAGCCAAGGTGATTGGGGGGCCTGGGGCTTTGCTCTGATATGCCCGTGACTCGGAAATTGTAGTTGGGTTCCGAGTTCTGATCAGAGAAGGCTGAGAAGAAGACAGAATCAAACCACCACTATGAATGCTTCCATTAGAGGACCTTTGTATCCTTCCCTCTTTTATTTCCCTTTTTCTTTTTTTGAGTCAAGGACCTTTGTATAATTGTATCCTACTACTGCATGTTTCACTCATTACACACATCAAGCATGAAGTTTCTCATAATTTTGGACACCCTCATTATTTTAGTTCTTTCTACATAAACACTCTCATGGAAAAATGCTTTAGTAATTATAAGTTACACCCTACATATAAGTGTCATAGAATAGGATACTATAGAGATTTAAAATTAGAACAAAATAGTTAAAAACAATTTCAAGAATCGGAAAGTTTAAGCTATTGTAATTAGGAGGAAGGGACGGATTGAATGATATGCAAGGAGGAAATGTAAACAAAAGATTCCAAATTTAAAATATCTCATTTACACTTAATAAAAAAAAGATATTGTAATTAATTGCATATATTAATAAGGCATCATCATCATAAAATAATAAAGCTCAAAGAATATTAGACTTTAATTAATGTTACCATGTCTAAATCTTGTGCTACTATCCTTCAGCAGCCCCCAGGGCTTCGTCCGGTGGTATCTGGCTGCTGAAAATGGGGCGTTACCCCTGATTCGAGTCTTGTTGCCAGCAAGTTGCGGAGGGCGGGGATTAGTCTGCGGGGTTCACTTCATACGGGAAACCCCTAAAAAAAATCGAAGAAAAAAAAATAGAGAAGCAAGTTACATTGCAATTCTTAAGAGAGTGATGCTCTTTCCTCAGAGAAGGGAAAAAAAAAAAAGGCTAAATCCACATCGGAGCAGTCTAAATTCACATCCCTAATGTATTAATGATCTGTATCTCGGGTATTGATAACTGAAATTACTAGTATTGAAAATTATGTCAAGTGTAAATTTAAACTCTAAGTACGAATTTAGTATCACCGAAAAAACAGTTCCATTTAGCTTTATGAAGACGTACTCCAATTTTTGAATACTAGTTGAGATGGGACCATGACACCATGCATGGGTAAATTGCAACTCGGCTGCTGGCACCAAATGCTAGAGGCTGGAGAAAGATGGGGCAAATTTCTTGGAATATTGCTGTTTGGGTAAATAATCCCCCGTTTGATGCTATTTTTTTTTTATTTCCCCATCTATCGGTGCCGCACATTGAATGTGCGGCACCAGGAGAATTTTTGTTTTTATTTTTAAGATACCGGAAGGCTTTAAAAAAAAAAAAAAAAAAAAAAAAGTGACTACTCCCGCACACTCAATGTGCGGGAGCAGACACAAGGAAATTCCTTGTCTCTGCTGCCGCACATTGAATGTGCGGGAGTGCTCTTGGTTTTTTTTTTTTTCTAAAAGAAGGGTCTCCGGTGTTAAAAAAAAATAAAAACATTTTCCTGGTGCCGCACATTCAATGTGCGGTACCGATAGATAAGGAAACAAAAAAAAATTATCGTCAAACGGGGGACTTTTTATGAAGTTATCAATATTCTAAGAAATTTGCCGAAAGATGGGGCATCAAATTCATGAGATTTGAAGAAAAAAAATGCAGTGAATTTTAGGTTCTCTTGCTGGCAAACCATGATGGGCAATAGATCCGCATGTCGTAGGGAAAAGAGAGGAGCCTGTTAAATCAAACCCATGGAGTCTTGATTACCATGCACATGCTTGGTCAAAGGGGTTAGTACTAACTTCTATGATTATTAATCATACTCATTTCAATTTCCACACCAAAATGGCCCCCAACCAACTACTCACTGCTTTTCGTTTTTTCTTTTCACCAGTGAAAATCTTGAATTCAGTCTGGAAAGCTATTTTTCTACCAAAAAATTTTTTACGTTTTTTGCAAGTACATTTTTCAATCACCTTTTTATCTAATGTAGATTAAATCGCTATAGTATAATTTTTTGCCAAAAAAAATCAAAAAATAACAATTCAAACTAGTAACTAGCTTCTTTGACTCTGAAGTTTGTATTTCAAAGACTCTCAATTTAGTTTCTATATCCAGAAATAAGTAGCATTTGTCTTTTCTAATCTTTAACTATACTTTAGTTGGAGGATAAGCATTTTTATACTTTTCCACTTCTTTTTCTTAGGAAGGGTGGGATGCCAAAAAAAAAAAAAAAAACCAAGAAAGCATAACGAAGATGTTGCATAAAACTCCCATTCTAAAACAAGAAACAAACTCCCATAAGTCCTCTTCACAGGTGTATATATGTGATTCTCAGTAATCGAACTTAGTAGTAGTTTTTTTCTGCAAAGAGTGCATTGCTTAAAGAGTCAAGTCTGGCTTAATTTAAGACAAATGATAATGCCACAGTCTAAATTTTAGTTCCATAGCATTTTTATATTAAAATAATAAATTTGCCTTTCCTAAGTCTAAAGTATATTTGGATTTGAAAAGGGTAATTTTGGCATTTTATATATGAACGACTTTGAAACTAAAATTTGAGTTGTGAAACTAACAGCAGTACTTTGTTTGTATAACAGAAATTTATTTAATTTATTTACAAAATTTACTTTGCTTACATCATAATCACACTTGCCAATCACCTTTTTATCTTCCCAACAGCATTTTTATCTCACATACATCACATCACAAAAAGTGCTACAGTAAATATTCCAAATAAAATCTCAAGTAAATTCTTTATCCAAACAAACCTTAGTCCAGGATCTGTCAAAAGAATTTATCTCTGGCACGCAGGACAATTCCACCAATTTAAACTCTTTCTCTGGGTCTGTCAAAAAAAAAAAAAAAGACTCTCTTTCTCTAGGTGAACTGGCAGCCATGAAAAAGTTGCACACCTTTTTCACTGCGAAAGCAGCCTTTTTCACCTCTGCTGCAAAGATCTAAAAATTGGAGCAATTTTTCCTGTATGGCTCGATGGAAATTGGGAGCGAATCTACGCAGCAAAAGAGATCTCTATGTGGGTAAAAAAAAAAAGTTGACTTTTAATTTCGAATATCAACTTTTACCCTCTGCTGCAAAAATCTAAGACAAAATTTCATGTCACGTCACATCAGTAAATGTTCCTTTCGACGAGAGATTCTTCCTTCGCAGAACACAGGAAGATGATCACGTGAGCTTCTACGTCGATAAATGCTGCATATCTCGTCATTTTCTGCGGTACGTGGAAATACCACAGGCTTTGTTTGGATTCACTGTTTTTACCCCTATTTTTGAAAAACTATTTTTCACACCCCAAATCTTCTGATGTCTAACAAAACAATCCCAAAACACCAATCCAAACAAGTATTTCAAAAACAACATATATACAAAATAAAAAAATTATCTCTTCTTCTTCCATCCCAAGCACCACCCACCACCCACCCACCACCTCCTCCCCTCCACCTTCCTCTCGCCCTACCCCTCCCCTCCACCCCTCCCTAGGGCTGAATCAGTAGCTTCATTTCGACTTCGTTAAGGCTCGAGCTCGGCTCGTTAAGGCTCGAAAACGAGTCGAGCTCGAGCTCGAAAAATACTCGTTTTATTAACGAGTCGGGAACTTCGATAGTGGCTCGATAGGCTCGATTTTGAGGGGCAAATTTGTTATTTTTGTTTTAATTGTAAAAAAGTATATGACCATGATTTTCCCAACTATCAATATAAAGTCAGTTGATATTAGTGAATTCCTTTTCATCTATTGGGGTATAATTGATTCCATTTATTTTTGAAGCACATCACTAAGTTAGAATAGCTTCATTATCCAATGATTGATTGCATATATTGTTCATTTCAAATTGTGAATTTCATCTAATACCAATATCAAGTCATTAATAATTGAACATTCTTAGGTTTCGTTTGTTGTCAAATAAATAATTTCTGATTACAAGTTGTTGAACATTAAGGTGGCTGAGAATTGGTTAGAACCTTATGAACTAATGAAGAATATATGAATCATTGGCTAACTTAATACATGAAAGATAGTGCTATAGCAACTAAATTTAACTGGAGAATTGTTATAGTGCTTAAATCGATCTAAACTTAATTTAGAGTTCATTTTATTAATTTAGAATTTATTACGTTGTCGAGTCGAGCTTGAGCTCGAGCTCAAGTTCGAGCTTAACGAGCTCGACTCGATTTTGTTAATTGAGTCGAGCTTCGAGCTTCGACTTCGATTATCGAGTCGAGCTCGAGCTCGAGCTTGACAGTGTTTTAGTCGAGCCGAGCTCGAGCTCGATTTTCATCTCGATAATGTTATCGAGCGAGCTCGAATCACTTCGATAACATTATCGGCGAGCTCGAACTCAGGAACTCGGGCTCGGCATTTCGACTCAATAAGACTAACCCCACCCTCCTCTCCCTCCCAGTGACTCCTCGCCTCCCATCCAAATTAAAAATTTATTTACAGTATTTTTTGGCATTTTTAAAATTAAAAATTTATTTAAGGTAAATTTTTAGGGTACTTTTTGAGGCATTTTTAATTAATTGGGATAATTTTTTGGGACATTTTTAAAATTAAAAATTTATTTGGGATAATTTTTTGGGACATTTTTAAAATTAAAAATTTATTTGGGGTATTTTTTAGGGCATTTCTAAAAATAAAATTTTATTTGGGGTAATTTTTTGGGGCATTTTCAAAATTAAAAATTTATTTGGGGTATTTTTTGGGGCACTTTTAAAATTAAAAATCTATTTGGGGTATTTTTGGGGCATTTTCAAAATTAAAAATTTATTTGGGGTAATTTTTTGGGGCATTCTAAAATTAAAAATTTTATTGGGTAATTTTTTGTGCATTTTTAAAATTAAAAATTTATTTGGGTAATTTTTTGGGGCATAAAATTAAAATTTTATTTTGGGCAATTTTTTGGGCATTTTTAAAATTCCAAATTTATTTGAGGTATTTTTTGGGGCATTTTTAAAATTAAAAATTTATTTGGGTAATTTTTTGGGGCATCTTTAAAATTAAAAATTTATTTGAGATATTTTTAGAATAATTTATTTAGGGTATTTTTTTTTCAAATTAACCCACCCGCACCACCACCCATCAAATAAATTTTAATTTTAAAAATACCCCAAAAAATTACTTCAAATAAATTTTTAATTTTAAAATTCTCAAAAATTACCCCAAATAAATTTTAATTTTAAAATCCCCAAAATACCTAAAATTAATTTTAATTTTAAAATGCCTAAAAATTATCTCAAATAAATTTTAATTTTAAAATGTCCTAAAAACTGACCCAAATAATTTTTATTTTAAAAATACCACAAAACAAACACATGCTAAAAGTTTTTGAAAGACAACTACAGTAGTTTTTGAAAGACAGCTACAGTAATTGTTTTTTTACGATGATCTGATCTTGTTTTGAAATACAACTCCAAAAACAGCTAATCCAAACGGACCCACAGTTATTAAATCCAACCCGAAACTTGATGCGGGGAGGTGATCCAGTGATCAGGTCATCGGTTCAACTGCGAGTAGGCGCTTCAATTGCAGGCTGCACAATGACTATATTATATAATATAATAATATACTTTAAATTATAAAAATAGTAAAAATTTTTAGTTGGCGATTCAACCAGCGATTTTTTTTTTTCTTTCTTCGGTCCATCGATTGAATCATCGAATTATTGACGGGTCAATGGGTTTCTTGCTTGATTGATTTAAGTAGTAACCTAACTTGGTCCTATGACCAGTTCAATTAATTGACGGGTTCGACTATTGGTTCGATCCAGCTTTTAAGACTATGGAAAATGTATTGAAATATTACTGTTAAAACATAAAAAGGATTTTTAGTAAGATGGCAACATGGATTTTTAGTAAGCCTAACAAATCAATACAAATTAGAAGCTCCTCTAACTAGAAAACTATAAAAAAAAATTTGGATTGGTATTTTTCTCTAAAAAAGTTTTTATATTTTCTATAAACACATTTTTTTAATCACTGTTTTACCTCACATATGTCAAATTACCACGGTACGTTTTTCTACAAAAAATCCATAAAATAGTAGTCCAAACAAGCTCTTACTGTAGTGATTTAATTGCGATTTTCTAGAGTTCTTGTAGAAAAAATACTATAACAATTTGATATATGTGAAGTAAAAAGATACTTAGAAAATATGATCACAGAAAATATACAAATTTTTCTTTGAAATACTTCAATCCATACAAGGCCATATTGTTTGCTATGACACGTATTTCTTATGTATTATTCACTAATAATAACTTATTTTGAGAATTGTATTATTCACTAATAATATTAGTTGACGAATCACAAGAAAGTACATATTTCATTCTAATACACTTTGCAACTCAATTGTAGCTAGTGCTTGACTGATAAAAAAGAAAGAAGTGCAATGGAGGAAAACAAAAATATTTTGATAGTATCCTAGACTGAACCAGGCATCTATCTTGCATCCTAAGACAAATATCTGTGTTCTACCTGTCTATTATGACAAGATTATAAAAAAGATAAAGATAAAAGAGTTAGCAATCAAATAGAGACAACAAAACAAACAAGAGTTTAGCAGTCAAAATGTTCTTTATTAGTAACTTAAGCCTCTGCTGCCCAATTCTTTAGCTTTTTTGTTGTCCGGAACCATGATTAAGACCAAATGATGAGCAAACCCCAAATAGTTTTTCAACATTTTTGTTCATTCACGTTTGGTCCTCAAACCCCAAAATGGAACATAATGGTCCTCCAAAAAAATTTTGTGGACCAAAGTAGTCTCCATATGATAGAACAGCCAACAAAATTCAAATCTCACCACCGTTTTGGTCCAACTTTTTTCTTTGCCATTCCGTCATATAGGGACTAATTTGGCCCCAAAAAAATTTATTAAACGACCATTCCACTCCATCTTTAAGATAAGATCAAAAATTGAACGACTACTTGGAAAATTTGCTCCCAAATGATTCCCCCCATTTGCGAAGGGGTTTCAGCATTATCTCGAAGCTGTTTTGTCGGAGTAGTTAGGAGCAGCTGGTCGCTACTTTGACCTGACAATGAACAGGACAATTTTGTACAGTAATGCATTGAAGTCGTGAGATGGAATGCTTATGGGAATGTTTCGCCAGTAGTTTAATCACTCATTGGACAGGTACGTCGATGCTATAAAGCAGATAAATCAAGGAATTCAACCCATCAAACTTCGTGTTCAAACCTCAAAGAACGTCCAGTTCTCTGGGCAGCCCGGCATCAGAATTATAGTATTATTATACACGTACATTTACATTAGAAAACAGACGCATTTCTTTATCTCGAGGAGAAAATTAAGTAAAGCAAAAAGAACCAAACGTTAAGGTTGTCCCTCCCGAAGCCACACTATACCAGTTATAGTCTGTTCCACCAAGCAGCAAGCTGCAACAGATTGCCTGGGAAACATTTGGGATCTCCCCAGAAAATCAGAGAGCCTCCTTTACCAAGCAGTAAAAAAATGCACAAAGTTTCAGTAATCACATACACAACAGAAAGTGATAACATCACAAGTTTCAGTAGTCACAATAAAAATTGCACAAGTTTCAGATCTGAAAGGGATAACATCTGCAATCTATTTACATGCACAACCTACTCCACACCTCACCGATAGAAACTCTCACAAAAACACAGAGATATCACATGGAAAGATCGAGTTTGATGAGCCTAAGAATGGTGCCGTCCTACTATTAAGAATCTCATGAAATCTCAGCATCGAAGGCTATATTAAGAATCAATTTGCTGTGTTAACTTACTTTGTCATCCTAATAATAATCACCAGCAGTGGCTGAAACAACAGTCATTAAGTGAAAACTCAAAGAAGTAGAACTTAGCGCCAAATCTACATGCACGATGATCTGCAATACCATATCAATTTGTGGACATGCAAGTATAACCATGAAGGAACTTTCGCAGCCCCCAAAAAGCAGACTCACACACAACTCCAGTCTCAACAAAATATTTCCCATGTTAAATAACATGTCTTAATCCATCTCTACCTTTGTTTACTTAAGGTCAGGTGCCAACACATTTCTTTACTAAGGCTGGAACTAAGAGCTTTAGAAGTTGCGATAAAGAAATACTAGCTTCTGTGAAAATGTAATCCAAGTTAGATGGAATAGAGAATCCGTTTCAAAGATTTCTTCTATCCAGCTCAGAAGAAACGATAAAGAAAGACTAACTTCTGAAAAAACATAATCCAAGTTAGATGCAATAGAGAATCCACTCCAGACATCATCACCTGTATCCATCTCAGAAGAAACAACAAAGTGAAAACGAAGTAATTAACGGTTGCTGAGTCACAGAAAATGGTAATCCAAAAGCTCAATCATTCTTTCCTATATAGGAAGGACAAACGTCTATACATATCTAGTATTATGTCTGGGTCTAATCCATGCCAATACGTAGAGACATACAGCAGATGAATAGTGTTTTTTTTTTTTTTCCATTTTCCCTCCTTTTCTCTTAGATAACCCCTCCCCCCTTCCCCAAGCCCCAAAAGAGTTTTCTCGAGCCATGACGCAGTTGCATTACGATGACACAAATGGAAAAGAACCAGGAGGACAAATGCACATCGGACAAAGACATCCATCAAGCCAGCAAAAAGAACTAAGATACTGAAGCAACCCAAGCAATCGTAGCCAGTTGTAGAGGACTTCCAAAGTTCACCAGACAGCAAAGATGCCCAAATTCTTATGCCTTACACCTGTGCTATAGCAGACATAATCAGACAAGTGGTCAACTTACAACAAATAGCAAATTCATCGAGAAAAAGCTGCATACTTTGTAATACTTCAGTCATGGCTTCTAGATCTTATCGAGCTTTTCTGCTTTGACAACAGGATTAGCTTTAGCTATTGCATCCTGAGCAGCAGTGCGATAGTCAAATGGACACTCATGCTTATCAGAATAGCGATGCACAGCACAGAAAAGATTTCCACATCTGCAGTTAAAACCAGTTAAGCCCACACGTTTGCGGCAAGTGGTGCACCTGTTTGGTCCCGCTTTTACCTTTGCCTCTGAACCCTGCCCCACCAAGACGTTGGGGAACACCTGAGTCGAAACAACTTCAGAGTCTGCTGACACAGCTCGTACAGCCAAAGCACTGGTAACAACAGGCTCTTTCTCTTTACTACTTGAACTGCCATTGACAATGTTCTCAATTGATGAAGCAGCAAGTTTGGCTTGCTCCTGCTTCAAGATCATCTCCTTGTGGCACTTCGAACACATGTTCATGGTTGCTGCACTACCAAAAAACCCGCAATTGTTAATGCAAAGAATTGGACCTTCTGGAGCTTGGCAGCCTGTCTCTTTTGAAGACTCCATTAGACAAATATCCTGCCAATTAAGGATGAACAGAAAACTAAGTTAAACAACTGACTGAAGTACAAGAAAACATAGAAAACTTCAGAGCCGTTTTGCTAATAAGAAAATAACTTCATATCTGAAAGCTAAATTTGGAAATGCAGTAACTAGTTACTTTTTTTAATATGTAACCAGATATCATGCTATGAATCTCTAACAAATTGTCAACTACTTCATCATGAACAAAGCCCCTTAAACTCACCAAAACTCAATAGACTTGTGTAGTATGTAAGCAAAAGTGTACCAAGCTGTTTGACTTCAAGTTCAACTGAATAACAGAAAAACCCTAGCATCGTGCACAAATGTGGCACACAATCATCATAACATAATTTGTAACTTTTTTTTTGTTTGGGGGAGGGGGGGAGGGGGGGAGGAGTTATGGATAGCACACCCACTAGAGGTCAGACGTGATAATAGCATGGTAACAGACAAGCTGCCATTGATCCAACTTTCCATAGTTTCTTGAAGTTCAATCTAATAGCAAAATCCAGGGAATCTGGGAAAAAAAATTGGAACTTTCTCACATTAAATGACCCACAAAACAAGGTTTGTTATGCGGGTGTTTTAAGTTTCAGCTAAGGTGTCTTCTATAGCAATATTGTATTCCAGCGTTTCATGAACTACCAACATTCCACTGAAGGATGATAAACAACAAAAAACAAATAGTAACCTTCAAAAAAAAATGGAAAAAGAATGAAGCTTTCTGACTACAAGCTAAAAAAATGAAACAGTAATTTACAGAATTCTTTCTAACAGAAAATGCAAGCTTACTGAAATTCAACTAGAATAAAATGGAAAAGCAAAATGCAAAACTGCTATTCTATCTACTTGCACTCTTCTGTTTTCTCCTGGTAGAAATCCATTCATGAGCTCATCTGAATTATGAAAAAGATCATCAGAGTAGACTTGGAATGATGCGAGAGAACCATTAAGTCAAGGCCACAACAACAGCAAAAGATACTCATCAACTAACTGAACAACAAAACATGTCCCAGATCACATACAGTGACTTAACTAGCACCAGCACCATCTGGCAGAACCCCCTCCCCCCCCCCAAAAAAAATGCAATATACATACATGCATATATATATATACACACACACACATACATATACCTCAAGAAGTCAAAGACAGAAATTGCATGAATCGCTCTTTCAAAACAAGCGAAAAGAAAAAAATTTCTACCAATCACCATTACCTTTACAAAGAAAAAAAGAATGAATGAAATAGTGTCTTAGCCGAAAACGTAAATCAAATAAGAAGCTCATTTGAGTAAACTGTTGTTTGTGAAGTGGAAGATCTTCCCAAAAACCCTGGAAAATTCTATTTCTAAAATCACAAGGACTTCTTCCCATAAGAATTTGGGAGAAATTCTTGTGAAACCATATAGTGAACCAGGAATTAAACAGCTTACAGTTTGACCTGGTGTGTGAAAGAAACTATTTAAGGATGCTTTCTCAAGCTTGAGGCTGTTCGATTAAAAGATTATATAATCAGTTTCTCAGGATACAAACACTCTCCGCAATCTATGGCCATCTAGACAGTGAAATAGAGAGCCTTTCACATGGAGTGAGACGAGATAAATTATCACAGATAGATTCTTTGCCGACATTTTATGGTGAATGAAGAAAAATTATCCCCAAAATCAATCTTCTCTCTACAGCTATGGTTTACTTCACAACAGATGGACACGATACCTGACGTAAAAGGCAGGAAGCCCACCCCAGGCACCTTTTGAACAAACTTTCTCATCTTTCCGCCACGCTCTGCCCTCCCAGGGCTGGGTGAGTTATGGACTCATACATCTAACTTTACCCGTAAACTAGAAATAGGTATATAGCACAAGAAGATATCGACACTAACACAGTCATCAGCAAGCCAAAGCCCAAAAAACTGAGATAACAACTTATCTAGATGAATAAATTCCACCAAAATTTATTGGTAAATGTCGTTCAAGCATACCAGCAGCTGGAAACAGCTAACTAAACACATACAGAAGGCAGAGTTAACATATTATTATCCGTAGCATCATTCAAAATCTCCAACCATACAAATTTTCGGAAAAACTTATCACGTGAAACACACAACTAGGTAGAACTCCTGGAAGATACAAAACCATCAAATTAAATTGCACTAGCAATAATCCAAAATATATCCTTAACCAAACAAATAATTTAAAAAAATTAAATACTAAACAAAAGCTCCATCTTACTGCCCATATTAACATAAATCGGATGGGGTTCACAAGAAAAAGTTCCAAAAGACCAAAACTTTTCACCATCTAGAAATAGTGGAACCCCTTACCACTAATTCTTGAAAAAAAAGGGGAAAAAAAAACCCACCAAAAATTTTCATTGCTCATATAATCATAAAAATCCCTAAGCGAAAAAGGGGGTAAAACCTTTCACTTTGTTTAATTTCTACAATTCCTGCATCGAAATTAAAATTAAGGGCTAAATTAAACTCATAACTAATCAGAAACCGATTAAGGAAGGAGAGTGAGCAAGAGAGAGAAAGAAACCCTCACGTATTGATGGGATTGAAGGAGGTTTGGCCGATCTTGACGAGCAAAATCGAACCAGATGCTAATTCCGGAACCCTTCAGGGCAAAAATATAAAAAGAATAAATACACTGAAATTCAAAAAGGATTCCCGAAGGGAAGAGCAAATAAATAGATGGGAAACGAGGAGGAGAATTCAAGACTGCAGATATATTAATATTAAATACCTTAATATCTACAGTTACAATTAAAATGATGAAGCTATAATAATCGGCGAGGTGAAGACGTAGAAAGAGGGAGAATGTGGATTAGCGAGGGAGGAATCAGGAAAGGGCTCGTGTGAATTGGATTAAATAATTGGAAAACTTGGGGAAGCGTATGTGAGTAGGACTTTAGATATTTTATACATTTTTCACTGTCTTGTTTTCCTTTTGGGAAATTTTGGGAGGAGGGCGGATGCTGATTTTTTAGATTCATCTTTCCTATCTTGATATTATTGTAATGTTGATTTGGATGTGGATGTATGACACTTCAAATTTTTTTTTATTTAATATTTATTCAAAATTTTTTAATTTAAACTGAATTTAAATTTAAATTTTTAAAATTTACGATGATATGATATGTTTCTGTTTCTGCATAGAAAAGATTAATTCTTTTTTTTTTTTGTTCTTGTTACAATTTGCGAATAAATAATAAATATGTTAATGTGTCCTCTCTTTTTTTTTCTTTTAAAAAAATAATTATGTAGCATTCATTTTAAGGGGGGAAAAAAGAAAAAAATGTTTAATCACCAAAAAGGTCATGTTTCTTGATAAGTACCACAATCTAAATAAGAAGTGCTGTACTAAGCTTTTTTTGGTAATTTTACACATTACTTGAAAATTAATTTGTATAAAAAGTGCTGTACTAGTGCCTTATCAAAGATTCTGTGGTAATTTTTCATATTTAGTGAATATCAATTTGCAGGTGATTTTACAGTCATTTTCAAATATCACACCTTCAAATTAAGTTCATCATTAGATGGTGAAATAAATAAAATGTTATTGGTTAGGGTTGTTATTGAGTCAAGTTTTACTCGAGTAATGCACTTCTCTGAGTAAAAATGCTTGAATTTAAACTCGATTTTGAGTACATCAAATTTTTCAAAGTTGTGCTCGAACTCAAGTTCAAACTCATTTTACCTTCCTCAAGTTCGACCAAATCGAGCTGAATCGAATTTAATCAAATTTTCAAGATTGATTTTTTAGCAAAATTAATAAATTTACAATAAGTATTTAAAAATTATTTTATAAATATACTACCACACAAAGCTCGCTGTGTATTTAAATTTTAATTTTTTCCTACTTAAACTCAACTCCATTATCTAATCAAATAGCTCGAGCTTGGTTAATGCTGAGCTCAAACCTAGGCTTTGACCTAACTACTTGCAAACTTGAATCAAGTAGCTTGGTTATTATTGGCCCTTACATTATGACGATTTCAAATTTTTAAAATTTGAACAATTATCTTCATTGAAATACAAATTGAAGAAATAATATTCAAAAGGACACACAAGTTTGCTAAACTCCATCCTTCCTGATTCCCAACCTTATGCAGCAATTGAGCATAAATATCTATTCTTGTGCCGGGCAGACCTTGCTCTAATGCAAAAATATTCATCCAAGTTAGAGGCCCACTCAACCGATTAGTTTATCGGTAAAAGTTGACAAAATGATATAGAGGGTTCGTTTTTTCAAGTTGAGTGAACTTTTTAGCTATAAACAAGGCTTAAGGTGCGTTTGATAAAACTGAAATGTGAAAACTTAAGTCTGAAATTTGATGTCATCAAGTGATTGAATTGTTAAGTATTAAATTTAAGGGTTAATCACACTTTATCCCCTTTAGGTTTGGGCTGTTTCTCACTTTACCCCCTAATGTTTTATTTTTCTCAATTTATCCCCTCCGTTAGTCAAACTAAGCAAATTGACCGTTAACAATTTCAACATGCCAAAAATGCCCTTCACAATAACCTTTTGATTTTTTGATGACCAAAATGCCCTTTGTTCAGTTATAAAAGGGATCCTACCTGATGTTTTCTTCCAAGTATCAGTATTTTTTCTCATTCATTTTAGTCTAATACCACCTCAAATTTTTCTTTGAGGTGGTACTAGCAATCAAAAAGAAAATGCACCATTTTCTTTTTGATTGCTAGTATCATCTACATGTACTCTGATTATCAATTCCATTATTTAAAAATTTTTGTGACATTTTTTCTGAGCCATTTTCTTTTTGATTGCTAGTATTATCTAAATGTACTCCGATTATCAATTCCGTTATTTGAAGAATTTTGTGACATTTTTTTTGAGTTGGAAAAAAAAATTTGAGGCGGTGTTAGACTAAAATGGAGGAGAAAAAATACTGATACTTTGAAGGAAGCATCAGGTAGAATTCCTTTTATAACTGACCAAAAGGCATTTAAGCCATCAAAAAATCAAAAGGTTATTGTGAAGAGTATTTTTGGCATGTTGAAATTGTTAACCGTCAATTTGCTTAGTTTGATTTGACTAACAGAGGAGATAAATTGAGGAAAGCAAAACGTTGGAGGGTAAAGTGAGAAACAGTCCAAACCTAAAGGGGATAAAGTACAATTAATCCTAAATTTAATACATTTGAATGTATATCACATTCAATGATAAGTAAATAAATTACCACTTCTTTTTACAAGCAAATTTTACCTAAAAGATTCAATGCCACTGATTTAGTTCAGAAGTTCTATTTTTTATTATCAAAGGCATCTGAATGTGTTAAGATCTGAACCCATTAACTTTAAATCCCGAATTGGTAAGTCTTGAATTGGGTTATTAAACGGGACCTTAGTTACTAAACTGTGCAATTTTAAATAGTAGCAACCATTTTGACCATTTACTCTTTTATTTTTAATACAATTGAGGACAGAATACAAACATAAGACCGCGATACCGGGTCAATCTCCTTGTCATATTACCTGAAATGGCTGGACTGAACAAATTAAAATAATACAAAAAGTGGAAAGGGCACACCCAGAGACCAAAGCGTTTGTGGTTACATCCACTAGTAATCATAAATATTCGCGAAGATTTCCAGGAAATTTGTGAAAAGACCATGTATATAATATACTAATACCACTGTGAGAATGAAAGCTTAAAGAGTCCCCCAAAGCCCGTGTTTACCGAAGTCATGTACAAGCACATTTCCCTGTTGGGGAAGGAGCTAGCAGCCTTGAACGTTACAAATTTACATGAAACACAGCGTTCTTGGAAACATCATCTCCTGTATCAATCTCAGAAGAGACACTTTGGAGAGGGGGGCGAAAAAAAGGACAGAAAAACGGGGAAAAAAGAGAGCACATCAAAGAGAGTAAATAACAGGTCGTAGACAGCCATGAAAAATGATAACTCAAACGCGATGGTTCCTTCTTATATAGCAGAGGCAAACATCTATACACATCTAGCATTATGTCTGGGTTTCCCAGTATGCAGAAACATACAGCAGATGAATATTTCTCCTTTTCAATTTTACCTCTTTATCTGTCTTTCTTAGCATTCCCCACCTCTTGAAGAGCTTTTAAAGCATGCTACATCTGCATTAAGATGACCGAAATGAAAAAGAACCAGTAGGAGGACAAATTACACATTGCACAAAGACATCCACCAACCCTGCACAAAGGACTAAGATACTGGAGCAACCCAAGCAATAGTAGCCAGTAGAAAAGGACGGACTTCCAACGTTCACCAGACAGCAAAGATGCCCAAGTCCTTATGCCTTACACCTTCAACAACCCTACGGCAGATATAACAAGACAAGTGGTCAATTTATAATAATCTGCAAAGACATACGGAAAAAGATGTGTACCTCATAATGCTTCAGTTGGTAACCCTTAGATCTTATCCAGTTTTTCAGCTTTGACAACAGGATTTGCTCTGGCTATTGCATCCCGAGCAGCATTGCGATAGTCAAATGGGCACCCATGCTTATCAGAATAGCGATGCACAGCACAGAAAAGATTTCCACATCTGCAGTTAAAACCAGTTAGACCCACACGTTTGCGGCAAGTGGTGCACCTGTTTGGACCCTCTTTCACCTTCAATTCTGAGCCCTGCCCGGCTGAAACGTTAATGGAGGCTTGAGTAGAAACTGCTTCCAAGTCCACTGGCATAGCCTGTGTAGGCAAAGCACCAGTAGCCACAGGCTCCTTCCCATTGTTAGCTGAGCTACCATTGACAATATTCTCAATTGATGAAGCTGCAAGCTTGGCTTGCTCCTGCTTCAAGATCATCTCTTTGTGGCACTTAGAACACATATTCATGGTCGCTGCACTACCAAAAAATCCGCAATTGTTAATGCAAAGAATTGGCCCTTCTGGAGCTTGGCAGCCTGTCTCTTTTGAGGATTCCATGAGGTAAATATCCTGAGGAAGAAGAAAATAGGAAGTAAACCAAATAATTTGAGTAAATGAAGACTTAAGGCGTATATTTCTAGAAAATGCATAGACATAGCTCTTTATCAGAATATTGAATGTTGCAATGCTCTAACTAGTTGCATCTCTAGGCAATTTTCAAAGAATGCATTGCAAATGAAGCCTACTGAATTCAGCAAAATGCAGAAGTATACTTGATATAGACTACGGATACATAACACAGTAAAATTCCTTAATATACTAAATCAGCAAAGGCCTCTGGGGCTTCAAGACAACCGAGACATGTTCTACATCTAACAAACCAAGAGAAAAATCTGAAGATCTCCCAAGAACATACCCAGTCATCTTAACATTATGCACGAGGAAGACATAAAGAAAGTTGAGCATATCAGCCACAAGCAATAGTATCAAGTATCAAAAAAGTGACCAAATTCACCTCTTAACTTAAGAATCTGTACTACAGCAGTTCCCATGTCATAGTTCAATCAAATTATAAAATTCAGGAAAGAAAGCAAAATATGACAGCAAGCTCAAATTAAGTAACCACATCACCTTTACAACTAATTTATGCAGTTTTAAGTTTCAACTAATGTCGTCTCATTTTACAACTACAATAAAGCATAAAACCTTTAATTGCTTTTCCACTAATGCCCTTACACCCATGTTGCTACTTACAAATAATATGCCATTAATAACCCATTACATACCAACTCAAGTCAGCCCCACCTTCAACTTCCCCATCACCTTTACAAATCTTTTTTTTTTCTGCCTTTGTCAAATTCCACATTCTGCCTTTTTCTCAAGTCAAGACATTTGAGTTCCAAAATGATGCTGGACTGGCAGCATATTTTTTTCAATTATTCCAGACTCGTTTAAAAGTTTTAATTGTCTTAGATTGCTTTAACTCAGTCTTCCATGAGACAGCTAGGCCTTCTTAGTTGTCTAGCTATATATTCTGCAAAAATATTTCAGTTCCCCAATTTTGTAATTGCTGTTCTATTTTCCATTATATCTTCTAGCCTAAGGATTAGAATTCTACGTTAAATTAGGACTTTGAAACTGGAAAGGAGTCTATTAAAACTTTGTTCCGTTCTATTTCAGTTTAGTTTTAGTTGAACATCTTCAGAAAATTTTAGACAGCTTTTTCAACGCTTTTAGATCTATCAACAGCTATTGCCCCCAACCCCACCCTCCCCACCCCCCAAAAAAAAAAAAAAAAGAGAAAAGAAAAGGTTGTTTTTCACTGAGAATTTGTCATAATTCTTTTCCAAGAACCAATCTTTCCTGACTGTCCTCCTACTTCACAACATGTCACAAACCAACCATCTTATAGAAGGATGACATACAACAAGCTAACAAACACTGATATTTGCAAGCTAAAAGAAAAGCAAGCTATAAAACTTGAATTCCAAGACTAGTCTATAGAATTTTTTTCGATAGATACTGAACTTGAAGAATGTGAGTAGACCATTATGATACTACTTTCTTGCACATTGCATGTCCACTTGACAGGAATCCATTCATGAGCTCAGCTCAATTATGAGACCGATTATGACACTATATTTTGCTAGATACAAGTCAAGGCTACAAGAAACAAAAAGTTACCCATCAACTAACTAATGATCAAAACACATTGCAAAGATCATGTGTCCACGAAACTGCAACATCCCCAGATATTCCCCACCATCTTTACCCCACAGGGTCAGAAAAGATGGCAATTTCATGATTAGCTCCTTCAAGGGCTTGCGATAAAGGACAAAATGTTTGACGAAGCTGCCACAAACCCATATGGATAAAACACCACAATAACAGCAAAACTTTTAAAAAAATGTCAACAAGACAAGGCTCCTCATTTGAGTGTCCTATCGTCAGTGAAGTGCAAGATTTTTCTAAGTCTATCTTGACCATCTTGAAGACAAGCATAAGCAAACAAAGATGGCTCTGGGTAAGAAAGAAGTGCCTCGTAGAAGAAATAATATCAATGAGAAGTTGGAAAGGTTTTTGCGAGATTCTACAACAAAACTTGCTTGAGGCAGCTAGAGTTTGACCTGGTGTAGGTCAGAGACTGTTTAGGAATGCTTTCTTAAGCTGGAGGTTGTTCAATATAAAGGGCAAAGAATCTGCTGATCACGAGATAGACCATTCTACAATGTATGCATAGTCAACAACAACGCCTTTTAGGTAAAGTCAGAGGAGAAAAATCATCCAAACAAGATCCTTTCTAACAAGTTACGGTGACCAAACATGAATTATCCCTCAAATCATTCTTAGCTTTCAGAGAGGGTTTGCTTCGCCAGAGATGGATGCAACACCTGCCATAAACAGCAGGGAACCCCAACCGTGCCCCTCTCAATAAAATTTCCCTTCTTTTCACACCTCCTCCCAGGGTTGGTTGAGTTGTAAACTACCATTTCACGCATCTAATTGCAATAAAAATCCAAATCTAAGCCCCTGGACTAGTAAGGCATGCCCCAACATACATTCCCCCCAGCAATTCATGTCATATGAATCTACGAGGACTCCCTAGCTATGAATCTCCCTATTTGTACCCATAAAGTAGCAATGCCAAATGCCGCATGAGATACTTCAACACTAACACCAATTATCCTCAAATCAAGCCCAAAAATGAGATCATAAATCAAGAAGGCCTTCATAGAAGCCCAAAAGTAACTTAATTGAATAGTTTGATAATTGAACACTCAACAGAATTTACACTGAATATCGTCTACAACCTACCAACAGTTGAAAACAGCTAAATAAAGTTAAGTGGATGGTACACTAACGATAATCTGAGCCTTAGCATCATTTAAAATATCCGACTATAAAAATTTAATTACGCTAAGAACACACCTTGGCAGAAGTTCAAGACGATACAGACCAGCGATAATCCACAAAGACACTTAACCAAATAGCTCCCCCCTCTCTAAACATGGTAGAAAATCTTTCCTCACCAATCAAATTCACCAAAAAACAAAAAAAGATCAAAACTTTTCACCCTCTAACAATAGCAAAACACCATTCCAACTACTTTTGGAGAAAAAAGTAACTGAAGTACAACAGACCCACCAAAAAATTTCATTCTTTTGCATATTCATACATAATTCTATACCCGGAGAAGGGGAAAAAAGAACCTACTTCAGCTACAACAGCAATTATATACCTGATACTAGTATAAGAACAGGGCAAACAAACCTCACCTATGATTCACCAAATTTGAAGGAACTTTGGCCGATCTTGACGCGCAAAATCGAACCAGATGTTAATTCCCGAAACCCTTCACCCACAAAAAACAAAACAAAACAATGAACGGGGACAAAATAAATTAATTTTCAAAACCTTCATATCAAATTCATGGAAGATTGTAGAAATATAGATGATAAACGAGGGATGAATACTATTCAACAGTACCTTAAATTAATTAAAATTAGAAAGCAAGAGATAATAAACGCAGAAATCGAGAGGTGAAGGCGAGGAAAGAGATCGTGTGTGGAGAGAGAGAGAGAGAGAGAGAGAGAGAGAGAGAATAGAAAGCAAAGACAGAGAGAGAGTCGTGTGGGTTTGGTTTAATAATTGCGAATTCGGGTCTATATGCCTGTATATAAAAGATAGTACTCAGAAGCAAAAAGGGATCGGGTTATTTGCCTCAGCTACGATAGGCCCGATCCCGGCCCACTCAGCCCAGAGAAGGGTCCGCGCCTCATGTTATACTCGACGTGGTATGAACCTAAATACAAGACTCGTGTTAATTGTAAACTGATCTTAGACTTCAATAAATCGAAAATTCAGTCACGTTAAAATTCCCAATGCGGCAAATTTTCCACCCTAATTACATATTTATATATCATATAAAATACCTTGTGTTTTATATATATATATATATATATATATATGTATGTATATATGTACGTATGTATGTATGTATAACGATAGCAATGTATATTATATGTAAATGTTAAAAAGAAAAAGTGAGCTTAGGTTGAGCCAAATCTCGGATATTTTTGTAAGACAAATATGAGGTCTAAATTTGTGACGTTTAAAAAGCTGTCTCGATGATTAGTGTGTTGATTGATCAAATATCAATGGATCTTTTATTAATCATTCATTAAATTTAAAAAAAATCATTTTATCACTCCATGAGTATGGTATCCGATACCTGTCCTGTTGAGAGCAGAAATCCATTTGGGTCACCTCCATTATGGGCGTCAATATATAGTTCGGAAAGTCCCAACCGAAGAACGTTCTGACCATAATGTGATTGATGTGACATGCGCCACCTAACACTGATACCAACAGGCTTATTTGACATACTTATAATTGATCTATAACGATCATAAGAGTGGTTCAACTTCCAAGAATTTTAGTGTGATCTACGGTCATAAATATGGTTCAACTTTATAAGTACCTGCTTTCTTTCAAATGTTTGAGGAAATAGATAAATCTCTACCCTTCTCGTTACTCTTTTCCTAAACCTTCTTCCCACTTTCAAATCTCTGACTTAAACATTGAAGGTACACTAGAGGATAAAGCCCCACTTGTACTTTACTTGTTATGGTTGGGAGTGCAGGATATTCAAATCATTTTCCTGAGAAACCTGCTCAGCTTTGATCCCTGCTCGCACATTGAGCATCAAAGCAATTTTTACTAGGAGGTCACATTGCAAGTGATCATTAGATTTTGGTACTAAATTGTTTGCAACCTGACACTTTAAAACAAACGTTTGAAGTTGTTAATGTTCACTTTATAACCCCGATTCATGCAATATCGTTATTTTGATGTCATTGGACTCGAATTAGTATCTATAAGGTGACATGACCTAGCTAATGCCTATTAGTTGCTCTATCATAAGCTCGTTAGGAAGGAAGATGTGTTGATTCCCAAATTCTCTCATACTAAAAGAAAGGTTCTCTTCACACTTTAACACCACCAAACCACCCATGCTCACCCATTTTGTCTCCAATATAATTGGAATGAATCTTTTAGACCCTGTCTAATAATCTAATTCAGTATTTAAATTTAATGAGTTTAAATCGTATATTTAGATGTATTTAACAACAAAAAATCGTACATTTAAATTAATTAAGTGGTACTAAATTTTTTAAACAAAACTTTAAATAAATAAGTGAATTAAAGTATTCATTTATCATTTAATGTGATATATACTTAAATGTATTGGATTTAGTACATAAAAGTTGAATACTAGACTTCAAATTTCATATTTCAAATTTGAGTTTTTAGACTTTAATTTTATCAAATGCACTCTTAGTTATGCTAATAATGCACTACGACTCGAGTTTCCATGTTTCTTCTTCTTCTTTTTTTCCTGCAATTTAAAAAAAAAATTTGGGGGGGGGGGGGTGGGTGGGGTTGGGTTGGGTGCAATGAGAGACTCCAAGAAATTGGCTTTGCCAATGCAAGTTTCACAGATTTTATTTATGACCCTAACTTGGGCTTGCCAAAATTTAGGTGAAAAGGCCCAATTGGCAGCTTTATATCCAATATTGGATGAGTCATGAGTCCACAATATAATAGAAACAGATCATTGTCATCCTACTATATGTCATGATCGATACAAAACTCTAAGCGATGCAGAAGGTGAAAGATATCTGCTGACTAATAGATACAACCTAATTAATAAAGAACTCACGGTCCACTACAGAGAAGTTCATTTAAGTCAACAATGAATACAGGTGAAAGAATTGAGTACTGTTTAGAATGTCAGAATTATATTAATAGAGACATAGCTGCTAAAGCAAAAATAAATAAAGTTAGGCAACTTATCGTTAAATACTCCTCTGAAGAAATATTACTAGAAGCATTAAATATATTATTAGATATAGAAAAAAAGGAATTTAGAACAAATTATTTCAAGTAGAAATTTACATCTTGTAAGAAGTCATACATGAGTTCTGATAACCACAGAATAATAGAACCTGAAAATTTAAAAATAGAACAAGACCTATTTGAATTACAGAAAACAATTTTATACATATATAAAGACCTAAAGAAAGAAATTCAGATGATTAAAGAAAAATTAGAAAGAAAAAGTTCAGAAGAAAAAATTACAGAAAAAAAGGAATAAAACTACTATTGAATATCTGACTGAACATATTTCTAAAATAAAATGAGTGATTCAGAAGATACATTTACTCATCTCTGTGATTCTGAAATATAAAGAATAAGTAATAGACTAGCCAATATGATGATAAATATAAAACCAGATATAAAATCAGAAATATCTGAGAATCCAAATATAAATAATATACCTTCATCAAGTAGACCGGCATCTTCATATGCAAGAAGAAGACCTGGTTCAGGAAATTCGTTCATCTCTTTATTAATGAACATAGCTAAGCAAAAAGGCTATCTAGATAATGAAGGCTACACATTATTAGATAGAACCACACCTGAAGTAATATTTCCTTTTGGAACATTTTTAGATTTGGATTGTGTAAAGAATACTGAAGAAGCAATAGATAAATGGGAAATTGGACTAAGACTAGTAGTTTCCATGAATAAATTAGGCTATGAGGAAACAAAAGGATTTTTGGAAAAATCTCTTGTAATTAGTGTCTCACGTTATTGGAAAACATTACCTGAAGAGACAAAATCAATAATATATGGTGACGAACAAGACATAAATGGAATGATAACCAGAGCACTTGAATTAATCCGACTTGAATTTGTTGGAGAAGGAAGTTACTTTAAAGATATTAGTTCAGTCCAAAAATACATTGATGCGTTACTTAAATTAACACTTTGTGACATGTGTGAAATAGATAAATATATTTGTGTTTTTCAAGATTATTATTATAGAACAGATTGGAGGAAAAGAGAAACATATTTGGAAATGTTTTTCTCAAAAATTCCTGACACCTGGGGAAAAAGATTAAGAGAAGAATATAATCCCGGAACTAAAGATACTTTAGGAAAAAGGATATTTCATACTTTGGAAAAATTAAGTAAATGGTGTGAAGAATCAATATTGTTTAGAAAGACACGTAAATTAAAACTATGTTGTAATAATATCAGTATGCCTACTCAAATAGAATGTGATACCCCATACTACTATCATAAAATGAAAGGTAGATATAAGAAGCGTAAATATTTTAAAAGAAAATATATGAAAAGAAGAAAAGCTAAATATTACAAACAAAGAGAAAAATTTCCGAAAAGGAAAACGATATATAGAAGAAATAAGAAAAGAAGAAATATAATAGACTGTCAATGTTATTTTTTGTAAGGAAAAAGGACATCTAGCAAACCAGTGTCCTAAAAAGTTTAATAAAAAGAGATTTGAGGTTGATGATGATATTTAAGATTTAATTAACAATAATGAATTAATTGAAATAAATAAGTTTGCAGAAATAGATGAAATTTCATCTGAAGAAAGTATATTTATTTACACTGATACTGAATATGATATAAATAGTGAAGATGAATGAAATACAAAAACAAGAAGAAGAAAATATTTCAAATATAATAAATATTCATTCTGAAAGACTAGGAGAATATAGTCAAGAAGCACTTATAGATAGAAAAATGTTAGCAAAAATACATAAAAGTAATTTTTCAATAAATTCTGATAATAGATTTAATGTCCCTGCATTAGAAAAAATGAAGTTTCATATTCGAAGACATCATATGTTTTATGGAATAAATTTAAAGGAAAAAGCCTTAGAAAATAGCTTGACTACAAATAAAGTCATTATTCCATTAATATCTAAAAAAGATATTTATGATAAATTGAATAAATTACCAGAAAAGGTACGTGTCACAATAGGATGGATCCATATCGGTTCCATACAGATGATTATTAGAGCTACTTTTAGAGAAGGGTTAAATACGCTTATAGATTTAGCCATTGTAGATAATAGAATAAAAAATAGAGAAGAGACCACACTTGGTGTTCTTAGAGGAAATCTTATATATAAAAAATTAATATTTAATATATATCCAAAACTTTCTTACAATTTACAAGATAAAGATTTTGATAAGACACTTTCCTTAATACAAGACTTTAAAAGAAAAGATTTCTTTTTTAATGGAAATAGACCATATTCTATTACATATATGATTTCTTATGCACTTTCAAATACTCATCATACTGAGAATTTTGCAAATACTGAATTCATAGATTTACCTAAATTATTTTCTGATATAGGAAAGATATATCCACCAGAGATTACAAATATTGAATTAGATGAAGACTTTGATTTAGACATAAGTCAAAAACCTTTGTTAGAAAAGCCCAATATAAATATTCCAAAATTGTCATATACTCAAAATAGTGTAGGAAGTAGTCGACATCTTGCACATAATTATGTGAATAACAAAATATTAAAAAATACTAATTATAAAATAAACGGAAGATTTTTTGATGGAAGAATTATGAAACATTGCAATGTCCTAATAGATACGGGAGCTAGCGGAAATTACATATCCTATAGACTTGTAGAATTCTTACCAACCTATCAATTGCAGGACCCCTATCAATATACAAACTTTAATGGTGAAGTACATGAAATTAATGAAGCTATTGAAATTGAATTAGAACTGCCCAATTCCATGCCTAACACGAAAATTCCGATGAAGCTTCTGATAGAAAATGAAGGAGCTAGCGATACTCTAGAAATAATGCTAGGAACAAGTTTCTTAGATACTGTATCACCCTATTCAATAACTCATGATCGGATAATTATTACCTACAATAATAAAAAGATAAATATTGATAGAAAATGACAAGTCAATAAAGCATTTATATACCCGTAGGAATAACTTATAAAGATTATAAAGCTGAATATTTTGCAGCATATATAGATAATGGATCAGGAACATGTTTATGTAAACCTACATGTTTTCCGTTACAATATCATGAGAATTTACCCAGTAAAACAGGGTTAGATATTTCGAATAGACCTATCACTTTAAATTCTGGGATATTCAAATCTCAAATATTAGTAGGATCATTTCTTATTAAATGCCCTCCATTCTATTTCTTTGATACAGGATTAGATATTTTATTAGGAAATAATTTTCTTCAATTATTTCATAAAGTCTTGTTTGATACTTTACAATCTCAAATACATTTTAAAACTCCATGTGGTCATTGGATTGTTGTATCACGTCTCAAAAATGCTTATGCTCGTAAGACCCCTCTTACATTTCAGCCTCGCGTAGGTAAGCGTGGTGATATTGGATACTCAGAAAAACCAAAATTTTCTAAAAGAACTCCAATGTTAAAATTTGAAAATCAATTATATTTAAAACAACTTCAGATTAAGCAAATTTCTACTACCTTAGAAGACATAAACGTAAAATTACAATTAAGTTATACAGAAAATCCTCTTAAATTTTGGGATAAAAATCAAGATTGTGTAGAAATAAAACTTAAAGATGAAAATAAAATAATTAGAGTAAAACCTATGAGATATAATCCAATTGATAAAGAAGAATTTAGAATACAACTTAAAGAATTATTAGAAATACCATTAATAAGAGAGAGTAATTCTCCCTATTCTTCTCCTACATTTATGGTTAGAAACCATGCCGAGATAGTTAGAAATAAGTCTAGAATGGTTGTAAATTATAAACAGCTAAATAATGAAACTATATTTGATGGATACTTTCTTCCACATAAGGAAACTCTAATAAATATGAGTAGATGAAAGAAAATATACTCTAAATTTGATTGTAAAAGTGGATTTTGGCAAATAAAAATGCACATTGATAGTATTAAATATATTGCTTTCAGTACTCCACAAGAACAATATGAATGATTAGTCATGCCATTTGGTTTGAAAAATGCTCCTCAAATATATCAAAGAAAAATGGATAAAATCTTCAAGGATTATCCTTTTATATATGTTTATGTAGATGATATTTTAATTGCATCAGATTCAATAGAAGAACATTTAGAACATTTAAATATATTTGCTGAATTATGTCTAAAACATGGAATAGGACTATTTGAGAAAAAAGCAAAGATAGGACGAAGAGAAATTGAATTTCTTGGACTAGAGATAAACAATGAAGGAATAAAATTACAGCCTCATATACTAGAAAAAATACAAAAATTTCCTGATAAACTTGAAGACAAGAAGCAGTTGCAAAGATTTTTAGAAGTATTAAATTATGCTTCAGACTTCATCTGTAATTTAGCAGAAAAAAGAAAAGAATTACAAAAATTATTAAAGAAAGAAAGCAAATATGAATTTTCTGAAAATCATATAGCTATAGTAAAAAGGATTAAAGAAGAATGTAAAAATTTACCATTTTTAACTCTACTATCTGATGAAGATAATCTTGTATTAGAGACAGATGCCTCTGAGAAAGTCTGGGGTGCAGTCTTAAAAGCAGAAATTAATCAAATTTGTAGATATTCATCTGAAATCTTTTCAGAAACAGAAAAAATATATCATATAAATGAAAAAGAATTACTTACTGTAGTAAAGAGTTGTAATAAGTTTTATTACTTTTTACTACCAAAAAGATTTAAATTAAGAATTGATAATACTCAAGTGAAAGCATTTATTAAAAATAACATCAAACCACTACTGCAAAATAAAAGACTGAGTAGATGGCAAATGGCTCTATCCGAATTCGTGTTTGCTATTGAACTGATAAAGTCTGATGAGATTTCTCTTGCAGATTTTCTTACAAGAGATGGAAGACCAGATCAATAAGCAGACAGTCCTTCTAGATAAAGTCTCAGAGTTATCTGAGTAGATCTCTCAATTGCAGACGTCATTCAATGACATTATGAATATTGTTAATTATCAAGATACAAATAAAGAAGTTTCTGAACATCTTATTAAGCATGCCGAGCAAGGCAAAATTACTATCAGCCTTTATGACAAGGTTGAAGAAATTCTATACGACCTATTCAAATGGGTCGAAAATGATAATCTTCTCCCTTCACCGGGAAAGGAAGTTCTATTGAAACCAAACTATGACCGCAAAACAACTCCACAGCGGTTATCCATGTTAAATAATATTATTAATGAGTACCCGCTCGTTACTAAATACAATTCTCTTATGAGAGAATTATACAATCTACAAACTACGGATACATATTATATGAATTTTACAGGTGTTTATCCTCGGATAAATTGTGTTCAAAGGTGCGACAGCACTTTTGTTCAAAAATGGTATAACTTTGAGGTAGTTAATGCCATTTATATAACTACACCCAATTTTTCTAAAATATCCAAATTGCCAAGATGGGTGCAGAACGGAGCCAGACATATCTATCAAAATAATTCTACATACGGACTGAAGGACATTCTTATGCTCAAGGTTATTTCGGCAGGTCCAGATTTTCAAGAAACTAATAGATTTGATGCCTTTCATCATATCACAGTTCTAAAATATGATGACTTCGAAATAAAGGTTTATCCCGAAAGAAAGGAATATGAATACTTTTCTGAAGATAAAATTCATTATTGCAGAACTATTGGAATGAGGGTTATCCTGCAAAATCTCGAAAATACTCTGAAACAAGGTTTTAGAACATATGGTGGAGACGGAGCATTCTCTTTAATAATGACTACCTATGCTGGGAAAACTCCAGATGCCGCATTAAATTATCTAAATTGAAAAATTAAATTGTTGGAAAGCTGTCGTATCAAGTCAAGCCAAAAAATAATAAAGACACTTTGCAGGATGAGACGACACAAAATCAATACGTGTCCAAACTGCAATAAAAAGGAGGAAGAAGCCTCGTCCAGCTGTCAAAATATGGAATAAGACATAAACTCTTACGTCAGAAGATATTTTCGGAATTCAAAATAAAAGGTTCAAATCCGTGAAAAAATCAGTTAAAGTCCGGAACTGAAATCCGAATGAAGCCTATATAAAGCCGGGAAGAGACGCATCGGGGGAAGGAGGGAGCAGGAATCAAGGATTAGAATCAGAATTGAAAACAGAATCCTGAGTCGACCCTATTTAATCTTTACCACACCCAGTACCACTATAGAGTTTACCTTTGTAAAATTCGCCTAACATATCTCTCAATTCGCCTAACATATCTCTCATAAATACTTAATAAGAGAAAAGAGTGTATCATCTCTGTCTTGTACAAACAGTTTCTATCAATAAAAGAAGTACTTTCATCAATTGTCCTCTTTACTTTTAGCGAAACTAGGTTGTCTTTGCAAAGTTTTAAAGGAAGTCACCCCGTGGTTGGAGGTGAGGCAGTAAGAAGTCCTCGGGGAGGTAGCCGAAACTTTGTTGGTCAAAAATCAGAGTAAGGTATGGAAACATGATGGACCCTTCTTTTAATGATAAGCTGTAAGTATAAGATAGATGATGATCGCTCTATTATATAAATCTTGAAAATATGGAAAATATGCGTAATATTCATTTTTCTTTAGTAATTGAATTTCTTGAATACAGATTAGACATATTAATAAAATTGAAATTACCTCCGTATATAAATATTCATTTAGATGTTTGGATTAACCCAGATCCATCTTTGAATTTTAACGTTCTGGGCCACTCAACACGAATGGTATCAGTGTAGAGTGGCCCAAAACGTTAAAATTCAAAGATGGATCTGGGTTAATCCAAACATCTAAATGAATATTTATATATAAATGTGTAATTTTAATTTTTATTAATATGTTTAATCTGTATTCAGGAAATTCAATTACTAAAGAAAAATGAATATTACGCATATTTTCCATATTTTCAAGATTTATATAATAGAGCGATCATCATCTATCTTATACTTGACTTTATCATTAAAAGAAGGGTCCATCATACTTCCATACCTTACTCGATTTTGATCAACAAAGTTTCGCTACCTCCCCAGAACTTACTGCCTCAACCTCCAACCGCTTTTAAAACTTTGCAACACAGCCTAATTTCGTTTCCTACCTCTAGGTGTACTTAGAAGTAAAGTAAAGAGGACAATTGATGAATGTACTTCTTTTATTGATAAAAACTGTTTGTACAAGACAGAGATGATACACTTTTCTCTCTTATTAAATATTCATGAGAGATATGTTAGGCGAATTGAGAGATATGTTAGGTGAATTTTACAAAGGTAAACTCTATATAGTGGTAAGATTACAGAATTCTAACCCTTAATTCCTCCTCCCTTCTTCCAATGCGTCTCTTCTCGATTTTATATAGGTTTCATTCGGATTTCAAATCCGGACTTTAACTGATTTTTTCACGGATTTGTTTTAGTTCCGCGGATTTGAACCTTTTATTTTGAATTTCAGAATAGCCTTATTCCATACTTTTGGACAAGGCTTCTTCCTCCTTTTTACTGCAATTTGGACACGTATTGATTTTGTGCCGTCTCATCCTGCAAAGTGTCTTTATTGCTTTTTGGCTTGACTTGATACGACAGCTTTCCAACAATTTAATTTTCCAATTTAGATAATTTAATGCAGCGTCTGGAGTTTTCCCAACATAGGTAGTCATTATTGAAGAAAATGCTCCGTCTTCACCGTATGTTCTAAAACCTTGTTTCGGAGTATTTTTGAGATTTTGCAGGATAACCCTCATTCCAATAGCTCTGCGATAATGAATCTTATCTTCAGAAAAGTATTCATATTTCTTTCTTTCGGGATAAACCTTTATTTCGAGGTCATCATATTTTAGAACTCTGATATGATGAAAGGCATCAAATCTATTAGTTTCTTCAAAATCTGGACCTACCGAAATAATCTTGAGCATAAGGATGTCCTTCGGTCCGTATGTAGAATTATTTTGATAAATATGTTACTGCTCGCACCCATCTTGCAGCTTTGATATTTTAGAAAATTGGGTGTAGTCATATAAATGGCATTAACTACCCCAAAGTTATACCACTTTGAACAAAAGTTGTTGAACACAATTTATCCGGATAAACACCGTAAAATTCATATAATATGTATCCAGAGTTTTAGATTGTATAATTCTCTCAATATTATTTAACATGGATAACTGGAGTTGTCTGGTCATATTTTGGTTTCAATAGAATATTTTCAGCATCTTCCTTTGGAAGATTATCATTTTCACCCATTTGAATAGGTCGATAGAATTTCTTCAACCTTGTCATAAAGGCTGATAGTAATTTTGCCTTGCTCGGCATGCTTAATAAGATGTTCAGAAACTTCTTTATTTGTATCTTGATAATTAACAATATTCATAATGTCATTGAATGAATTGAGAGATCTACCTATAACTCAGACTTTATCTAGGCTTATTGATCTGGTCTTCCATCTCTTGTAAGAAAATGCAAGAGAAATCTCATCGACTTTATTCAATAGCAAACACCTGATAGAGCCATTTGCCATCTACTCTTTTATTTTGCAAGAGTGGTTTGATGTTATTTTAATAAATGCTTTCACTTGAGTATTATCAATTCTTAATTTAAATCTTTTGTAGTAAAAAAGTAATAAAACTTATTACAACTCTTTACTACGCAAGTAATTCTTTTTCATTTATATGATATCTTTTTTTTCAAAAGATTTGATGAATATCTACAAATTTGATTAATTAAGACCGCTTTCTCGAGGCATCCTGTCTCTAATACAATATTATCTTCATCAGATGGTAGAGTTAAAAATGGTAAATTTTTACATTCTTCTTTAATCCTTTTTATTATAGTTATATGATTTTCAGAAAATTCATATTTGCTTTCTTTCTTTAATAATTTTTGTAATTCTTTTCTTTTTTCTGCTAAATTACAGATGAAGTCTGAAGCATAATTTAATACTCCTAAAAATCTTTGCAACTACTTCTTGTCTTCAAGTTTATTAGGGAATTTTTGTACTTTCTCTAGTATATGAGGCTGTAATTTTATTCCTTCATTGTTTATCTCTAGTCCAAGAAATTCAATTTCTCTTTGTCCTATCTTTGCCATATTGTGTGCCATACTATAGTCTATAAAGGCATTATTTTTTTTTCATAAGCAAAAATATGAGAAAAAGCCTGGGAAATCACAATAAGGGCTTAAGAATTAAAAATTATTGAGCTAAATTTCATGGAGTCAATCTTTAAACCGGACATTGAGTTAAGAGGTTACAGTTAACTGATTTCTCCTCTCGTTCAATATTCATCTGATCTGAGTGTTAAGTAACCTTTTCCCTCCCTGTTACTCATAAATGCTTCTACGATCCTAAGTGTATCAAAAATGAAGAGGTGATCTCAACTCAATAGCTTGAAATCTTTTTTTTTTTTTTTGAAATGGGACATACTATTTCTTTTCTAACATCTTATTTAGATCACCTTTTTAGTTTAAATTTTGGGTTGAAGTTTTTTTCAAAAAAAAATTTTACATTTTCTGTGATCAAATTACTACAGTAAATTTTCTACAGAAACTTCAAAAAAATGCAATCCAGGTAAAAACACGCAAATGAAGCATAGTTTCCAGAACTCAATGCATAATTTCCATTCTTCAAGTACATTTCTCCATACAAAGATGCTCTTTGACATCAGAAAATATACATGGCTTCAGTAATAAAGGTGATAAAGATACCACAATCATTTCAATAGTGGTCATGGTAACAAGCCTTCCACACCAACTCCTAACCACAGATAATTCTTTAACCTGATTCTGAACTTCAGAATTAAAATATAATTAGAGCAAAAACTTTGGTTACCAACACAAATGTACGTTCCCTGAAATGTCTGATTTGAATCATTAGCATATCCAGAAAAACATGCAACAATAACGTTAATATATGGTGCAACCTATCAAATATTACAATAAATCCATAAGACTTTATATATTATGTTACTAATTCATTGACTGCTAACTGGATTTTGGAAAAAAATGCTTCCCATTTCTAATTCCATGATCTGGCAACAATAATGTTAATCAACAAGGCAATATCTCCAAAATCAACAAGGCAATAAGGTTAAGCTAAGTTGAGGGAGGAAAGCATGGGCGTGGAATGTTCATGACATAAGGGTGTTGGAGGTGGGGTTTCTTGGCAGCCAATGCGGAGTTTGGGATTTTGGAGGGGTAAGGGAGGGGAATAGGAAAAAAAAGGGGGGGGGGGATAGAAGAGGGAGGAAAATAACTACATAAAATTGGCTATAGTGAGATATTCATAGAAATAAACATTTAAAATTATGGTATATTCATCATTTCAGCCATTTTAGGGGTGAATTAGAGGGCTAACTTCAGAAGCCCCCCCTCAAGGTTTATCTTATTTAGGGGTGTAACTCAACCTAGTAGATTGACTCGAGCTCGCGAGTGGCTCCGCCAACTACTCGACTCTAGATTGGTCAAAGCCAAGTTCAAGTTATTTGTTTGAACTAGCGAGTCAAGTTCGAGTATAAAATAAGTGAGTTCGACAAACTATTCGAACTCGATATATATATATATATATAATTAACATATATTTATTAATTATTAATTTATTCTTTTAGGTATGTTAGTTATAATATTTACGAGTTTCTCTTGTTATGTTATAATATTATTCGAGGGTGAATAAGTAATTTCAATTGAAAAATAAAATGAAAATAGGAAATAAAAAAAAAATTGGGTAGTAATCGAACTCGAGTAATCGAGTACTCAAGTTCGAAATCGAGCTCAAAAAGCATTTTGAGCTCAATCAAGTTGAGTTCGAGTATTTCTTATGCTCTTTCGAGTCAAGTTCAAGTTCGAGTATAGAGATACTCTTGTTCGACTGGACTCGATTTCAGCCCTAATCCTATTATCACTTAATGCCCCTGAAGTTTCATAAATCTCACTTACCTCCCCTATCAATGTGATATGACTAGATGTCCCAATCAAAAGTGTCGAAATAACAACATTGCGCCTAATATTTTCTTACTTTTAAGGGAAAAAAAATCCTACAATCTAAAATATTTAGAAACAAATAACAAGAATGCCATTTAAAATATTTTTCTTCATCTTTGTTGCAAAAACCTTTGCTTTTAATATTCGTATTTCCTATAACTGAGCTCTAAAATTTTCACTCTGATCTCTCTCTTTGCAACAAAATTTTTGCTCTTAATTTTCTTCTTGTTCCAACTAAATTTCATGGAGTCAGTCAAATACTTTTCTTAGGTCTTGTTTGATAACACAATTTAGTACTTAAAATTAATGGATTCAGATCTTAACACGTTCAGACTGTTTGATAACCGAAAATAGATATCTGAATCAATTAAGTGGCACTGAATTTTCTAGACAAAATTTGCTCCCAAAAATAAGTGATAAACTATTCACTTATCACTGAATATGATATACATTCAAATGTATTAGATTTAGTTAGGGGTGACCACGGTTCAGATTTGAACCGGAACTGAACCCGCGGTTTATTGAATCTAAACCGAAACTGGAACTGGAATCAGAACCATAACCGTGACTAAGGGTGCGTTTGATAAAACTGAAGTCTGAAGTCTGAAGTCTGAAATCTGAATTCATTAAGTGATTGAATTGTTAAATACTAAATCTAATACATTTGAATGCATATCACATTCGATGATAAGTGATTAGCTTATCACTTATTTTTGGGAGCAAATTTTACCTAAAACTTCAGTGCCACTTAATTCATTCAAATATTCTAGTTTTGGTTATCAAACGGTCTGAACGTATTAAGATCTGGATTTATTAAGTTTAAGTACTGAATTGAGTTATCAAACGGGGCCTAAAAGTTTAGGTTCAGGTTCACAAAAAATTTGAACCGGAATCGGAACTGGTGGTTCAAGACCCATGCAAACCGTCTAAAATACATTTATATCCTAAATTGTTGGGTTTTTTTCTATTCAATTTAGAATTCAATTTTAATAATTAGTACTCAATATCAAACAGTTTCAGTTTTAGTCCAGCGCCCTATTATCCAAAACTAGATAAACCAAAATCGAAATCGAAAGAAATCGAAACCGTAATTGAACCGGAATCGGATGTTTAAGAACCGGAACCGTAACCGTCCCTATAAGAGTCGGTTCAGGTTCCACCTTTCAGTAGAACCGGAATCGTCTGTTTTTAAACCGGAACCACCGGTTTTGAAACCGTGACCACCCTTAGATTTAGTACTTAACAATTCAATCACTTAATGAATTCAGGTTTCAAACTTCAGTTTTATCAAGCGCACCCTTAGTTAATCTTTAAACCGGACATTGAGTTAAGAGGTTACAGTGAACTAATTTCTCCTCTCGTTCAATATTCATCTGAATGTTAAGTAACCTTTTCCCTCCCTGTTACTCATAAATGCCACTACGATCCTAAGTGTATCAAAAATGAAGAGGTGATCTCAACTCAATAGCTTGAATTCTTTTTTTTTTTTTTTGAAATGGGACATACTATTAATTTCTTTTCTAGTACCTTATTCAGATCACCTTTTTAGTTTAAATTTTGGATTGAAGTTTTGTTCAAATAATTTTTTACATTTTCCGTGATCATATTTTCTAATTACCTTTTTACTTCACATACAATAAATTACTATAGTAATTTTTCTACAGAAATTTCAAAAAAATGCAATCCAAACATGGTAAAAACACGCAAATGAAGCATACTTTCCTGAACTCGATGCATAATTTCCATTCTTCAAGTACCTTTCTCCATACAAAGATGCTCTTTGACATCAGAAAATATACATGGCTTCAGTAATAAAGGTGATAAGATACCACAATCATTTCAATGGTGGTCATGGTTGCAAGCCTTCCATGCACCCCAACTCCTAACCACAGATATAATTCTTTAACCTGATTTTGAACTTCAAAATTAAAATATAATTAGAGCAAAAACTTTAGTTACCAACACAAATTTACGTTCCTTGAAATGTCTGATTTGAATCATTAGCATATCTAGAAAAACATGCAACAATAACGTTAATATATGGTGCAACCTATCAAATATTACGATAAATCCATAAGACTTTATATATTATGTTATTAATTCATTGACTGTTAACTGAATTTTGGAAAAAAATGCTTCCCATTTCTAATTCCATGATCTGGCAACAATAATGTTAATCAACAAGGCAATAAAATCTCCAAAATTGAAGGGTTAAGCTAAGCTGAGAGAGGAAAGCATGGGCGTCGGCGTCGAATGTTCATGAGATAAGGGTGTTGGAGGTAAGGGAAAGAACAGGAAAACTAAAAGGGGGAATAGAGGAGGGAGGAAAATAACTACATAAAATTGCCTGTAGTGAGATATTCATGGAAATAAACATTTAAAATTATGGTATATTCATCATTTCAGCTATTTTAGGGGTAAATTAGAGGGCTAACTTCAGAAACCTCCCTTGGGGTTTATCCTATTATCACTTAGTGCCTTGAAGTTTCATAAATCTCACTTACCTCCCTTATCAATGTGATATGACTAGATGTCCCAATCAAAAGTGTTGAAATAACAACATTGCCCCTAATATTTTCTTATTTTTAAGCGAAAGATCCTACAAGCTAAAATATCTAAAAACAAGTAACAAGAATGCCATTTAAAATATTTTTCTTCATATTTGTTGCAAAAACCTTTGCTTTTAATATTCCTATTTCCTATAACTGAGCTCGAAAAATTTCACTCTGATTTCTCTCTTTGCAATAAAATTTTTGTGCAATAAAATTTCTGCTCTTAATTTCCTTCTCGTTCCAATCAATCTCTTGAACTTTTTGCCTTTTTATAATGCTATAGTAAATTCAGAACTTACCATTGCACACAACTATATTTTCTAGTTGCGAAACGACTAAGTTTATTACTTATTGCACTTATAGCTCTTATTCTAAATTTAATATTCCACCTTATTTGTCTTTTCTTCATATTTCAGAATTCATAAATTAAAATTGTACAAGAGTCAAAGGGAAAAGACAACATAATCTCTCTCCTCAATGCATTTTTTAATATTACTTTTACATATGAAGAGCGACAATGTTACATAAATTGTCATTAAAAGAAGAGCTACGTAAGATTTTAAAAACTTTACGAGCACCAGGTCATACTGGGCCAAACCTCCAGGGAGGTTTCTAAAATTAACCCTAAATAAGAGCCTGCAAGCCTTGGGGCGAACCGTGAGCTGTTGTGATTTGTAAATGGACGGAACCTGCTAAACCCATTTAGGTTACGCGGGAAGAAGTGAAAAACAAGGAGGAGCTAAGGCGGGAAAATTGTCAATCTTCTCTATAAAAATAAATAAATAGAAGAATGAGAACTCCCCTCACCCCACGCAAAGAAACCAGTCGTTGCCCGTTCTCTCTGCCTAGGCTGGCACCGTAGCTTAAATCAATTGCGTCAAGGCAAAGCATTTCTGCTTCAGCCCGGCCGCCTTCTTGGCAGAATTGCGTCCAACAATTCTGAAATGGGGAAGAGAAAGAAGACGGCTAGGGTTTCCGAAGAAAACCTAGAAGAAGAAATCCCCGAAAATCAGGGCAATTTGCAGGCTTCTTCTTCCACAGAAAAGACCCTCTACGAGGTACCATCCCTTTTCTCCTGCTTCTAGTTCTGCTTTTCTCTAATTCTTGCTGGGCTTTGTTTTATTTATTTTTATCATTATTATTTGGCATATTGCTGGAAATATTGGAAAATACGGCTAAGAATCGAATATTATGCTTCTTTTTTTTTTTTTTCCCCTCTTGTTAATCTTTCACTGGGGATAGTAGCTCTTCTTTGTTTCATTTTCATGAATCTGAGAACTTGGGTTGCAGGGAAGTTAGTATAGTATTTCATTACCTCTGTAATCTGAAGTGCCTCTAACTTTTGAATTATTCTTTTATTGTGTGAGAAGATGATATGTTTCGAACTGAATCGAATTGGATTGTACCAATTTGGGTAGTTTAGATTGGAAAATGTGATTCTTGCTACTGTTGATTTGGCACAAGCTACAAAACTTGACCGAGCAAAAAATGGGCTGAAGGGTTATAGTTAATGAGAAATTGTGGAACGAAGATACTGCCATTGTAGCAGAGGAGTAATTGAGGGTTTCTTTTTCTTTTTTAAATTCTTCTTTTCTGGTCTAATGTCGGATTACACCTGAGGGAATGGTTGCACTGTTGTATTTTCTTCTTTTAGGTTTGAGAATTTGTGCCATTATTCTCAAACATCGTATGCACAAGGGGTTTGGTTTAAATAAGTCAGCCTTCTACAATGGGTTTTAGAAAAGTTGTCCCGTGGTTAATAAGTTCTCGAATAAAAGGATTCTGCATTTCCTGCTGTTAAGAGGAAATATTTGTTTTTCATTGATGCTGCTGCCCTGATGTTGTGATCAAAGTTTATTTGCTTGTTACTATCCTCGTGATGCTTTAGTTTAGCCTACGTCTTCAGCTCACTAAATAAGCTGAATAAGCTCACAACTGAAGGTACCAATGGAGCTCTTATAGCTGGCCAGCATCTCTTTTTAGATAGACCAACCTTGACCCTTCTTTATACCTCCTGTTCCATTCCACGCAATGCTGGTGACAAGTAATAATCACCCTGGGCATCTCATTCATTCCCTTAAGATGACTAGGCATTTGCTGTGATGTTCTCCTTTAGTTATTTCCTTCATCGTTAACCATGAAAGCCTTCTTTTTACTTTCTGACAATGAGAATTGTGTCATCAAAATGACCCATGTAGTCTGCAGTAGATAAGCAGCTCCTGTGACTTCCTTTTCGTACCATTTTCTTGTTCATCTCCTGTTGTATTCTCACTTTTCAATGAGCATGCTTCTGTGATTTTTTTTTTGAAACGCTCTTACTTCTGGTATATTTCAAGTGTGTTGTTTAATGTTTGCTGAGTGTTGGATTTGCTTTACTATCCATCCAAACTCAAGCAATAGAGGTTCCCTGACAAGTTCTTTCTGTTGTAGGTTCTTGGGGTAGAAAGAACTGCATCCCAGCAAGAAATTAAAAAAGCTTATTACAAATTGGCTTTACGTCTGCATCCTGACAAGAATCCTGGTGACGAGGTAACTTCTCATCATACTGTTTCTTCTATATGTGTTTTGGTTGTTTTTTTATTGAATTCAGATGGGGGTTGTGTTCGAACCTTACTGTAAGTTTCTTCATCTTAAAAAGAGTCAAACTTTTGCTTATCTTTTTGTAGGATGCTAAGGAGAAATTTCAGCAGCTACAAAAGGTCATGTCAATTCTTGGTGATGAGGAGAAACGGGCACTATATGACCAGACTGGCTGTGTTGATGATGCTGTAAGTGACCACACAAAAATTTTCAGTTTTTGCTGTTTTGGATTGAGTCAGTAAGATCAGATATACTGAAAAATGCTTGCTGGCTTTGAAAGTACCACAAGTCCCTTTATTTCTGGGAGCCTGTGCTCAAAATTCACCCTGAGAGATGCATTCATAATATTTTTAAAATTTTGCCCTTTCAAGTCTTGGATCGTTTTCTGTTAGCCCTAGCTTTTTACTTGAGCTCATGCTTAGAAGTCAGAAATGCATCGTTGAGTTTGCTTGGTAATATCTTGTTTCTGCATTTGTGACTGTTGTGATTATGCGTGTGAATCTTACTAGATGTGCTTTCTGTATTTTCTTTTCTATTTGCTTCAGTGGAGTTCAGGTAACTTATTTGGTCAGAATCTTGATTATGGTTTGTTCCGAACTTGTGTTTGTTCTTCGACAACGGTTTTTATTTGGTTCCTATCCAAAATTGGAAAGAATGGGCTTCCCCTGGCTTCTTATACTGTGTAAACCAGCCCTCCTTGAGTAGTCTTGACACGCTTTATTGCTCACTTACAGGACCTTGCAGGAGATGTCTGCCAGAATTTGAAGGAATTTTTCCAAACCTTGTACAAAAAGGTTATTATTTCCTCAGATTGTCAACTTCTCCACCCCCTTTCTGATATATATCCTTTCTGAACATCATCTTCTTTGGCCATAGGTCACTGAGGCTGATATTGAAGAGTTTGAAGCAAACTATAGAGGCTCTGACACAGAGAAAAAGGATTTGATTGATCTATACAAGATGCACAAGGGTAACATGAATAGGTACAATAGGATCTATAAACCCCCCCCCCCCACCCCTCGGAATTTGAAAGGGACAGTGTATAATCTAAATTTTCTTGTTTGTTTAGGGTTTTCTGTTACATGCTTTGCTCTGATCCAAAGTTGGATTCACATCGGTTCAAGGATTATCTTGATGAGGCAATAGCTGGAGGTTTGTTTTATGGCTTAATATGTATTCATACAGAAGTAAATAGCTTGTTACAGCATTGCTGATTCAACGTCCTATCCCTGTTTAGGGCTGACTTTGATATGTGCAAGATTCAATTACTTTATGCTTGTTTATTGTGATTGTTTTTGTTTGGATATCTTGTTTACCTGGCTCCTTTCTCTTTGAACAACAACATTTAGGAGTTCTGAAATCAACCAAAGTGTACGAGAAATGGGCTAAGCAAGTTTCTGAGACAAAACCGCCCACTAGTCCGTTGAAGAGGAGGAAAAAGTGAGTAGTTTGATATCTGATGTTGGTGTTTCAGTAATCTAATTTTAAATTAAAACTCAAGCGAGCCATGTTATTAACATTGAACTCCTTTCCAGAGAAAAGAAGAACTCGGAAGATTTGTATGCCATCATCTCTCAGCGGCAGAATGAGAGGAAAGGCAAGATCAACTCTATGCTCTCAACTCTGGTTAGCAAATATGGTGGGGGTCCAGAGCCCAGTGAAGAAGAATTTGAAGCCGCTCGACAAAAACTTGAAAGCAAGAAGGCATCCAAGCGGAAGTAACTGTGATTTTGAGCAATATGAATGTAACAGTGCTCTTCTGCTGTAAATTTAGCCTGCCTGATGTAGGCATTAAAAATTAACAGTGGCTTGTCTTTCTTCTCAGTTTTCTGTTTTCTGGTCTTAATCATTTCACTTGTAATATATTAGCCATTTGCCTTCTATTCGAGAGCAAGAGCCTTTTTTATATCTAGATGGTAGAATGTATCCGGGCTTGCTATTTGGAGAAGAATGATCATGTCCAAATCTTTATCCATTGAAAGAGCAATTTCTATAGTCAGCAATTGCCTGGATGGTGAAGTTCTGTGGATCCCCCTTAGGTTGAGTGAAACTACCCTTTGGTGTGCCTTGAGTGTTCTCTTTGAATTCTAACTTCTGACTTTTGACAAAAAGAAAGAGCAATTTCTACAGGACTGTTATTTTTGCTAGTTGAATCGTGAATACTGAGGCAGTCTTAAAGTCTGTCAACTTGTAGGGCATTGTACAACGTGGGCAGTACGTGCCAGTTGAAATGCCACTGCTGAGGCAGGCTGAGAATCAATGTCAACATTCAAAAGGTTAATGCAGAAACAATCGACTGTTGTCGAATCAGAGTCAACACTGATTATAATTTCTCATGCAAGGTAAACTCTGGGCAAGGCGTGGTTAGAGTTAGTTGCACATAAACTTGAAAAAAGAATAGTTTTCTTTCAACAACCTTCTCTTTCATCCACCAACACTATTTACACACTGTAGGTCCATTTGGTAGAAGGTACTCTCAAGAAAACAAAAAAAACCAAAATCTTTCATTTCAAGAGGGGACCCAAATTCCAATGTTGCACGAGTGCGACTTTTTTTCTCCATTTTTTTTTCTTTATTGGGAGGTAGCTTTATCATTGCTTCAGTTTACTGTCTTCCACAAAATAGCATGCCAATAAAGGTCCAGAAATGCGTTGTTTCTTCTATTTGATCAACAGTTCTGAGGTTAGTCTTTCCCATTGTTAATGCTAATTGTGATGTCCAACTCATGAAGTTTGAGAGTCACATCCAACAAAAACTTGGATAAAAATTGGTTAGGGTGCCACAAATCTCATCTCTGAGAAGCAAATATCACTGGGGTCAACTTAAGGTCTTTTTAGCAAACATTCAAGCTGTACCGGAGAGGAAAGTACCAATCATTCATGGGATTAACTCTCCACTTCGCTTTATTTCCCCGTGAAAGTTTTAGATTGGAACCAATGCCCTCATGTACAAATAGAAATGACAAAGGAAATTTGGAGCTTTTGCTTGTGTCTGTACCCTTTTATAGGATTGCTGTCTTGGAGATAAACTGATGAAAGTTCATGGGAAAATGGACGTCAACATCTTCAGGTGGTTGCACCTTACAATAAAGAATGACTGTTCGGAATCCAAGACAGTCTGCCTCGTGAATTGAGGTAATCCAATTGGTGGATGTTGAGATAAGGTAAATTATAGGCAAAAACAAACAAAAAGAATTGAAGTTTCTTGCATTAGCAAGAAATAGTTTGCTTCCAAACGAATAAAGCAAGCAAAAGTTATGCAAGAAATGAATTTTAATGCATATCTCCTCCTATCCCTAAAGTGATCTTTCTCAATGATCGGGGGCCGAGGTTGCTCAACTAACCACAAGCAAAAAAATGAAAGTGGAATCTATATACAACAGATTGATACAACTTCCTTTAACGTATGCTGCCAAACAAAGAATCACTAGCTTTTAAAAGGCCTATGCATCTATATTCATTCTGTGAACAAACTTAATTTGTAGTTTATTTCAATGATTAGATGCCTTAAAATATGAGGAATCGAGGGTTGGTGGACGATCTAGCTTTACAAAAAGCCATTCTAAGATGGAAAGGAGGGACATTAGGCCATCCAATTTGGTTCTCCTATTTGGTTAAGAAGTCATTGTATCATTAATCTTATTATACTGTTCAATTCTTTCTCCATATTACCGGATATTACATGTTAGCCTAAAAAATTTTACAAAATCTTTTTGATGTAACTCATATCTGCACCTAGATTCTTTTTTTTTTTCTTTAAATTCCTTGTCACCTCACCTAGTCCCCTTCAAATAATTAAAAATATTTTTAACACTATCCCAAATGCCACATTTGAAAGAATTTGAAAGATCTATGACAAAAGAATGTTTGGCAACCGGTTCATGTAGTCTACAACAAATCAGGGTAGAAAGTTGGAAGGAAAAAGAACCCTCCACTGCATGCATTGAACTTGTGTGTGTGTGTATGTGTGTAATATATATGTATGTATGCTGCATGTCTAGGAGAATTTAATACCATTATATGCTGCAATTGTCTAGTGCAAAAGCATATCATTATAGTCAGGTACACCTGAAATCTTAAAAAGAAGAGAAGGAATTCTCCAATTTCCTCCACTTTTTAATTTTTCAAGGGGCCGAAGCCGAACCAGTTAGGAAGAGAACATGAAAAATGAGTTAAGTTTAGTACGTGGGACTTGTCATTTTCTGAAAAAGAAGACATCAAAGATTTGATTAGCAAACAATCTGGCTCCGCAGAATCTTTCAAGTTGTTGGGCTAATAAATGGGTACAAATTAGGAAGCATCTTAAAACTTCAATATTCATTCCTTGGTTGGTATGTTATTGCAGTGCACTTTCGGCTTTGGAGGTAAGACTTGCAAATTTTAGAGCCTTTTTTATTTCTTTTGTTTGTTTATAGCCAATTATCCATTCCACCGACGAAAGTTGCAGAGTACAGTTGTTTACTATCTTCTCTTTTTCTACCTATCTATCTATCTATCCATCTGCGTACAAAAACCATTCATGATTGTGTATTGTTTGTACCATCTTCTTGCTGTACATACAAGGGAAAACGACATGCTTAGCACTTTGCAAGAAGCCAGCCAAGCATTGAGGTCACTTCCTGGCTTTTCTCTACTATGCAAATTTGTCCGCAGAGAAAGATTAATCACCAATTCCCTAACAACCAGAGGAGAATTGGAGTTGATTGAGCCCAAGAGCTTAAAGATAAAACAAATTTGAGATAGAAGTTCCTTCATACCAAAAAACCAAAAAAAAAAAAAAAAAATCTATTGAAGATAGTTAGGTAGATTTATGGAGAGTGGTAACATGTACATTTTGGAATTCATTTTGATATGATTGATTATTTTGGCCCCAGAGAAGGGTGATATTGACAAGCTAATTATTCTTGTACAAGAAGAAAAAGGGGCAAGAAAGCCTTGTTCGAAAAGCAATTTTTTTCTGAAATTTTTTATATTTTTCATGAATACAATTTTTAATTTTCTTTTTATCTCATATATATTAAATCATTGCAGTATATATATATATATATTTACAAAAATTTTAAAAAATAACAATCTAAACGGGCTCTAAGCATTCTATTTTATTTGACCCTCTACCTGTTTGTTTACTAGCACTCCAATGAAACTTCTAGAGAACATAGAGTTTGATACATTTATGTTCTATTTGAGCTTTCTTGGTCTTCAACATCAAGAAAATAAGAGAAAAAGAGAGCCCTTTTATATTTGTAATCTTTTTATTTGCTGTTTCCAATTCTACTTTCCCTTTTCCCTTTTCCCTTTTCATTCAAACCTTAAACAATTGTAAATGTAAGTTATGAGGACAATAACTTCTTTCCTAACTTCTGTGTACTTCACTCCTTGTATTGGAAAAGTATTACCGTTTCATTCTTGAATCTATACCTGTCGATTTTAAGTTTCAAACGATTCACCTTCTTAAAGATTTAATACCTTTGCGGTAATGAATATTCTCTTCTAGGCAATAAATTAATGCTCTATCCACCATTGTGGTTTTTGATTTCTTTACCCTGGTCAAGAAATAGTACTTACCACAATCAAGAGTCAAAAAGGTTTTAATGGTAGCAGTGACTGGTGAGAAAAACCATGGCCTAAAATAAATGGGATAGTGCAAAGTCTTGAAGACTTTCTGGTAGAGATGGTGACACTGTACCAGTGGTCAATGAAAACGTTCTTCACTTCTCTGGTGTGAAATGATTAAATACTGCTGTTTTGAATCTGGAAATACAAGCAAAGTTTCCTCTTTCTTTGCCTTTGGCTTTGGCCCCTCTTCTTCTCTCTCCTCTTCCATACCTTTCACTCCAATTCTCCCTCTTTAACAGCAAAAAGACGCATTTTTGTTCCTGTATAGGTGAACTTCTTACTTTCCCACTTCGCTATTAGCATTAATTTACTAGTCTCTTGTTGCTTTACTTGACTCTGCCTCCCTACCTCTCTGTCTTCCCCTCTCTAACCCGCACTGAAGGTGAAACAGCACTCACAAAGGACGCATTGATTGAGTTTATAGGTGCAAAAACCTTTTCAGTTCATATCTTACTAGCAGTGGTAATCACCTTTTTCATTAATTAGTGCAAATATATAACTATGGCCATGCCCCTATTATCATTGCTTTCCTTGAGTGTGTCTTGGCAATTGGCATCCTTCTCTCTCTCTCACAGACTTGAACAGTTTGTCATAATTGTGGAATGTTGCTTTTCTGCAGTCTTTATTTCTATGCCTGTTCATTGCTGAAATTATCTATCAAGAACCGAACTTTGAGGGCATCTTTTGCTTGATTGCAGCTGTGCAAAACCAAGATTGTTTCTTTGTTGGTTGCTTCTAAGGATTTCGCTGTGAGCCCATAATTTTTTACCCCCAGTTAAAGCAGGGTAAGTGCAGAAACTGCTTCAATCAGCTCAAGTTTGGGTCTTTGGCTGGATTTGGACTGACCTTTCTGGTTTTTTCCCCCCTCTTTAAATAGAGGAAGAGGCAGAGGCCTAATGGAGACAGAAAATGGAGATACCCAATCCAAGCTGGAAGAATATGAAGTAATAGAGCAGATTGGCAGAGGTGCTTTTGGAGCAGCATTTCTTGTTTTGCACAAAGTTGAGAAGAAGAAGTAAGAGTCTCTTGAACCCAAGTTTTCCCATGTGGGTTGTGCCTAAGTGTGCGTGTTCTTGTGAATTTTTGTGTCTAGATATTCTTTTTAATTTATGGGGTCTGTTTAGTGGGTTATTATGCACATATTGGTATATTTAATCAAAATCTGGTAAATATTCACAATTCTTTATCCTTTTGGGTTCAGTTAATTCTCCAAAAAGAAAAAAAAAAAACATAATTGGCTTTTTCTTCTCATTCTTGTTCCTTCTTTCCTCCTCCTTTCTTCTTTGGCTCCTCCGTCCTCTTTCTTTTTTCTTCTAGCCATGTGAATTTGAGCAGAATTATTCAACAAGACATTGAAAAGTCAGTTAATACCGGGAAGAAGATCCTATAAAAAGCCCATTACAAATAATTCAAGTAGGAAACAGAAATCAAGAAATTGATATATAAATAACAAGCAAGGATTCACAGAATTAACACCTGAATTGTAAATAAAATACTGGCTCTTGGCAAGAATACTGGCAGAAAATTACTTGATGAGTTAGTTCATAATACCTCTGGCTTTTTTTTTAACTAATATTTTCTGGAAATTATTCAATTGAAAAAGCAAAAGGAACCATTTTTGCTAATAATCTTAGTAATAATTAATATGCATCTGGAAGTAAAAAATTGAGAACTGAAACTAATATATGATGCCTGTTCGGTTGGCTCGAAAATATAGCATAAGAAATCATTTTGGTATTATTATTGTTACTATTATTATTATGTATTTTCATGAAATAGTGCACAAGGATCTGAAGTGTCATTTCACTTTTTGTAGAGAACCTGATTCTTTCTATTCAACTTAATGGGAACAGTTTATGACCATGACCTTGAAAATAAAACTTTAGCATGGTTACCTTCATTTGCAGTTTGGAGCCAACATTTTTTTTTTTTTGATAAATTGTGTAAGACAACCTTTGGTTTGTCTTTATTTGTTACAGTAGTATAAACTTAATCAGAATCCTAGGTTAATCTGGAAAATGTAGAACATCAGGAGTTAATGTGTTAGGACAACCCTTAAAGTATCCTTTATTCATCTCTGTTAGGTATGTTCTGAAAAAAATTCGTTTGGAAAAGCAGACGGAGAAGTTCAAGAATACAGCACATCAGGAGGTAATTCCAGAAGCTACTTGGAAGTAGGTTTATCTGATTTGTTATACATGTAGTGCAAAGCAGTGGTATCTAGGTAGTTACAAGCTATAATTTGATTATTCTCCCATTCCATTATTTTAAAGTTTTCTAAACATTGATACTCCAGAATACCAGTCATCGTCCAACTCTTTTTTCCCTTTCTTTCTTTTTTTTTTTTTCCAACTCCTTTAATGCTTAGTAGATTTATCAGTTAGTTGTGGAATTGCCTGAGTAGTGAACTCCATCTCTTTCTTCATTTGGATATTGGAATATATAGATTCAATATTAAATATCCTTGGAAGGAAACTGAGAGCATATACGTTTAATGTAGTTGGGAACTGAGCTGAATGATGGCATTAATAGGCTTGTCTTTTTACATTTAAGTCAGGTTCATATTCAAATTTGGAACCTGATTGATTTAATTCTTCAGCTCAAGTTCAAATATGATAAGATGATAAGCTTGAATTTGAATTGGAAGCAGAAGGGGGGGGGGTGTTTGTTTTCTTTGATTACCTTAAGACATGTTTTTCAAAATTTATTTTGGGCTCAAAACTCATTGTTTTGAAATACATATATATGACACTAATGAATAAATTGTGTTGCTGAAGCTGTTGAAGTACATGCCTACTGTGATCGTAAACATATATGTTTAAAAGCCAATTTTTGTTTTTGCAGCTCAAGTTTTCTTTGCCCTCATGCAAATTTAACGACAAGAAAGCTTGAATAAGTTCAATTTTAACTCTATTGTTACTTTTTATTGTAGGTTCAAATCCAAACACAGACATATGACACTCAATGTCTTTATGAGTTAGTTCAAGTATATGTTTAAATATTATAGTTAGTTCAAGTATAGACTATAATATTTAAATATATACTTGAACTAACTCATAAAGACATTGAGCCTCATATGTCTGTGTTTGGATTTGAACCTACAATAAAAAGTAACAATAAAGTTAAAATTGAACTTATTCAAGCTTTCTTGTGGTTAAATTTGCATGAGGGCAAAGAAAACTTGAGCTGCAAAAGCAAAAATTGGCTTTAAATTTGACAGAAATCTGTATTAGGTGGATATTCACTGAAGATCTATTGATAGAATATTTTCTTAGCATGGCAAAATTTATAATGTGTCCTCTGCAGATGAATTTGATTGCTAGACTGAACCATCCCTACATTGTGGAGTACAAAGATGCTTGGGTAGATAAGGTATTATTTGGTTTCCTCATTTTAGACTTTCATGGGATTGAAGTCCACCATCAATATTCTTTTTCAATTGAATAATTCTTGCTGCTGAAGTTGGGTACTGAAGAAGCCTTAACTTGTAAAATATTGCACAGGGTTGCTTCATATGCATCGTCACCAACTATTGTGAAGGTGGAGACATGTAAGTATCATTCCTAAATTGGACTGAAATGTCGACTAATACTCCCTTCCCTTCCCCTCTCTGTGCCATTGCCAATTCCTACCTCATATCCCAACATTACACCAATCATGCTGTAGAAAATTTGATTTTATGATCAGCTTCTTGTAAAACAGTTTTGCTAAACAAAATGCTCTTCTTTTTTTTTTTTTTTTTTTTTGCTTTTCTTTTATGGCAGGCGAGGGGCGGGGTTTAAGAAGTGGAGAGGGGACGGGGGGATGTGAACCCAGGACCTCTAATTTCTAGGGCCTCAACCTTAGTCACTAGTCCAAGGCCGCCTCGGCCAAATTGTTCAATAATTCTGAAGGAATCATGAGGGGAGATGGGGGATGTTTAACTCGCAAATTTTGTAACTAGTAAATTTGAATGTGAACTCTTTTTTGTATGGTTCCAGATGTTTTTCAAATAGCTCATTCTAGAAATATTGCATAGGTGTTTAACTGCTCTAAGTATTAGGTCTAGGAGATTACAAATTTGCGTAGTGGACTGAAGAATTCATATTCATATCTACTGTCCTTCAAAATGAATTACTCTCAAGGTTATTATGGCTTTGGATGAGCAGGGCTAGGATTATCCGGAAAGCTCGAGGAGCACTTTTTCCAGAGGAGGTAATCAGATAAAATTGCACGTAACTGAAGTTCTTTTACCCCAACTTTTGTTCACTTACCCAGTATTTCTTCTTGTTGATTCATAGAAACTCTGCAAATGGCTGACTCAGCTTTTATTGGCTTTGGACTATTTGCATTCCAATCGTGTCCTGCATAGGGATCTTAAGGTATATTGTAAAGCAATTATCAAGATGAAGGAATAATCAATAGTTTTGAAAGTTTAAACCATTCTGACATGAGATTAATTGACTCCAGTTATCAAACATATTCCTAACGAAGGAGAATGACATCCGTCTTGGTAAGAGGCCCAAAACTAGGGTGCTTTATAACCAATAGTTTCTATTTGTATCTGATCAGATTTGGTCATAAATGACTTGTGCAGGTGACTTTGGATTGGCAAAACTTCTCGATGAAGAAGGCGGCCTGGCTTCCTCGGTATGAATATACTTTGTCCACATATTCTTCTGTACCAGCTTACTCTATACCACCTTGAACAGGTGATACTTGCCATTAGGTTTCCCTTTGGCATGCAGACAGGCCCATCCAACACAGAAACACACACACACACACACAGAGCTTGTTACCAAAGAAGTGGTAGAGATGTTCCAGACTCTGGTTCTGTAATCTGATCACTTTTTTCATGTTACAACAAACTAGCTGGGATAATTATGTTTGGTTACATGGAATCTTTTTTCTAAAATAAGATAGCCAACTCAAATGTTTGCATCAACCTTTTACTGATCTGGTGCTTGAAAACAGGTGGTTGGCACTCCAAACTACATGTGTCCTGAGCTCCTTATTGATATACCTTATGGCTACAAATCTGATATATGGTCGCTTGGTGAGGAACAACGATGAAAGAATACATACTGTCTTTCATATATTCAAGCACGTATCACCATAATTGACATCATTTTTCCATTTCAGGTTGTTGTATGTTTGAGATCGCTGCACATCAAGCTGCATTTAGAGCTCCTGTAAGTTTAATTTTATGTTCTTACATTACAATTGCATTTCATGGAGAGCAAACTGTTAGTTGCTTAGTAATAAACCACGAGTGATGTACCCACTAGAACTGAATCTAACAGGACATGACTGGACTTATTAACAAGATCAACAGATCTGCCATTTCTCCACTACCTATAATTTACTCCTCCACACTGTAAGTATTCCTAACCCCAAAACAATGAAGTAGTTATTCATTTCTGACTCCATCACTCAAGTATTCTCCTTGGTAAACTCATGGATCCAGTATTGACTGTAACTTTACAGGAAACAGATTATCAAAACCATGCTCAGGAAGAGTCCCGAACATAGACCCCCTGTAAGTATTGAGTTGCTTTGTCTCAAAATGATCAAATTATTGTAGTGATTCATTCTAATATCCCTATATCTTGAATTCTAGGCTGCAGAATTATTAAGACATCCCCATTTACAACCTTACCTCCTGCGGTGTCACAACCCACCACCTGTCTTTGTTCCTGTGAAGTCTCCGACTAACACCAAAGAGAAAGCTACAAAATCCTCTCCCAGAAAATCTAGTGGTGGTAAAAGTAGTGGGGACCGAGTGGTTAAAGTAAAAGAGAGGGGCCGGGTCCTGCCATTTGATGAGCATACTGATCTGCATCCCAGAAATGTGACAGAGACTAAAAAGCCAATTAAGGAAAAACTGGAGACTAAGAGAGTTGATCCAACTAGCTATTCTGCAAAGATCTCCAATGACACAGATGATTCAAAAAGCGGGGACACAGCTTGCGAAACCATTGTTTGCAATGGTGATTATCAGGAGAATTCCGACTCTTCATCACATAAAGAAAGTGTCAACACAGCAAACTCTTCTTGGTTACTATCAAATTCTCAGCCAGAAGAACAAGAAAAGGCTGCTTCTGAGCATATTCTACAGTTTGACGAGGGCGAGATGGCTTGTGGAAGAATAGAAGATTGGGAGACACTGGACAGTCAAAATGTCAATGAGGAACCTATAAATCGGTTAGAGGACCCTATTTTTGAAAGCGGCAGTAGATTGTCAGTATCCAGTGCAACCCATAGTGAAAAAGCTGCATCTCTTGACAAAGAGGATGTTTTCATAGAAGGGACTGCAAGATGTGTAGGAGATGCAGAGAGAAGTTCTCAGACAGACAAAATTGAAAATGCTGGTGCCTGTTCAGGAGTGCCATTTGACAATGTAACAAGTGAGAGTAATGACACAAATCCTGCTAAGCCTGACACAGAAATTAAAGCAGATGCAATTGAGCATTTAATGCAGCCCAAGAAAGAAAGCAATGACGTACTGAGTAAGGTATCAGATAACATTTTATTGCTGAAGACACTAGTTGCAAATGGTAGTGATGAGAGCAAGAATGAATGGGAGAGTCCGAGCCAACAAAGAGCTGATGCTTTAGAATCTCTGTTGGAGCTATGTGCACAGCTGCTTAAGCAAGAGAAAGTTGATGAGCTTGCTGGTGTTCTGAAACCATTTGGTGAAGATGCAGTCTCATCCCGCGAAACAGCAATTTGGTTGACAAAAAGCCTCATGAATGCACAAAAATTAGCTAAAGGATCCTGATTTTTTTATCCCCTCTGTTTTAATGACAGTCGGAGATTTTAGGTTTTTTTAAACTACTAGTAAGTTGCTGTAAAAAGAGTGGTGCATTTTCTGAGTTGCTAACATAGAATGTGTTCCAACTTCCATGAAGTTCTTGAGGATTGCATTTGAAGACAACTTGTTTAGCTGGTTTTTTTTGTTTGTTTTTTTTCTGTTTCTTGTGTATGAATTTTTGGATTGAGGAGCTCCAGCATTTTTGTCAATGAGCTTCACTTTTAGAACTACTGCTGTACTTGAAAAGTTCTTTGCATATTGGTATGCAGTTTGTGCTCTTTTGGGCTGTTAGACAAATTAGATTCTCATGCTATTGTCTATCATTGCTAAAAATTTTGCAACTCTGGTTTATTGACTTGCTTTTCATACGGCACCTCTACTTCCATTCTGGTGATTGAACAGGTCTCCAGTAGTCTCTTAGACGTCATTACAAGAAAAGGGAAAGGCAAAAGATAAGATAAGATAAGATGTAGTGTTTGACCCAAAATTCATAACTAGTCGTGATTAGGGGGCTTGAGGGACAAAATTTTCTTCACCACTTTTGATTAATTGTGGACTTTAATTTCCGGTTCCTACACGGCTCAATTAGTCCACGTTCAGTGTTTCTATGTTCAACATAATGTCATCAACTCTACATACTACTCTGTAGTGTCAACATTCCTGCTATTGTTGAAACTTGAAAGGGACAAGCACGTCTATAAAGTTTCATTTTTCTATTCCATTTTGCTGTGTTTGGATGGGTTTATTCGATTTCAAATTTGCAGTCCAAATCATTTCTGTTATTTGAAAATTTTATTTTAATAATGAGAGAGTTCAAATCCACCTATTGTTTGGAATAGACTAGTTTAGGGAATTTCAAATTCATCTAATACAAGTATCATTTGAAATCCATCGCTCTCAAAATTTTTTCCCAAATACGAATTTATTGATCCAAACACAACCTTTTATCAGAAATTCCTATCCTAAAACACTGATTCGCATGCTCAGTCCTAATTTCCTAATTTTATCTGTTTAAGTAGTCAAGATGTTACCTGAAAAATCAGCAACACGTTATCTGACAATTACTCAAAGATTGAACTGTTTTGGTGCTCGATTCTTAATTTGACTCCCACAATCTTTTGAACTTTATGCCCATTTTTTTGAATTTTATGCTTCTAGTGAAATAGAAAAGGAAATAAAAATCGTAAATATATTCCTTAAAAAAAAAAATCATACGTAGATGTTAATTGTTAAGGAAGCCCAATAAGATCAATGATATTCCACCCGGAAACAAATTTAGTAGAAGCCCAGACTGAACTTGCAAAGAAGCCCACCAATTGATACAAGATCTTGGCCCAATTAGTTGGGGAAACAGCAGGCTATTTTACCCTGTTAGACATTGTGGAAGAAGCTTTTGTACAATTAGGACTCTAGGAAAGGCCCAAGAAAATGGTTGCCACAATGTAAATCCGCAAGAAATGGACTAGTGGCAGGTACAGTTAATATTTTTCTGTGTATAATTTGGTGTGCATCGTTTAACATTTTTTAGTACGTTTAACTTTTATTTATACACATTAACTTAATGTATAAATGCAAATTGGTGTATAAATGTACACCAAATTTTGGAAGAAGTACAATAACTACACACTATTATGTTTGCTTCAATTCCCTTTTAAATAATATCTGACATGAGTTGATATAATACAATGATTCTCAACTGCACAATAATGTGTCCACACCTACAAGCAACTAATGTAGACATCAAGACAATAAAGTATAAAAGTGTAATAAAATTTGTTACTCATTAAAAATTGTTCCCAATAATTATCACATCTATCCAATTTCAAATTGACCGTATATGAACTATCAGTTGTATAGTGCAATAACTCTGACAATTACAGAAAGTTTTGCCCCAAGAATTGGAATTATGTTGAAATTTCAAAATGTAACATCTTAGTTGGTTGGCAAAGCATTGGCTTAAGTGTGACATTCATCATTCGGCATATAATTATCATAGAATGTCACTGTCGTAGATGAAAAGAAATACGATGAAACCTCTTTTTTGATTATTCACTCGTGTTTTATTTTATCTTTTTTTTTTTTTTGCCAATCACCGTAAGAAAAAGTAAGTCGGACCAAATGCTAATTTCCAAATTTAACAAATGTTAATGAGACATAAAAACACCATTGTTCTAGCTAGGGTTTTGCTAACGACCAATGGGCTCCGTTTTGTGAATGAGCCAAAATGGCAGTGAGCAGTTAACGTCAAAATGTCTTGTGATTTGGTAGGATACAGACTAACAAACCTCTGAATCCAATCTCGGATGTGTTTCTCAAAATCAACGGCTAAGATTACATCTACAAAGACCAATCACCTGGCTGACTCCGAGGTCCCACCTACCTAGTATTTTCGTTAAATGCAAGGTCAAATATCAAGCATTTTCAGTTTTTCTTGTTCACCCCAATAGCCATAATATATTTTTTAGTTTAAAGGGGAGGTTTCAAACTCGGAACTTCCAACTTACACTCCCCTCCCCCGTCCCCGGCCCCAATCCAAATCGCCATAATATATAAGAGTCCTTTAGATTATATTTTTGGGGAGATTTTGTTAAACAAATAATAATGTTTTAATATTTTTTAGGATGTAATATATGTAAAATAAATAAGTAGTTGGAAAATATATAATAAGTAATATATAAAAAACTTATTATTATTATTATTTTCTTTTTTTGCAAAAAACTAGCAATCCAACTGCTCCTAATTCATCACAAAAAGAAGAAAAAAAAAATGCTTCCAACTCCCATGTAGATGAACTTTTCTATCACCAGATACCTAGTCGGAGCTAAGAAGTAATAGAATAAGAGCAACACACCTTACACCTAGCATGTCCTAAAATTTCCCAAGAGATGTTTAGAAATCAGAACTAATTAAGAGGCTACCAATACAATTAAATTCTTATTTGTCATTAAGAATTAACTTCTTGTACTTGACACGTACCATGCAGCTTGCATTTGACATTTTTTTTTCTTGGCCAAATGAGCCATTTTGGTCACCTGTCCTCCTCCATTTTTCTTGATCCCACCACATGACTTGAATAGAAAGGCAAGAAAACAGGTATATGGTAATTGCTAAGTATGTTTGTACTTGACAAAAGACGTTAATTAATACGTGAACCCCCCAAACAGGTCCCCTATAAATTGAGACTATTACTCCATGTTCCCTCACACCATACAAATCAAAACAATACTGCATGCTCTCTTGATTCTTGATCTCTGATTTTTCTTTTTTGTTGCATTTTTTCCCCAATACTCCAGCTAACTTGCCTTCTTCAAGGCCTCCAAATAACGTATTCTATTTCTACCCCATAAAAATGGCACATTTTGGTGCCTCTCAAACCTTGGCTCTCATTGGAATGCTTCTCTTATCACTCACCGCAGCAGCCCAAGAAGTCGCGCCTGCAGCAACGCCTACCATGGACGCAGGAGACGGGGACTTAGTCACGTTTTCAGCAGCAGTTTTCTGTCCCCTATTGATGTTGTCCTTGATTGGCACGCTGTTTCATTGATCTGTAGAGATTTCTGGGAAGCAAAAAAAGGTTTTCATTCCACGTTGCTATATTGCTCTTCTGGGCTGCTGCTACTATTCTTGCGCTGTAATAATAGACGAATGTATAAGTTTGATATTTGGCTTGCGAGTTTCTGTTATGGATTACAATAATTGATCACACGCATGTATCCTTCTTTTGACGTTCCTCGGGTTTGATGTAATACAATCCTTTCATCGCTTTCTGTACATTGATGACTGAGTTTAGTCTGGTCCCATATCATTGAAAACTTGTATTCTTAGTTTTGGAACAAGTTTACATATTCAGCTATCTTTATGCCCTTTGATCTTCTTTTCCACCTTTCCTAGTGTAACTAATTTTTTTCTTGGAAATAAGCAAAAGTAATAGACAGTGTGTTTGGATACGTTATTATTTGGAAATTTTTTTTTATGTGCTTGTATTACAAACACGTTCTATGATCACTTTTCCTTTTTCTATGATTCGATATAAATCACAGGTATTCGCATCCGTTTTACAGTTTGCGATTAATTCTATTCGAACTACTGTTGGACCCCTTTGTGAGGGAAGCTCTCTTAACGTAATCACCTTTCTATTTTACATATATCATCATAAGCAGTGTTACATTTCATTTTTTGTTAGTTTTTCTTCCTATTTAATTAGCCATAATGTGCAAGGACGAAAATGAATCTTACGGTTGAACAATTTATTGCATGCTCATTGAAACTTGGGTTTAGAACTTTTGGAATCCACAGCACTTTCAAGCAGGATGCAAAAAATTGTCCAACCCAGTGGAATGATTAAGTACCTAATTTATCAGCATTGTTATACTAAGGGAAACATCAACGTTCCAAAGTAAATAATATGGGCTCTAAAATTAATTTTACCCAAAATAGAGGAAAAATAGAGGATTTTTATAAGGTGGGACATCATCTTCTTTATATTTTATCACTTAATTGGCATAGAGGTATTTTGTATCCTTTTCCTGATTTATATAGTGATCATATTTAACAAAAAACTGCTTGGGTTGTAAGAATTTCTTTATGGAGAGCGGCAACTTTCATGGTACCAAAAGCCCAAACGGAAAAGGAAGTCCAAACTTATTATGTGTCTCATCCGTAACAAACCAGCAATGGGCATGCAGGACTCAAGGACAACACAATTTTCTATTGTCCCAATTCGTTTTCTTTATTGGGCTTGGTGGTTTATTAATTAGGAAATGGTAAACTAATTATTTTTTTTTTAAGATAAAAAGCATCGTCATTTTATTAAATCTGCACAAATGACAGGAATTACATCAACCATACACAGAAGCAAACAGGTCTGAAGATCAAATACTTGATACTACAAATCTAGAAAATCAATAGAATATTACATTAAAAATCTAAAAAAAATCAAATGATAAAAAATATATAGTCCCAAGATTATCGGTGCATGCTTTCAATGATACTGCTTGCTTCTTTTCAGATATGCTGACAAATCGATTCACGTCCAGATATTAATGTGAGATCTAAGAAGGTAAATTTAAGAAATTCCAGATCTAATAACAAAATCTAAAAAAATTTAAATCCAATACAAGAAATGGTAAACTATTTCAATCGCATATCAAAGATGAAAGAGATGGAAAAACAGAAGATGCGAGTGCCAAATTGATCACCTGTGAAGGGATGGAGACTCATGTATCAATGCTTCTTGCAAAATACAGCTTGAGTCTCCCGATTGGAGTGCATTCACCGGATTTAATTAGGCTATTAATAGTAGAGGACTCAAGTAGGTGTTACTCACATCCGAGATGTCTGTAATATGTGTTTAATAAATAAAAAAGAAGGACGAATCTTGGTTTATAATTAGAATGAAATATATGAATAATACCAAATCAAAAGAATCCGCCCACAAAAAGTGATTTTAAATCATGATAATATTAAGTGATAGATATAAATATGAAATCAATTCGTAAGTAAAACATCCAATGTTCATTACTGTATAATGAATGATGTGGTATAATCACCATTAGAGGGTCAATAATATAGCACATAAAGTTGCTCATCAACCAACACGAAATCGGTCTATTCTTCTAAAATACAAAGGCTCCCACAGGGTAATTGAATGCGTAATTGGCGATGTAAAGTACCCAAGGAAGTACCGCTAGATTGCTAGTATGAGGTCAAGGTCAAGGGTCAAGACCTTGTTATGATTTGGTATGGAAGCAGACTAAGAACCATCCGTACCCCACGTGTTTCCCTTCTCTTCATCAACGGCTATAATTGACAGCCACAGTAAGCAAACAGCTGGCTGACTCTGAGTTCCTACCTTCCTTTTGTTTTTGAAGAGAAGTTCCTACCTCCCTTGATTGAAGCAGTAAAAGATCCCTACTTCATTGAAATGTCTACCATTTGCACTTACAATTGCGCTTCAAATCCTCCGTTCTCAAAATTCTCTCTGTCCTCATATCTCATAATATCATTAGCTGCTACATATTTAAGATATGAACTAGTCATATGAGATGATTTGAAAACAAAATATATGATTCGTGGCAATTATTAATATTATGGGATACATGACAGAGAGAATTTTGGGAATAGAGGATTTGGGCTCCTTCCGACTAATGTCACAAATGTTGGACTAGGCTATATTCGGATGAAATTTTCATGCAGTTATTTGATTGTAATACTTTTTGTATGATACAGTGTAAATCTATATAGTTTTATTGTATTCATAATTTTTACTTTTGTATATTAACTTACAACTGCGACTCATGTAAAATAGATTGTTAAAAATACTTGTATCGATAGAAGTTTGACAAGTTAAAATCCAAAAATAAATTAAAAGCAATGGACAATTATCTATATGGTTGGTTTTGATTTAAATCATCATTTATATACGCTAGTGATCGTCTATGAGGTCTACATGTCAATGATCTAGGTCACAAAAATAGATTTTCACAAGGACATCGGTTAACACACACTCATAAATATTTTTTTCACTTGAATTTAGATATTTTTCCGATCCAATTGTACTATTTTGAATATGTAACACATGAGTTTCTTTTTCTCACAAGGAAAGATCCTTGAAAATTCAGTTTTTGTCTTCGACTTGGGAGTTACCATCAACATTTATTCTCTATTTCACACAGAATGCCAAATGGATGCAGAAATGCCCAGAGAAATAAATAATATGACAAGCGTGAATAGTGATGAATAGATATTTGAGTAGGTCAGCAGGCCCGTTGATAAGGTATTGATCAGCATTTTCCTTCAGTTTCCTGAGGGGATATGTGAAGATGTCGACTCCACACCTGTCTACAAGAATGGTTCTTGATTATGAAGGTGACAAGTAGAAGAAAGCAGAGCCACCAATTGAATTAACTGCATTGTTCCATTTTGTTGGCTTACTAGATTTTCAGTAGGTAAAATACTACATCTTCTTTAGTTTTAATTAATTGCACAAAGTCTTCGAAAACGGCTGGTTGGAATAATAGATACTTCAACTTCCTGTTGCTCCTAATTTCTTTGTTGGCCTAACCTCACATCTGGAAATTGGAATGTTAGACCTACTTCTTTCTGTTCTTTTGTTCAAGGGTGGTACCACCATTTTTCTTGATTGGTAGGAGATAGGAGTTTAAATTGAAGTAACATAAGTCTTTTACAATCATTTGAGGACATGTTTCCTTTGTATAGAAGATGGTGTAGCTTTATAGGCATTTGTGATAATCTCAAGTGAGATATTTTTCATATCAACCAATACATATTTTTGGGACTTGAGATTTTTTTCATATCAACCAATACATATTTTTGGGTCTTTTGTGTCCATGGTAAAATATGTCTCATCATATCTGAAAAAAAAGAAAATATTGATCCATCCTTCAAAAGGAATTGACTTGCTTTTTGAGTCAATTCCCAATGTTTGTCACATTAAGTAGGTTTACATCTTTTCAAGTGAAGAAAAGATTTCTAAGTAGTTTACTGCTCCAAGTCTTCAAAACCAGCTGGCAAAAATGGATGCTTCAACTTCATAGCTTTTTTGGGTTCTTTCTTGACTAGTTTTAGTCGCATGAGGAATGAAATAGGAGAGTTATTTTGACCCGAAATACTAGAGTTTAACTTGTCTAAAAGATTGTGGAACCACTTGTCGAACTTATTTCATACGACAAATTTTCATATGAAGATAGTACTGATCTTTGCTTTGTCTATAGCTTTTGGAAATTTACTTGTACTTTTAATCAATACGACACTTTAGTTCTGCTTCACCGAAGTTCTATTCATCTAAACTAATTCCACTGGTGACATTTGAGGGTTTAATCATCTTCGACGTAGAAAAACTTTTAGAAGTCACATTTGTATATTTGATGACCGATGAATTGAATCGGTATGAGCTCTGAATGAGTATATTTCTACTTGTACCTGGAAAAACACAAAACAGGTGAAATTTCAAATAACGTGTATACTTTTAACTTTTTCAAAGAATTCATGTATGTTCTGAGACGGGCTAAAATTTACTGCTGTCCACACAAACCAACGTCCACTACAAAAGAACAAAGAACAAACGTGAAAAAAAAAAAAAAGAAGAAGATGGAAACAGCATGAATGAGTTTCATGCTAATGTTTATGGATAACTTTTTTATACACTGTTAGCGTATAATTTTTTTTACACTAGTAGATTTGGATTATACCACATAATATAAATTTAAATTTAAAATTCAAATCATGCACATATGATATAAATCCAAAATTGCGAGTTTAAAAAAATCACTACACTGTCAGTGTATAGAAAGTTAATCTAATGTTTATTAGCTCAATTGATATGAAAAACCATATCCTTTGAAAAATGTCAAGTATTTGAACCAAAGTTAAGGGACCTTTAAAGGGTTGCATCCATAGAAAACATGTAAATACATTTATAGCGACCTATGATCTCAACCTAACCAAGAAACCAAAGAATTTTTCATTGCTTTATGAATTACAAGCACAAAATGATCTAGAGTCCTCTGTTACGCATTTCCCTATTACATTATGTTACACAACTTCTTATAGAAAAAAAAAAAAAACACAACTTCTTATAGAGATCGTTTAAAACTTTTGCTCTTGTAGATAGTGTAACGGCAAATTCCTCAGAATATTGTCGTTTGTAAAAAAAATCCGCAAATTGTTGCTGATTTTTTTTGTGTTCTGCATCTATAGGTGATCGCGGCGGCACCAAGGTTGATTTTTTTTTTTTCCAATTTGGGGGGCGAGGGCTATTGTGCAAGGGCTTTTGTGCAATTTTTTTTTTTTTTACCAATTTTACCGGTGCCGCACACCAGGCGTGCGGCACCGGTAATAAGAATTTCCATGTTTGAGGTGCCGCATAGATATATGCACCTCATGACCTCAAAAAATTTTTTTTGTTAATTTACCACGACTTAAAAAAATTTTTTTGTTAATTTAGTTTGCAAAATATCGAATTGGGTTTTTTTTTTTGGTGTGAAAATGATATTGGGTTTTGTGTGTCTAAATTTTGAAATAGTAGAAATTTAAAAACTTTTGGTTAAGAGAAAATTGAACAGCACAAACTGAAACTTAAATGACGCAAATGTAGTAATTATCTGGATTGAAGTAACAAAAATTGTGGATAGAATGGTACAATTTAAAAAATCAGTATGTTTGAATCTTGTATGTTAGGGTTTTTATATTGTGTATTGGGAAGATATAAAAGATTTAATATATGTACACAAAGTTCGAGAAATATTAAATAGTGAATGTTGAGGTTACACTGGGTGATATGGTTGATGGTTAAAAAGAGTAAAGACAAGGCTTTTATTTTATAATTAGATAATGAATAAAGTTTTGTAAAGTATGTAATTGGAAAAGTTGGAAAAGTTGGTAATTCAGAGGTTAGGGTTTAGAGATACACGGCACAGTATCTACGGCCTATTTCGACCCAATCGCAGTCTAAAAAAATTTGCGAGTAATAAATGAAGTGTAAGTAGAGAAAAAGTTGATTGAATTGTTAAAAATTGAGAATCCAACGTATTTTAGGGTTCAAACAAAAAACATTTATATTAAGGTAAAAATAGTAATATTAAGAAAATCTTAAAGTTGTAAAATAGACACACAAATGAGAGAATTTAAATAAGGAGTGATTGTGAATTTTGGATTTATCTAAAATTAATCCGATTCGTCGGATAGCGTACCAAACACCTCTGGGTCTGCTGCAGCACTCTCCATATGCGGTAGCAGACCCAAGTACGGTCTCCAAGTCTGCTACCGCACTTGGAGAGTGCGGTAGCAGACTTGGCTTGCCTGCTACCGCACTGTCCAAGTGCGGTAGCAGACTCCAGGTCTGCTGCCATAGCAGGCCTGGTCTGCTTTATTTTTTTTTTTTTACCAAAAGCAGACCTGGAGGAGTTTTTTTTTTTTTGCACAAAAGCCCCTCGCCCCCCTCTGCAAATTGGTAAAAAAAAAAAAAAAAAATTCGACCTTGGTGCCGCACGTCTGACGTGCGGCACCTATAGATGAAGAAAAAAAAAATCAGCAACACATTCCGGATTTTTTTTCCAAACATCAATAATTTGAGGAATTTGCCATAGTGTAACAAGAGCATAATAGAAAAAATTATAACAAAGCATCGTTGAAGCACAGTTTTGTTTGTCTGGGAGCGCTCGTCGGACACGTGAAAATGTCGCAAGAAGTAGTAGTAGTTTTTGTGATGTTGTGCAGTGATGAAGATAGGCAACGAGTCCAGCTTCCACACGACGCCGTCACCGACAAACGCAACAAACAAATAATTGGTTCAATCAATGGATTCATCCCCGCGATTCCAGCCTTTCACACTACGATTTTGAGCTGTTTGCTCGGCGGCCCAATTATTCTTTTGTGGTGAGTCTGCGATGGCCCGGACCCATAATGAATGTGACTCGATGCAAGATTATTTGAAATAGGAAAATTCACCATTTTAGTTTCTGAACATTTTTACTAAAACCGATTTCATTCCTAATAAATTATTCTAACCAATTTAGTTATTGAACAAGTTTTTTTATTTTTAATGTAGGACTTTTGATTGAATTTTACTCAATTCACATGGACCTGCGTAGGCATAATTGTCACAATAATCTAACCTTGCATGATTACCAGATCAAAATAGATTAGAAAGATCATTAAAATTACTTAATGTTTAAAATTGCTTAATGTTCAATAGGGTGAGAACCATATTGAACATCAAACAATTTTAGACGTCAAGCAATTTTAATGATCTTTCTAATATATTTTGACTGTTAATTGTAGAAGGTTAAGTCTGAATGACAATTATGCCCCTGTAAGCCCATGCAAATTGAGTAAAATTCAATAATAAAAAAAATCTTACATTAGAAGTAAAAAACTTGTTTGAAAACTAAATTAGTTAAAATAATTCATTAGGGACGGAATTGATTCTAGTGAAAATGTTCAGGACTAAAATGGCTAAATTCCCTTTGAAATAATTAGTATAACACTTTCTTGCGATATGATGTACATGAAATTAAAAAAATAATTAAAAAAAATCTGTTTTTGATGAGTAACTTCACTCTAAACACACTCAATAGACTATAGTAATGTTAATTTGGCGCCCCCCCCCCCCCCAAAAAAAAAAAATCTCCTATAAATACCTAAGACTTCTACAATCATAAGCCTCACAAGAGAGTCGCAAATACTAGGTAGAATACTAGTGTAATTCGTCAGCTTTCAAATTCGGTAGCAGCAACATATTTCTTGGATCCAAAACAATGGCTCAAGCTAGCAATTTGAAGGCGTTTTTGGTTGCCATGGTTTTGGCCATGTTCTCCACAGCCTCAGCCCAAGAGCTTTTGGCACCAGCACCGTCGCCTGATGCCGGAGCAGCCTTCTCCTTGACCGTTGCCACCACCATGGCCGTCGCCTCCGTCATTCTCTCCCTTTCCGCTCTCTTGAGGCACTGAATTGTTTTTTCTTTTCTTTTCTTTTCCTTTTTGATGGGTATTTTTGTTGTTATACAGTTAGCGGGGCGTTACAGGATTTATTTGTATTACTAGTGGTTATACTGATGAGTTCATTCTTTCGTCCCTTTGTCTGCTTTAATAAAGGAGTTCTTGTAGCTGTGTGCTAGTTTGTGTGACACTTTGTATAATTTGTTTGGATTGGATTATGAGTATGGTTAGTGTTGTACTCCAAAAACCAACAAGAATATACTGATATTTATGACATTTTAATGTTGTGGAATGCATGAAATTTCATCTCATGAATAAATTTGTAAACTTAAATGGAATTCTGCAAATTTTTGTGAGAGTACCGGAGGGCTCTTTGTGTGTGTTTTAACTTCTAATTGACGCAGAGATTATGAACAATGGCTTGAGTGGTGTCATGTTTTTTGCCTGTAATCCTAAATTACATCTTAATTTAATTTAGGAAGCTAAAAGTTCTCCAATGAAAAAGACTCCATGATTAGCAAGCATAATCATCAAGAAACGAAACGAAGTTGTTGTGGGAATGTTTTTAGTCACACTTCTTGTTTGCGCCTCCAAATTTTGATGGTCTCTCCTGGCTGTGGAAATGATCAATTGATGATGTATAGTTTGTTGGTGATGCATCAAGCAATCATCAAAAATTCTTCTTCTTCCTCTTATTTTTCTTTTTCCTTGCAAATCATACCAACAAGAGTAATTGGAGCCCACTTCTCCATTTTCCTTTACACACATATAATTCTAACTTTTTAAAAAATCAGACTCCACCACAATATATTAGCAACATATATGATCAATATGCAAAGGCCGAACCCTCCAAATTTATACATCAAAGTTATAATATGAATCAAAATCATAAGACTAAGGGTGAGTTTGATAAAACTGAAATCTGAATATTGAAATTTGAAATTTGAAATTTGAAGTATGAATTCATTAAATGATTGAATTGTTAGGTGTTAAATCTAATATATTTGAATGTATATCACATTCAGTGATAAGTGAATAGCTTATCACTTATTTTTGGGAGTAAGTTTTGTCTAGAAAATTCAGTACCACTTAATTCATTCAGATGTTCTATTTTCGAATATCAAACGATGTGAATGTGTTAAGATCTAAATCCATTAAATTTAAGTACTGAATTGTGTTATCAAACGAGGCCTAAGTCAATTTTCCAAGTAAAATGACATGTTAATGTAAAATGTTCATCAATTCAATGGGATGTCCAATTGGCCACCCACTAATGAATCTTGTGTTATATAATATTCAAAATGGGCAAACAATTGGTCCAACATTTAGAATCTCGACATCATATGTGGTTGTGATGGCTCTGTACTGCAGAAGAAAAGCAATATGCCATGTATGGTGGTCGCCCTTCTTTTTTTTTTTTTTTTTTGTACTTTCTTTTCTATTTTGAACTTCTTAGTTGCATCTTACTTGGAGTACAAATATGTACGTTTTGACAAGGAGTGTGTACCTCCATTACTCAAAATTTGAATTTGTTCAAGTCTTAAAGTGCAAACGACCGTTTACCACTACACACTCAAGGGAAAAAAAATAGTCTTTTATTTGACAGTAAGTTAAAAAAAAAAAAGAAGAGAAGAAAGTGAATTTCCTCTTTAGTTGTCTGAATAGTGGAAAAACTACCATTTTATGTATCACTCTTAATCCCTACCAAAAATTTTGTGAATTATTTAGAAAGGTCTCTTAGTTATAGGACCTAATCTCAACTGATTTTCTGAACGTGATTTTAGCTTTTGATTCTGCAATATTTGTTATGTGATGTACTGATGTTCTTAATTATTTTTAGATTAGGATTTTTTTGACGTTTTAAAAACGGGATTTTATGACAATCAGAATCATTTGAGAACATATCCATAATATAATTGACATTGATAGCATTGTTACTTCCCTGTTTTCTTTGGAGACGTGTTTTAACAAATAACTGATATGATAATTCACCCATCCAACACCAAGGTATGGATCTATATCTGTTACGGTCAAATTTTCTAAAATTGCTTTGAAAAAGTCATTATTGAAAGTAAAGGCTAAAAAGTGAAAGTGTGTTTTCCTTTTCAAAAGTCATAATGGGGTTAAAATTCGTTTCAAAATATAACTTTTTTTTTTAACCTCCCATCCCTCTTTACATCTAACTGCTAGATCCAGAATTTGAACCAATCAAACCCTAAACCTAATAGTAGGAAGGAAAAAAATAAGAACCCTTCCCAAACCACTGACTGTGTTCAAGATGTAACTTAATTTTTTTGCAATTTTACAAAATATCATTTCACAATACGACCACTGTAAAAATAAAACAAAATTCACTCCTCGAGATATTTCCATGCAATTAACACAGCTAGTCAGTCACCTTCGTATGATTCGTGCCAACCATGTTTATTCATTTTTAAACTTTGATTTATTTGACATGAATAGTCAGCGTTTGGAGGATAATCATTATTGTTCTCTCATTACTTTAACAGAAATTGGTTCGAGCAATAATAACTGTAGTTAGTCCTTGTTTGGATTTGAGTTTTTCATATAAAATTTTTACGTTTTCCGTGATTATATTTCTTAATACCTTTTACTTCACATATATCAAATAGTTATAATATATTTTTTTTATAAAAAATCTAAAAAATGGCAATATATTTCATATTTTTGCAACATATTACAGCCACATTTCCTACTCTCAAGTCGAAAAAAATGCAAAGGCAAAATCGACATGCCAAATCACATGTCCATCTCAATGAATTCACAGAAATCAACGTGTCCACCTCCCATAGGCCATAAGGCTCCTAGCCGACCGACATTGGTCCACGACCGGGACCAAAGGGACCACCACAGTTCTCTTTCTCTCTCAAAAGCCTCACCCCGCCGTCACGCCAGCTACATCACCATCACCCACGTTCTCACCAAGCCCAGCTGTCCCTCCCCAGCCCACCTATAAATACCCACCGCCCATGGCTCCTCTTTCCTTCACCCCTAAGAAAAAGTGAAAACCGAAAAACCCTTCTCCTTGAAGGAAGAAAACTGAAAACTCACTCAGCAGCCATATAATTTTTCCCTTCTTTCAACAACCAAATGGCGCAAGTTAGCATTGTGAAGGCTTTGGTGATGATGGTGGCTGTTCTGATGGCCGTCGTGGCAGCAGTATCAGCGCAGGAGGCTCCGGCGCCGTCGCCTGCTGCCGGAGCAGGGTTTTCTTTGCCGGTTTCCGGTGCTATGGTTGCAGTCTCTCTAGTGTTCTCTTTCATGGCCTTGTTGAGGCATTGAGTTGATTGCATTTTTTTTTTTTTACTATTATCATAATTACGAGAAGGGAATTTGTTGTGTTTTGTAATTTTTTGGAGTGATTATTTGTGAGTGAGGTTTGGTGGTCTGGGCCCATTGAATTGTTTCTCCATCGGTAATATAATACATTTTTTTACTGCTTTACTTTTAGTGCAATACCTTTCTTCTTCTTTTTGTTTTTTTTTTCAACGGTTTAATTTAATTGTCTGATTCTAGCTTTGCCAAATTAAAAGTTTAATCTTTTGAGTCGTGGCCAAAATATCAAAAAAGAAAAACTTAAATAGCAAAAATAGGACACAGTGAAGATTCGTGGCTTTGCCGCTTTGGTTGTTGAATAAAGTAGCCAATGGTCACCAGCTAGTCTTTGGTTGTTGAACAAAGTAGTCAACCTTCTTGCTAGTTCTTTAGCTAATTTCATCTGGGCACATTTCCTCCTCTTCTTTTCTTTTCTTTTCTTTTCTTTTTTTTTTCTTTTTGAAGTCCGTAATTTATTGGTCAGAATACGGATAACAATCTACCAGTTGGAACCAATCCAAAGCCTAGAGAAAACGAGGCATATACAGGAAAAAATGGGAAACTCCAGTTCTTTTTTTAATTTTTTTCCTCCCATGTTCCCTACAGTTTTGGGATTCAAATATTGAGCTGACAGTGACAAGAACTCAAATTTCATAACCCTTGGGAATGCATTTGAAACGGCGAGTTATGACATATATCGCGAGAAATAATTTATGACATATATGACAGTTATGATAAATATCACGAGAAATAAAGAAATAGATTGATATATATCACGAGATAGATTGAGTGATCTATTCTTTTTATACAAGAAAAAATACTTTAGTTTCCATGGTCGAATTGTTGATCTCAAATTTCTACCATAGACAATAAGTGGGTAAGTTGCCAATATAATAGTTTCCTATCCATGATTCTACTTAGTTGAATTTTAAACATGATGGTGGGAAGAACTCCTTATCCATGATTCTACTTAAGTTGAACCTTAAACATGATAGTAATTCCCTATCCATGATTCTACTTAGTTGAATCTTAAGCATCCTTAAACATGATAGTAATTCCCTATCCATGATTCTACTTAGTTGAATCTTAAACATGATAGTGGGAAGAACTCCTTATCCATGATTCTATTTAGTTGAACCTTCAACATGAACTTTAAGAACTCTCACCTAATCACTGATCACTGGATCAACTCCGACTGGGTTGAAAAAAAAAAGCCCTTAATTGGATTGCTGGGAAATAAATTTCGCATTTTTTGTGGAAATATGAACAGTATCAACTTCAGATGAGAGAACACATCGATCATCGTCTATGATGCCCATGTCTTCAATCTGGTACACTAGCCAAGTTTAGGAAAACAGAGAGCCTTTGAACAGACTAAGCCCAACAAATAGTGAAAGAGCATAATTAGCAGATTGATGAGCACTTGACCATTTCTGGCCATATTGGGTAGAAAAGTATCTCGAGTCTTCTCTTCCCTTCATGCCATTTCCAAGTGTACCTGCATTCTTGATAGAAGCTGCTCTGGGCTGTAGAGAACTGCCAAGACGAGTATAGAGTGTACAGGGTTGATAGGTCTTTATTAACACCCCAAACCCAAGGGAATGCCACAGTCCGTATATCACATGTCATTATCATCCCCATTGCCAATGACATTTAATCAATAAACCAACGCTCCAATAGGCCGGAAGGCACTTATGCACTTCTGTGGGCGGGCGGTCAAAATTTCAAACCTTACCTGCCATCAATTGTCACTTAATTCTAAATCTAGGAGTGTTTGGTATACACGTCTAATTCGATGGTGATTCAATTCCTATCAGTTAGATTCAGTTGAACTTGTCCACCTTCCGCCATAGTCGATGTATGTCCCAACAAAAGGACATTTAATCAAGGGTTAGAATTCAATCTAATATGAGCTCACAAATAAAAATCATGTTTCATGTACAACTTTCAGTCAAAAAAAAAAAAAAAGAAAGAAGAAATGTGAATAGATGCACAGTTTAGAAAATTATGGTAAGCACTGAAACTTTTCCATTTTTCTCATCATATGTTTTAACTTTTAAGCAAACATACATCAATCACAGGGTGGAAGAATATGTTAAAAGATTTGAATTGCGAAGGAACGTGAGGGCAATTATATGCACGTATCAAGTCTGAAATAAAAAAGATTAGACATGTAACATGGAGGCGAATGATGTACTTTTCGGGTACCTACCTTTTGATCAATTCAAAAGTTTGGTAGGTATGAAATGTACATCAATGTAAGTAATTCAATTGCTCTTTTGTAGAATCATACTAAGTCCAATTTTTGGTTTGCACTATGTATAAGAAGATCATTTCTCATATGAAACAACACTACTAGAAAAACATCTAAATTGAGCATTAATCATTTTAGTCACGATCAAATTTGAAATGGAAAAAAATTGTCCAAGCACCATGTGAGATCAAATATGGAGTGGTGCCTCTAAACATTTAAGAGAAAATTCTATTGAAATGTAAATAATTGAGTTTAGCTCATCGGTGAAAGAAAAAGAAGAAAGAAAGAATTGGTCATGTTTAAATAAATACAATCCAACTCAATCCCAACCAATTCTTACAACTTTATAAAATCCAAGCTGTCCATGTGTAGCTTTCTGAAAGAGCGACAATTAAGAGCTCACGCTTAACTGTTTTTATTTCTGGGAATGGAAACTAAAATGCTTGTCATCATTAACTAGGCAAAAGCTGTGGCAGCCCAATTTCTGCTCTACTCTATAGTTAATTAAAAGACTGTTGTATTAATTAATCAGTTAATTTTACCTTAAAATATATGATTTGCAACTTTTGACCCGTACTTCATGAATAAAAGATTAGGTGAGATTCTTTTTTTTTTTTTTTTGGGATGAATTATGAGGAAGCCAACTATGGTGGATGTAATGGACAAACTAACTGACAAAATACTGAGAATAATATACAGCTCACTGGTACAAATAAACCCACAAAATAGTGGGGAAAGAAATTCACATATAATGAGTAGTGACACTTAAATTTAAGATTTATACTTCTCCAAATCTAACCTTAAACAATTAACATCTTATTTGTCATTTTTCCTCAAAAATTTTTACTTTTTTCTACAAACACATTTCTCAATCACCTTATTATGTCATATATATCAAATCACTACGTTATATTTTTCTACAAAAACTCCAGAAAGCAGCAATCCGGACGGAAAGGGGGAAGGTCTCAGGGCATGAGGTGTGTGTTAATACAAGTAGACACAACTCATGCCTTGAATTTTTCCTGCTATTTAATACATAGGGTCCTAAACATCATAAATTTGTGATCCCCATAATCAACATTTGGCATGTTTCCAGTCAAAAATAAACACTAAAATTTCTTGGTGGATCCGTCCGCCAATTCCATCTCAACATGTTACCACCAATCAATTAACGAATTCCAGGTTGCTAAAGAAAGAAAGAAAGAACACGGCCATTAGGGACAAATTGTAGCAGCACAAATATCAATGAATCAATCAATCCCCATAAAGGCAGGCATCAAAAATCCAGCCGTTACGCCACCTATACTTTCTTCTCCTATTCATCTTCCTTTCTTTACCATTTCAAAACGTTGGTTGAACGAACCTTGTCCTCCCCCGTCAGCCCCTCCCAGCTGTCCCTATTCCGCGTAACCCTTAGGCTACCCTACCCCCCCCCACCGCCATCAGAATCTCCCTATAAATACCTCAACAACCATCACATCCTATTTCCATCCCAAAGAAGCCCAACAACTCAAGAATTTTCCCGACTTCCATCAGCTTCTCAATCCCAAGCATCGTTGTTGGTTAATTAATTTTTCTGCTATATTCTCCTTCCCAGATGGCTTCTCAAGTTAGCTCGATCAAGGCCTTGGTATTCGCTGCTGTCATGATGCTGGCCGTGATGGCGGCTTCCGCCCAGGAGGTGGGCCTCTCCCCGGCACCTTCGCCGCAGGAAGGAGCTGCTTTCTCTTTGCCGGTGTCCACCGCTTTCGTTGCCAGCTCTCTGCTGCTCTCTGTTGTCGCTCTGTTGAGCCACTAAGAAGCATGCAGGGGGGAAAGTTGTTGGCTTTTTCGGGATGGCGAGCTTTTACTTGGTCCTTCTATGGTGATACCAGTATAGTATAGTTGTTATGGGCACATTCAATTTAATTGTTTGATGTAAAAATTCGAGATTGTTGAGTTTGTGATCCTTTGTGTATCCGTTGATACATATTGTATTATATTTTTATAGAAATAAAACTCTCTATTTATTGTATCAGTTTATTCTTGGTTTATTCTTATATAGAGTGCTTTATTGTTGTTGGACATACAGATTCTAACCATTTGTGTCATCCAAAAAAAGGGAATAAAAGGGGGAAAAAAACCAACGAAATAAATGGTCATACAAAACAATTCTTGAAATTGATTTCTAATATTAATTTCCAAGTCTTGGATCTGTTGTACAACTAACGAAATGGGGAAAGTTTTGCAATTCCCAAAGCTTGATGTTTTTTTTTATTTTTTTGGTTTTTGTGTTGAAGAGGATGCGGATTAGAGGAAAATTCTATTGCGGATTAATGGCTAATAAAGATCGGAATATGGGAATAGATTTAATACCCACTACGGATTACCTATTTCAGTTGTTGTGCTATCTAAAATTGCATGCCTAGACAAGGGTTCATGTTTCGATTTATATTTGTAGAGCTTTTCCTTTTGATTTACTTAAAGGATGATTGCAATTTTTCTTTTCAAAACGGGTTTTTTTTCAGAAGTAACACGAAAACTTGTCAGTCAGGGGGCCGATGGGAAGAAGAAGTAGGATAAAGGTGCGATCACTTTATATGTATTGGTTTTATACAGTAAAATATGTCCAGTGTTTGAGAATTTCGAGCTAGAATACTTGCCCGAATCTAAACATAAATTCTTTCTGAAGCTTCCAACATATGTCCTCAATTGTATATGCTCATAAAAAGGAAGACAAATTTATCTTATCTGCGTTACCGGCACAAAGCATGAGACGCTTAAATTTGTCGTGTTAGTTTGTCATGCCAAGAAGAGACCATTGAAAAAGCTTAATAGAATATTCTCGTCACTAAATTTCGGAGAGATAGTAACAGAGTAGTTAGATTGTTATTATATTTTAGAGTTCTTATAGAAAAATATACTATAATAATTCAATATATATGTGAGGTAAAAAATCATTGAAAAATGTACTTATGAAACACGTAACAATTTTTTTTTTTGGTAGAAAACTACAATCCAATTCTTTATTTGTCCTTTATCAATGTATTAAGATATAAAATGTTCATGCCTAAGTCGAGAGCCCGTGAGAGTACTAGAAACCCAAAAAAAAAAAAAAAAAAGGAGAATTCACTCATTTTGAAAAGATTCAAGGAAAAGACTAGTTAACACCATCCCAAAATTATGACAAACTAAGGACAACAAAACAATGCTAGATTGCTACTCCCTGTTTGCAACGTTAAAATGATGTTGCCATAAAGTACGATGATGAGGGACAAGGCCACAAATGGCACGTCCAAATCAATCAGTCCAGCAAATGCAGCCGTTACGCCTTCACCCTTTTAGCCACACAAAATTCAAACGTTGCTGGTGAACCAACTTTGCCGTCTTCGTCCCCTCCCCTCCCACCACCTGTCGGTCTTCCACCTCATATAAATACCACAGCCATTCCACCCCCCATTCCATCGCAAAACAACATCGAAATCAAGCAAATCTGCACCCTCTCTCCTCTGGTTTCAAGATCGTTAACACAAATTCTTTTGGTTAACGAACTTTTTGTTAACTAGAGTCGTTTTTTGGAAAAATGGCTTCCCAAGGTAGCATGATCAAGGCTATGGTATTGGCAGTTGTGATGTTGGCCGTCGCAGCCTCAGCCCAAGACCTGTCCCCGGCATCTTCCCCGGCACCTTCGCCCGGTGATAGCAATGCAGCATTTTCTCTGCCGGTCTCCACCGCCTTGATCGCGAGCTCTATGCTCGTCTCTGTCTTCGCCCTGCTAAGGCATTGAGTATCTGAAGTGTTTGAAAATGGATGAGACAAAGAGGGTTTTGCTGAATTTAATGTTGATTTTGGATACATTTAATTTTAAATCAAGTGGCTAGAGATTTTGTTAACCAGATTGTTTGTATTACAATTTATTAAAAGGGATTGAGAAATAAAAATTTCTGTTTACATTATTATCATGCTTATTATTGTGTTTCTTCTAACTTAATAGGTGCTTTACCTTCTTCTTTTTTTTTTTTTTTCCCATTGCCTTTTATTCAATGTATTAAAAGCTGAAGGACGCAGGATTGTCATTAATTTTCGATACAGATCGGATTGGAGCATAATAATATAAATTTTTGGTTAAGTAAAATATTGTTGCGTGAAGAATATTTATAAATATTTGAATAGCTATGAAGAATAGTCTTACACACACACACACTGTGTGTGAGAAGAGTTATAAAGAATATTTATGTATGGGTTGGCTATATTGTTTGAATAAAAACAAGCTCTTGAGGCTTAAAAGAAAATGTTGTGGTTAATTCTATCACACGAGAAATTCATAAAATCAAATGCTTGATTTTTAGATTTCTTTCTCAACAAAATTTCTTCTAAGCATCTTCTTCTTAAACCTAACTAATTATGCCTAAACAAGATGACTGGAAAACCATAAAAGAAAAAGAAAATGATATTATTCTCTAAAACCCAAATTCCAAACTTTGTCCGTGTTCAGCCTAGGAAATTTCAGCTAGCAATTTCCTCAACTTCGGCTATCCAAAATCAATTAAAATCAATCTCACTAAATTAATTAAATCCAAAAGGGATGAAATAAATAATAAGCCCGGAATTTCCTCATTGCTCACATCTAGGAATTTCTATTTCAATCGCTTGCCTCTTTTAAAATATTATTGTATTATTGTTTCCAAATATAATATATGTGATCGAGATGAAAAAGTTGTTGGAAAAAAGAAAAATATACTGAGAACATTGCCAAGTGATTTCTTTTATACATAAAAACAGAAAATATACCTATTCGAACGGCCATTTGTCCATTGACATTGCTAATTCTTCCCTTGCAGTTACTTAATCAATTCGTTTACTTCAACTACTATTTTTGTGTATCAAGAAGCTGTGCGAATAGTTGTTGAACCCGTCCAAGATGTTGAACTCTGAATTTTATTATTGCAACGATCCCATGAGCTCATCTTCGGAGATTCAATAGCTGCATATTGCTTTAATTATGAAGGCAACTTTTAGCTGGACTGTCCTCTTCCATTTGTGCTCAATTTCTTCCTTTTCTTCCTTTGCCAACTTTATCAAACTCATCTCAATTTGTCCACAGCTTTCTTAGAGTTCTTACGAAATCATTTTGTCTTCCCCATTGGACTGCCGTCTGGCAATACCTCCTCCACTTTTGACATAGAACTCTACCATAGTATGTTGACCTTCAGAGCAATGTGTTAGTTTGAAGTTTGAACTTCTTATTATGCGTAGGACAAGTGTGGTAAACTAGTTAATGCAGTATTAAATTTTCATTTTTTTAGAAAAGATGATTTCATTCAATATATTTGCAAATAAATATGGCGCAAATATGTGTTTTAATATATGTGTGTGTGTGTGTATGAAATTAGTAGACAACATATCTAAGAAATCAATACAAATAAAATTAACATTAATACTCATACAAATCTTCCATTCAGAATCATTGTACCCCAATATAGTTGTGCATGTCTTCTAACAGTCAAATGTGATGAAAACAGGTTCAAGTTCAAAGACAAATTTAGATCTGATAATAATGGAAAATTGCAAACCTAAAAAACTAGATTCTAGATCAGTAAAATCTCAAATTTTATGAAAAAAGGGACAAAAATTTTAAAAAAATTTTATAAGGAAAAACTAAGGAAAGAATAAACTTCTCATTGAAACAATTTAGGAGAGAAAAAACTCTCATTAGGAGATCTTAAGAGAGAAGAATCTCTCATCAGGAAACTTTGGAAAAGAATTTATTCAAACAAGAGAAATTACAAATTAGAGAAAGGATTCCCTCCCATGGAAGAAAGAGTTTTTTAATGGAAGAGTTCCAGAGAAAAGGAGGAGAAAAGAGTCCTAGAAAGAAGTACATGGCTATATAGTATTAAAACATGCATTGCATCTAGGCCTCTTTGTATAAATCCTATCAAAAAGTTTAATTCTTTAATCTACTCTGCAACATTTTGCTGATGCAAAAGATAATGCTTAGTATGATGGAATGCAAATGATTATGATTATGCTTAATCTGATGGACAGGATGAAAATCATTGTTTTCTTATAAACTTGTTGGCGGAAACATAGATGATTACGAAAGTGAATCAAATTCTGGATTCCCAATCCTGGACTTTAACCCTTCTTTTTTATTTTTTTTCAAAAAACTGACAACTACTATATTATCTACTCTTATTCCTTCTTAACCTGTTTAAGATAGGGCTCAACTGGACCAAAAGGAACCGATAGAAACTGAATTACTATCAAACCAAATAGATACGCCACACGAAAACTGAATCACTATTGAATCAGATGGGTGCGTTACACACCCAAGAAGTCGCATATTAGTGGCAAGAGTCGAACTCTTTACCTTGGGGTCCAAGGTGCCGTTGGTTTGGACTTTAACGTTACAATGTGTGAAGAGTATGATAGCTGGGGACAAATATACAGTCCACCAAAGAAATTTAAAAGATATCAATCACCCACAATTCCAGCTGTTACGCCGCCTTAATTAGCTCTTCTTGCTCTTTAAAGTCGAAATTAACCACTTTTAATATTCAGACAGCCTTTGGCAAAACGAGCATTCCGATTCCGCCCGCTGTTTGTCACTGCGCGTAGATCAAACCCTCACCCCTCTTCGATCCTACGCGTAAAAATCTCCCTATAAATACCACCACACCTTCACGTCCATTCCATCACAACCCAACAAAACTTCTATATTTCTACTACAGCACAGCTGCTACTTTTGCTAAAGAAGAAGTAAAGACGAGTGTCTTCTTATTTGATCTTCAAGAAAATGGCTCAAGTTAGTTTGATCAAGGCTTTGGCATTGACAGTCGTCATGTTGGCCATTACTGCCGCCTCGGCTGGAGAACTGGGTCCTGCCCCGGCATCGGAACCTTCTCCTGATGCCGGAGCCGGGTTTTCTCTGCCAGCGTCCCCCGCTCTGATCGCCTGCTCCCTGCTCTTCTCAGTTTTTGTTGCTCTGATGAGGAGTTGAGTTTTTTTTTTTTCATGGACCAGAGAGTTTTGCTGATATACATTTACCATTGGTTATGGATATAGTCTTTTTGTTAATTATATGCAGGAATTTGACACCAGATTTCATGATTCTTTTGTCGCTGTATGTATAATGTATTTGTGTATCAATACGTTTATTGTAAGATAGTGAGGAATAAAAATCTCTATTTCATTATCATGCTTTTTGTTCATATAAGATTTGCAAATTGAATTAAATTTTGTTCTGTATTATCTTTTTATTCTTAACATTTCAATCTGACGGTGTAGGCTCTTAACTTTTTTGTACTAACACAGAGTGTTTCTTTTCCTTTTGCAAAGGAAAAGTATGCCAATTTAACGTTCATTTTTTCTGAAGGAAACTGAATTAGAGCATTTTAAATATTGACACATTCAATGCTCAATTACTAGAATAGGTGTAGGATTTTAAGAGATGTGTTTAGGGCAGTACCGACCTATGAATGGGGGGTAACTGGTTAATATATAGATTTGTATTAAAGTTAAATTTTCAATGTGAATCATTGTATATCCCTCATATTTAAATTGTTACTTTAGATTATTTATAATTTAAATCATACTTGTATTCAAACTAAAATAGTTGGAAAATTTTTTTCTTTGTTAGTATTCTTACATAAAAAGGACAATTTTAAGAATTTGAAGAACCAAACGTAAATGTGTGGACTTTGTCAATTTCAAAGAGGTCTAAACTAAGGATCTTTGCAAAACTATTGGCATGGAGGAAATAGACACTTACAAAAGCAAAAACACTAGAAAATTGCAATTCTACACTATAGTTTTCTGAATTTTAATTGACAGCGGCAATTATTCACCCTCAAGTATATGTGTCTCTACCACCTGAGTTCAAGGCACTATGATTTACACAATCACTTCTGGTGGAGGAGATTCCTTATTTTAACTGAAACTGCTTGTTAAGTCCACGGTTAAGCAGAAAAAAAAAATAAAAATGATCTTTTTTATTCAATAAAATGGAACGAGAAAGTATTTCCTTGTCTTTTGAAGGTAACGAAATGAAAAGGGTTAATTTCATTTTGCACCATTCAATTAAACTCAAATTTTCACTTTGATCTCTAAACCTTAAAATGAGACACTTTAGTCTTTGCACTCTAAAATTTGTCTCATTTAAGTAGCATTACTAAGGAAGTGAGAGAGATTTATACATAACTGGGTATATTTTAGGGACTAAATTTAAGTGAATTTTATACCTTCGGGACTGAAATAGACAAGTTCTATATTTTAGAAACTAAAGTATAATAAATATTATACTTTAAGGACTAAAGTGTCCCATTTTAAAGTTTAAGAATCAAAGCAAAAATTCAGATATAATTAAAAGGTTCAAAGTGGAATTAACCTGAATGAAAAAGAAGACGAGAAGTGACATCTCCCGGAAAAGCATCGCAAATTACTTGCTTGCTGTTTAGGCCTGTCTGTCTTTTTCTAATCGTTTTCTTTACAAATGTAAATGAAATCTGCCCACGTTCCTTCATCGGCTTCTCGAATCCCCCCTAACTAAACAACACATGTATGTGAATTCTTTTAATTAAAAGAAAGTGAACGAAAGTTTCTCTTGGAATTTTATCCTCATCTCTCTCTCTCTTTTTTTTTTTTTGGTTTCAATCGTCAATTTCTACTCCCATTCCTATTCCTACGCATTATAGGGGAAGGCCTAATTGGATCAAAGGAGACTACAGGGAGAAAATTCCATCTCTAAACTAAAAGGTGCACCATTGCATACTTTGTGAATTTTACGTGTAGAGATTTAAACTCGTGGATCAACCTGCACTTTATGCGAGTGGCCAACTCGCTTAAGGAGAGTTGGTTTGTAAATTTTATCCTTGTTGGTGTCTAGGAAATTGAGCCAGCATTCTCTCGTCAACATTCTTCCCTTAAACATAACATTTGATTCGGCATCCCCTCCAAATTTGGCCATTTTGTCCCTCACAATGCTACTCTTTAAATTTTCAGTTCTCTAGAAGTCTTCTTCCATTCTACTCCCATCTATGTGGAGCATAGAGCAAGTAGTCGTTGAATTACGATCCTACTCAAAAGAATTTTATCCACCAATTCTGTCACTACAATTTTACAGTGTGTGGACTCTCAAAAGAATTATTATTCTTTATTTCATTGTGTGGACTCAGTTTTTCACACAATGCCATGACTATAGGTGTCAAAATGGGTGATTTGGGTATATTTGGGTAAGTCATAATTGGGTAATGGGTATAACTGAATCAATCCATTTATATCCATTTAAAATAAATGGGTATAAATGGGTACCCATTTATACCCATTTAATAAATGGGTATGGGTATACCCAAGTAACCCAACTACCCATTTGTGACTTGTGTGAAATATTATTTATTTTTTTAAAGATTTTTTGCATGGTGTTTGACAATAAATAATGGCATTTTATTGTTATTACATTGGTAAAAAATTCAAATTTATTTCCTTATCACTCACTAAAATTTTGAATAAAATGTGTATTTATTTTTAGATGGGTTAAATGGGTGAGTCAAGTCAACCCATTACCCATCAATTAACCCATTTATACCCATTTAAAATTAATGGATTGATTTGGATAAATTATTAATGGGTTGGGTTTGGATGAGTCAATATAAATCAGTTGTGATTGACACCTCTAGCCATGACCCGCAACCACATGACGCTGTAACCAAACTTCCTGGTTCCAACTGTAACTGTATACGTGCCAAAAAGCGCAAAAACATCACACGGCGCCCCCCACGTTAGCCATACGGCGCATCATAATAATAACCCACAAACCCCGGCTAGGTGACCAGAATCATGCGGGCAACGGGGCTAGGACGGTTGCTTTTTGTCCACTTGAACAAATTGTATGTTTATTTTTTCTAAAATATAAAATGACTTTTAATATAAAGTAAACATAAAATAAAATATTGTGAATTCCAACGATATACATGGTGAAATATGAATCTTATATATATTTTTAGATTAGTCTTGATCCTTAATCTTTAGGATGATTACAAGGATTCAGTACAACTGTATTTTATGTGATTTAGTTCGGTCATTGTATATGTTCAAATTTTTTACGTACAAATATATTATAATCATAATATTATACTAAATATATATTAAATTTTGTATTCAGGTACACGACGTTTACTCCCGAGTATCATAATGTAATATAATCGTACACTAAAAAATATAAAAAATATGACAATCGAACTGAACCGTGCCAAATCCTAACCGCATTGGCCCCTCTCTCGGACGATTAGTGTAACAACCGTCCCTGTCCCACTCTCTCATGCGATGTCTTTACTGCATGATTGGGCAACACATGATCCCTGGTGTTTGCCTGCTACACATTAGAGTTGTAAAATGAACGAGCTGTTCGCGAGTTCGACTCGTTTAAACTCGTTCGAGTTCGCTAAGAGCTCGTTCAAGAAGTTAAACGAGCCGAATTCAAACAAAAAATATGGCTCGATAGCTTATCAAACGACCTCGTGCTTTGTTCGCGAACGTTCGTTAGTATTCGCGAACAGGGGTAAAATAGTTTTTTATTTAGAGTTTTGTTTGCGAACGCTCGTTAGTATTCAAATATAAAATCGGCTCGTTTGGTCAGCTCGTTTAGCTTAAACGAGCTGAGCTCGAGTTCAAAATTTAATTAACGAACAGAGGTCGAACAGTTTTTTCAACTCGTAATTCTTAACGAACGAACACGAGTCAAGTTCGAACGACAAACGAACAGAGTTCAAACAATAAAAGCTCGACTCGGTTCGGCTCGTTTACAGCTCTACTACACATGCCCATTTCAGGACACCTACCTCTCCCTCGGCCCCAGCCTCCCAGGTGTGGGGCTAACTGGCGCTCAGCTATTAATTCTTTTTTCGTTGGGCCAATTCATGGTTTAGACTTTAGATGCTTTTTTTTTTTGGTTTCTGGATGTATAAATTTTTTCCCCTAATTAGTGCTTGTAATATGTCAGTCCATCTATACACTGATATCGTATAGTCGATCTAATTTTGCATGGATTTAGAGAACTGAGAGTATACTCTTTAAAGTAAATTCATCCAACCGATGGAAAATGTGGAATCCATGAAAAAAAATTATATTTTGTCTTAGGTTTTAACTCACAAACCAGTTTTTTCAAGATTCCCTCAAATATAACATAACCAAACTAGACAATTCTTTCAATATTCTCTCAAGGATAACTTAGCTAAAACTTCCGTCGAGTAACATCTAACAAACTATCTTCTACGTGATATTATAATTTCTGTTTATAGGCTCACACTTTTGCAATGCCACCAATATATCTCTTTTCTGTTGTCCACCTTTCGATTCATTGTGAAGAAAATGAAAAGTTAATCATAATGTCTCAATATTGAGGCCAAGACTGGATCTTGCATGGACAAAATGGAAACCATGCGTTGGTTTTTACCCATTGTTCGCCCGGCAAATGCCCTGTGATTTTGAAACTCAACCATATATCTCTTTCTATTCTCAAATTTATCACTATATAATGTGTTGTCTACCTTTTCATTTGTTGGAAAGGAAATGAAAACTTAGCTATAAGGTCATTGTTGAGTGCTCAGTTAGAACATTAAGTGAATCTGTCCTTCGTTAGGGACTATCTGACCATTTGCTTTTTTCAAACCAATTCAATATGACAGTGACACATGAGGTTCAGCTTAATATCGACACTTTTTCCTTTCTGTTTTTCTGTTGAAATACTATATGGTATACTTCAGTATACCACGAGTGATTATGTCTAACATCTACTCCAAGATATATACAAGAAGAACATATTAGTATGATTTATGAAACGATGCATCCTACCATATATACTATGCTATCAACTTCCGTTAATTTTATGGAGTGAGACTCCTTGAGGCTGAACGATCGCTTAAGGAGGAGAAGCTTCGGATTCTTGAACATCCAACTGATGCTCAGCAATCATGATGCAAGAATCAGCTTCCAGGGGTGAGTTCAAGTTCTTGTCCTTGGAGGATTCTTTGGGTGAATTGAGCATATCAGCTGAGCACTGAATATCAGGCGTTATTCCAACCTGATCAATGTCGTGAAGTCCTGGGGACAAGTATTTTGCCACTGTTATAAATAAAGCTGATCCGTCATGCAGCTCCGTTACACTCTGCAGTTGAAATGACTCAGCATTGTTAAGGGAACTGATATGCAGTGCCATAAGTTCTCAGAGAAGTGGTGATAAAAAAGTGACAAGGTAACCCCAAAGTTGACAAAGATTCAGATGTTTGAGTCAGCAGGAGGCATCCACAGAGAGGAATAGCACAGGAATCCAGCCATTAGGATTTAGGTTACGACTCCAATAGTAATAATTCAAACTCCTTGTATGTGGCAATTTAATGCTGCTTTGTTCTAACAATTTAACCATCCCCAATTCCCAGCTCAATGGCCACAGGTTGAGTTCAACTAATCTTAAACATCTGAGGTGAGGCTTAGTATAATCTCTTGAAACCACTTAAACAAGCTAGGAAAAGTTTTTGGCATGTCCACCAATGGTAGCCTAAAAGTCAGAACCAGAGCTTCCCAAAAACGGCCAGTTTGTGAAGGAAGAGTCTGAGGTTGAGGTGATAAATTAAAAATCAGTCTTGAGGAAGACAAGGATGTGTTTCCTGGTAGCTCTTACCTTTAGGAGGGGGGCAAAAAGTAGCAATCTCTGATACTTTTATGAGCTTATTCTTTGATTCAAAGCTCCAAGTTATTGATCCTTAGACTATGAGCCCCAGATAAAGGTTTTAAATGATGGAGTACATCTATAACAGTTATGCTTTTAAGAAGATACCACGAACCTGTATTTTTCCCTTCCCAAAAGTTCTATGACCAACAAGAAGTGCTCGGCCATTGTCATGAAGAGCTCCTGCCAGAATCTCACTGGCACTTGCACTTCCCTCATTCACCTGTTCAAAATTAAAAAAAAAAAAGGGTAGTTTGCAAGTCAAATCATGGGAACGCTTTCGAGAACTATTATTTAGGAATGCTTTCAAGAACTAGTACTTAAGTATCTGTCAAGCAAAAAGAGATTCATCTACAGTTCTATATTGTCAGAATTATTCATCTACTCACAAGGACAATAAGTGGATCGTGTGTTACAGCATGCCCGTTGACCATGTTGATTGGCAACAAATTACCATCTCTATCAATGGTGTTTACAAGAGTCTCATCCCCATCCAGCCAAATTTGGGCAACATCAAGTCCTGCTTTGACCAAACCGCCCTGCAAGATCATAAGGAGAAAAAAGAATACTTGTAATCAAGTAACGAATGCACATTAAAGGATAAAAAAACTTGTACCAGGAGAACAGAAATCCTTTAGCTTACAGGATTATTCCGGAGGTCTAAGATGTATGACTGCACGCCCAGATTTTCCAAATCACAGATGGTATTTTGCATATCGGTTGCAGCAGTCTGTTATATTAAAAGGATGCCATTGAAACATGATGTGCAAAAGAAGAAGGCACTGGATATCATGAGTTTTTTCTGACTACCTGAGAGAAAGCTGACAATTTCACATATCCAGTTTTTGACAAGCGACCATCAGGTGTTCTGTGAATGATTAGAGCAGTGGATACTGGCGACAGCTGAATTACTTCACGAGGTAGGTTTACCTTCACAATATTGTGTATTTTTCATATAAGTTCCTCGAGTAATGAATACAGGATATAGGTTGCAGCACAAAGCTCTGTCGTGACATGTTCTATTCCAAATTACTGCAATCTAGCCTTTGAGATGTTGTCACTATGCCAGAATTAACTGACCATGAGAGATGCAGTATACCAACTAATTGTACTAGTAATGCATTTGTACCTCTCTGATATTAGAATTTCCGGAATCGTTACCCTGAAAAGAATGAAACAAACAAGCAAGAACAGGAAGTTAGAATGTGAATACAACATGTGATTATCAATGCATGTCAAATATGCCAACTATCAGATTGACATGCTTGTATATGCAAGTTAAGTTACATCCACCTTCTTAGAACTTCAACCGACAATGACACCAACAAAGAAGCATCACTGAATGTTCATATGCATCATCTAAATGTGATTGATTTCATGCAGCAGTTGGGCTTTAGCCTTCTTATAAACAAAATGAATTTTCTAAATTTGGAAGCGAAGCAATGCTTAGTCAGCAAGAAAATATGTCAAAGTATCATAGAATTTTGAACAAAAATGAAAATTTCCTGACCTGCCAAATGACTGATTGTTTGAAAGAACCAGAAACATCCAGTTTTAGATACTTTGAATCCAATAATGGTTTGAAATGAATATTGATTTCTGGATTGTTTATCATTTTCAACCTTTGCAAAGCTAAGATGCCTGGGTATCTAATTGAAGGATGCTGCAGTTTTAGAGGACATCTTATGGCCATGTTGTATACAAAGATTGGAAGGAAAATTGCTTACAGGGTGAATTTTTACAGTAACAGTTGTACCAGGACGGCCCCTGAGCTTCTGTGCTGCAGCTTCACTTCCGATTCCCTCAAGGCCTTCCCCTGATTTTTTCAAACAACAGTCGACAATGCTTTAGCACTTCTTTTTGTACACATCTTTTCCTACCAAGATAAGGTGGAAGAATAATGTATGCACCTGTATTTATTTCAAGTACCTGGTGTGTAGTATTAAAGAATTATGAACAGAACCTTTTGGAATGAAGACAACTTCAAGCGATGAGTTCTAATTACTAACTGAGTGGTAACCCCTGAGGCTGTTCATGATCCTAAACTGACAGTCAAGAGAAAAGGATTCACGGTCGATAAAGATAAGCTTCCCCCATCAACAATCCCTCTTCCCAGAGTTACAGAAAGTACATAAAACTAGATTGGAACATGTCAAAGTTTAGAGGTGAAAAAACTACTTTAGGTAAGTCCAAAGAAATTTTGACCAGCATGTTGAGTTTGATTACAAATTTTGTTGAATGAAGATCCAATTTATGACATTTGATTTCCTTGTAATTATCCAAATTTATTTGTTTCTGAACAGTATGTTGAGTTTGAATACATCTAGAGCTAAGACCATGGGGATTGTGTGGATAAGTCTAATAAATGTGACTGACCTTAGGATTTTACTTTATAATACATGAGTCGGTAAACTACACGAGGCAATTCAACTACTTAAAAAACATCATCTGACTACATGGCATAGACACAATTTATGCACTGCCTTGGCCCGATAGTCTATACTAAATCCAGAAAATTGAAGCAAATTTTCAACTTAAAAAGAACTAACAGCATTGAACTCTATCCGCAGGGTAAATTATCTGAAGCATACAGACCTTACAACTTCCACATAAAACACTGTAATTATTTAGAATCTGCCAAGAAAAAAAATTACAATCCATCTTTGAGATTAGGTCCTAAAGTCTCATTTACCTCACTCAACCATTATGCATGGGAGTAATGTCCAATACTAGCTCAGCCTATACAAAGTTATAGAAAATACACAAATAAATCTTGTTAATTGTTCCGGTTAAGCTGTCTTAATTGATAAGATAAGTGTTTGGTTACCATTTACCATTAATTTCAACCAACTCATCTCCTTCATGTATGCCAGCACGTGCGGCAGGGCCATTCTCCACACATGATGAAACAACCTGCACCCAGATGACGATGAAATCAATACATAACCATTTGTAGTCAAATCCTAGAAACAAAGACTATATGAATGTTTGGAGGGATCGAAGAACCTGGACAGATGAACACATATTTACAATTTCCGTATGAATTAGAAACATTAGGAATTTAGTATTCAATCCACTTGGTGGACATAATATACCGTCAAATGAATGCAAAAAAGGAACAAAACAATTAGACACATGTGCCAAGAAGAGAAAGGCACAGAAAAGGAAATATTTCAATGGTGCAGTTCTCATCACATCAGAATAACAATGGTTGTGTTCCGTCTTATTTCCCCTCAAGGGTTGCATCTTGTGACACTCTGCTCAAATCCTGGGGAGCATGCAGACCGTGAATTATAGTGACAGAATAATGCTTTATTCCAGAGTTTCATGATCTGTATGACCACAAATGTAGCTACATACATCTTAACTTCTTTTTACCTGCTTTGCTTTTCGTTGATTTTTCTCAATACGCTAGCTATGGGCTTCTTAAGCTTGCAATTATCGTAATTAAATAGGTAGACAACAGCTTCAATTAGAAGGGTGTCAAAAAGTTTAAACAAGTTTAGTTGGAAGCATGGTAGAAAGTTTATGAACTATGTATGATTTGAATAAGTCTTGAACATTTTAATTGATTTAGTAATCCATTTAGCAGCACACACTGACAGACAAACATACCGACAATGCAGATTAGACTATTGTTTTGGCCTGATTGTTATTAATAGAATATGAAAACTCAAGTTCAAAAGAATGTGCTACCCACCAGGTGCCCTGTTTTTGGTTCGACATTAATGAAGAGACCAACCCCTTGCAAATTTCCATCAGTTCCTATTCTAAAGCTCTGGTATTCCTGCATTCAAGAATCATCAACAATAAATCATAAACGAAATTGAAACTTTAGATGTAGCAGAATGGAACAGCACAGAAGAGTAGGTACTTTTGATATAAAATGAGGTCAATGTAGTTTCTAGCAATTGCATTCCAAAATGCCTAGGAAAGAGTTGGAAACTTAGAGATAGGAACTTTATAGAACTGGAATGACTAGAATGGCCGCTTCAATGTTTGAAATTATAGTATGTTAAGAAGGTATAACAGGGATGAATAGAAAATCAGTGAAGCAACCTGGCAATTAACATATCCAGCGGATTGTCACTTTTTTATCATGCCAGGAATGATACTGGATATTGGAGATTCAGATCTTCCAATGGTTATTACCTTAGGACTCACAATGCGCGTAAAAGGATCTCCAAGAGAAGAAAGCATCCCCTTAATCTTGCCATAAGCTGCATCTTCTGACTTAAGAGGAAACATTTCTACCATTGTCTGCTGAAGTTTCAAATCCCAGTCTGCAAAATCATACTTCACCAATTCAGAGATTACACCGAGTTTCAAGTAGTACTTGGTGAATGGTAGATAAGTCTCTTAACAGAGTGGAATAATCAACAGCTATCAACAATATAGAGCGGAAGGACTGGTGACAATTTTATCATCTATCTTTTGTTCATTCAATCTACCAAGAAAATTTCCATTTGCCAATCAAGTATTTCTCCTCAAATTAGACAGTTCCTGACAGTTCCACATTTCATGCAATTACAAGCTTGATATTATTTTGTTTCTTACGAGAAAAATCTGAACTTGAGAACATGCATTAAAGAATTGTGATTTCATACCTTGATGATTGAAAGTAGGATCAACAAAGGTTTCCCTGATCAGGCCCCAAGCTTCCACAAGGGTTCTCTGAACTGTATTTATCTACGAGCAAAACAATTCCATAATCAGGAAACTCGTAAAACTAAAACAAAAATCCAAGTTAAATTAAACCAGCAAACAAAATCCTTGGAAAGATACAGTTCAAGAACTGAATTGTCAGTAATTAGTTACCTCCCGCGAGTGAGAAACCGGGAATGCAATTGTAATAGACTGTGCAAAAGCTGGAGAGACAGAACCGCACAAGGATACAGCAGCGGCAAACCCAAAAACTCCACTGCTAACCCATCTAAACAAACTGTCTTTTAACTCAACAGGTGCTATATTCTTTTGCTGTGTACTGGGCTTCCTCGTAGGCGATTTAAATCCAAATTTTTGGTTTTTATCACAGATTGAGCAAGAAAACCGACTAGGAAAGAATAGCCTTGAAGTGGGTCTTTGAAATGATTTAGAAATTAGAGAAGTGTTTGATGGGTTGAGATCAAAATTCGAGCAGAAAGCTTCCATACTTCTTAGCAGGAAAAAAAAATGATGATCAAAGAAAGAATTGTTGAGTTTGAGCTCTTTGTTTATTTAAAAGTTGGAGTGGTTAGACAAAATTTGGCAGGGACCGTTATGTCTTGATTCTGGTTAGGCCTGCTTGAATCTTTGTTCGTTGATACTTTGTGGTGATTAAGCGTGTTGCGTGGACGAGTATTGTAAAAAGATTCACTGCCGCCTCAAATACGCTTCCACCTTCCAAGTGGACCAATGGAGTGGTTGATATTTTGTGATTCTATACAGTGCCTTGAGCATTTAAAATCACTAAAATTAGGAGGATCTCAATTTTTCGGTGAGGGGTTTTTCAAGAAAACAGCACTCCGACTCTGCTCAATTTACACACTACCCTGTTGTTTTATCATTAGCATCTAGTATGCCCTTTTTACAAACTTGTTTGGTTCGTTCGAGTTTGAAAACGACTTTGATAGGTAGGAATAGGATGATACAAATTCAGCTTAAACATATTATTAGGATCATTTACTAATCAAGCTATAGATGGAATTTGTTTGTAAATAGATCAACTATACTTGTGAATATAAACATTAGGTAAACATATACTAAATTATATAATATGCAAATCGAATTCAAAGCATATCGTTAGATTGGTTTACTAATTAATCAAGGTGAATAAAAACCCGTTTGCAAATGGATCGAATACATTTGCACACATAAGCATTATATATACATGTGCACCTATTCTTAGTTTTTAATTCTAAAAAATATGCATAATATGTTGTGAAAAAGACACATACTTTAGTAAATAAAATCCTCAAATCCTTCTCCTTTTCTAGGGCTACTCAAATTGGAATCTACCACCTTTTGATCTCATCTAGATCTAGTCACTCATCCTTCCCCCCAAAACTCAAATATATCCATCCTATCATTCTCATTCTCAAACCCTTTCTTATCTTCAAGTCCCAACGATCCTTGCATTGGTAAGTTGGATTTTATTTTCCTTTTGAAATCTACACTTGTTCTTCTTTACCTCCTAATCTTCAGCCTCTATTTTCTTCTTTTTGTTTTCTTTATCATGCATATGGAGCAATAAAGCTTGATTCATTGTGTCTCTTTGTTGGATTTTCTTTTTTGATTCTTATGATAGCTTACACCTATGACCTTTTTATTTCATGCTTTCCTTACTCGACTTTCTAAGAGTATTAAATTCAGGTTATTCAACATTAAATCTTTCATATTTTACAACTAATATATCATTGTCAAATGAGTATTGCAAACATAAGCTCGAGCTCAGGTTCTCCAGGTTTAAAGAACCAAACTCAAGTTTCAACTTGAATTCTCATATAGTGTCAAAGAATTGAGCTCGAACAATTATTTATGCTAGTGTAATTAATTAAATAAACATGAATGCTTTGCTCATAATATACCGAAAGAGATTAAATACTAGGTATTCAGCTCGCCAGGAGGCTCTGTAAAGAGATAAAGAATTGGGAAATAATTGTGATAGGAATTAAGATCCCCACAATAAGATTCTTCAATTCATTTTCTGGTCCTTCAATTCTTTTGCTTCTCACAGAAAATAACCCAGAAACATGGTGAAGGGTTTAATGGGCCTAAAAATGGTTGGATTTAAGAACACTAATCCGGGCATTGGGCTTGGTTACTGCATAGTCTTCTTTTGCGTTGGATAACTATATTTGGCAATGCAAGGTGCAGAGCATGGCTTTTAAGTTTTACCTACTACCCAGTTGCTAGAATTGCCGTTCAAAATGAGGGAAGGAATTATGGGATTAAAATTGGTCTAATGGGTAGTGAAATTCTCTCATTCACTGAATTAGGGTTCAAAACCCGCCTAATACATTTCACAACACAGGGGTATCCGAGCCTTTGGCCCAACTATTCCCCTGCGACTGGCAGAGCACCGCCCCAATAATACCAGCACGATAGCACACGGACTCGAACTGGTGACCTTAAGTCCAAAGGATAGGACAGTCACTAGCTGAGCTACCCACGGGAGCATTTCAAGGAAGTATTGGCTTCCTTTTTTTTATTATTATTTAAATTCAGAAGGTGTAGTACCCTCTTCCCATCCCCCCCTCCCATAGTGCAGAGGTTTAGTTCTCAACCTCCTATACTAGCCCAATTGAGCTCCCCCTCTCCCCATTAGTGTAGAGGTTTAGTCTCCCAATTGGGCTCCCCCGCCCCTCAGTACTATAAAGGTTCCGTTTCCCGCTCTCCCGATGCTCTCTGGAAGTGTAGAAATTATAGATTTTCACCATTTGGTACTAGACATATAATTCCCTTAATGGTGGGAATATTACACAGCCATCTACATTTTTATAGTACTATCAATCAAGTTGAAGATTCAGATTCATATTCAGATTCAACATCAGGTTCAGAGAGTGCTAAAATATTCTAATAAGCACAAGATGTAGGAAATTATGAGGAACAAGTAATTACGCTATCAGCGATGAAGATAGAATGTGTAATCTACCAGAAAGCATATCATGCCACATCGTATCTCTTATCCCTACTCCTTACCAAGGATGCCTTGTTCTAAGTGAAGCATGAGAGCATAAATGGACTCGCATTTGCAATCTCAGATTTTTTTTAATGACAGTTTAAGGTAGACCTGCAAATGAAACCGTAAATGAAGGCCTAAAAGGGAAGTCTCTCTCTCTTTTTTATTTTTATTTTTGGACTTTGTGGATCGAATTTTTATGAATTGCAAAACGCCAATGGTAAAAGAGTTTCAGCATTTGTGTTCTAAGTAGTCACATTTACCACAATGCTTGTGAATCTTTAACAAAAGACTTGGAAGGCTTTCCCCGGCGTCTTATGCATCCCTTGTGAATCTTTAACAAAAGCTATACTACCCTAACTTTCAAACAAGTCCTCCAGATGTTTGTCTACCAAACCTCAGAGTTTTACATGTTTCTGAGATTCAGTTCTAAGTAGTCACATTTACCACAATTCTTCTACCCCAAAAAAAAAGAAAAAGAAAAGTGTCACCACAATGCTCCTAAATGCTCCAGTCTCCAGTGTAAAGTCTCCAAGTGTTTGAGGAACTTGGCTTGCCTAGTTCTGATGGTATAGGACTAGACAATTGATTGTCAAATAGCATCAAATTTTGAAGCCCTGCTAAATTCCCATAAAGGTAGGAACTGATCCAGGAGACTGTCTAATCGAAGTAGAGTCCTTAAAATGCCTACCTTTTTGTGATTAGGTCCGGAAAATTTGCTGATCAAGGTGAAGAATGGGTAGAATACCAAATTCCCAATAGTAATTGGTGTCCTCTGCCTGAAATGAGTTCGCGCAAGTTTAAGACGTTGGAGGGAACTGAGCATCATTGTTTTCTAGGGAGTATATTCGAACACTCGTTGAAATCGCAAGAGTTCGTTTTCTTAAGTTGCACTTGGTAAAAGGAAACACCTCCGTAGCTCCCATTAGCAGACAGGGATAGATAGGACAAGTTGCTTGGGTTGCCAATTGAAGCAAGGCAATGGAACCGGGAGATTGTTGCGTGAAAAATAAAGTGAATACATAGACTTATGGACTGCAAGTCAGCAACATACTCTGGATATGAAATTTAAAGTGGCGAAGGCCCCTCTCAAACCAAAACCTGTTGAAACAAACATTTATCTGTTTCATGTTGAGATTGTTTACGTTATATTTACTCTTGGATGTTTTGCTGCTTTAAAGTCACCAGGTGGTGTGTTTGTCTTTTGCCTTTTGCACGTCAATTGATATTGCATCAGCTTCTGGAGCTTTACATAAGATGCAGAATAAAGAAAAAACCGATTGACAAAATGTTTAAAGGGATAACTGTTTGTTCCAATCTTTATACATGGAAAAAAGCCGTGATATGAAACACAATGTCAGATCGAGGCGCAGAAGACAAATAGTACATGGCGAAGGATCTACCATGAAGCCTCAAACGCTCAAAGCACGTGAGAATGTAATCAGGAAGGTGAACCATGGCCTTTGACCATATCAGTAGTAGGTGAATCCAGCGAAAGCAGAAGCAGATCATTGGACAGAATAAACATTGAAAACAAGTTGTTTCAAGAGTTTTAACTAGTCTTCCACCACAGCAATAAGCAAACTTATCTGGACATCAAGATTTCAGGCTCGCAATTAGTTAAAGGGACAAAGCTAGGAATGTGAGCATACATGGAAGCATTGGTATTATACTTAAATCCTCTGTCAAATATCGTCATTGAACCATTCCCAAAATTAATGCCAAATAGACCCTTGTTTGGCCATTCCACTAGTAATTCTTTACCTACGATCACGACAGGCCGAAGGTTATGATTCAATCTCGGGGTAAACGGAAAACGGTACTCATCCAAGTCAATGCTAACCCTGCGCCATCTGATCCAAAATGGTCTAGTGCTATTTCCATTATCTTCGTTCATCAAGATCCAGATGTTGATTGACTCTTCGAACACGGAGGATTCACACAAGCAGAGAAAACCGTGATCATCCATTTCTACCAAATGCATCCGGGTGTGCTCGGGATCGTCCTTGCAGTATTCATCCTGTGGACCTGGATGACGCATCACGGAGAATTTCTCTGTTTTTGTGTCGAATTTCATGATTGATTCTGCACAACGAGGAGCCAACCGAGTAGGCGGAACGGGTGATGGTGAACTCTGCCTTGCAATTGGATATCGATTTCCAACCATCCAGTAGAGAACATCGTCTGCGATCACAGGAGGAGTCTGAGCTCTGGGTTGGTATGAGAACGGAGCATCATCATCCTCGTACAGCTCTCTCCAGCAGCAAGATGTTTGTGATTCATCATATTGTCGCACTTTTGAGTTCGTCCCGCCACCCAAAACAAGTATTCTGAACTGCAGGCTGCCATTTTCACGGAGGGATCTTCCTCCCCAGAGCAAACAGTGTTGATCTTTGGCAAAAGGATTGGAAAAGATTCCATAAATCAAACCTGGTGGGGTGATTAATCTCACCTTCTGTCGCGTAATGGGATTCAGGAGGATGTAGTGCTCTAACCCGGATGTTGATCTCCGGAACTCCTCCCGGAAAATGACCAAGCCATTGGAAGAATATAGGAATTCTTTGCGATCGCATTTGGAAACTGGCCCCACAGAGTTAACGTTGATTCTACAACGATAGCTCTGCAGGATAGCTTTTTCTCCTGTTGTGTCGACCAAATACAGTTCCTGCTGCTCCCCATCAGCTTCCCTCTGCCGGACAACAATAACCATTGGAACACTGTGGGGGAGATGCAACTGTGCAAATTCCAGAGTGGAGGTCAAGACCTTCCATCTGCGACAGACGCATCGACAGCTTAGGACAGACTTAGCCGGGAGTTTGCTGAGAATCTGCAGGAGGACTTCGTCAGGTAAATGTCTGTACGGCCCTCCTAGGATCTTTCTCAGTCCTAGCATTCCCAGTCCTAGTACAGCTGATGCTGCTAATTTTTTCCACAAGGCTGGAATCCAGGACAACCATGCCGAGGTTATGGATACTATGATGATTATGCTCAGAAGAACAAAGGGTTTTATTGGGCTATTCTTGAGAGTTTTGCCCATCAAAATCCCTCAGGAAACCAGCTGGTTTGGTAGTCTAGGATAGAAAAGAAAAGAAAGGTTGGATGAGAAGAGAGAAGAGAGGATAAGAAAAGATGCAACATTCTTTCAAAGCCTTTGGGAGTTTAAAAATGAAAAGAAAAGAGGTTAGGACTCATTGGAAATTTAATTTTGCCCCTGAAAACTTTATAAGGATAATTCTGTCATATTATAAAAGTTAACTTAACCTTTCCCCTTTTCCTACCATTTCAGCCCAATTTTGGACGGAAAACGTTTTGGGCTTTGGAGGAAATTGAAATCATTCCAATTCTTTTGGTTTCTTTCCTACACTTTCTCCCAAATGACAGAAACCAAAAAAAAAAAAAAAATCAATCCAAAACTTTTCTTTTCTGATCTTTTCTTACCTTAAGAAAAAGATGAGGAAAAGGGAGAAGGAAATAGGAAGAAATGTCCATCTCTTCAGTGGCAGGAAGTCACCACTGTTATCTCTGCTCCCTAACTTTTAAGTTTTGTCTGATATTACACTCAATAGGCGATTTCCTGATGGTAGTATAATTGTTACGAGGAAACGTCCACATGGTTCCCCTAGATGTTTTGGACGTAGTCCTAACGCGAAACAGCTCTCACAATCTAGTACTCTTTGCTTTAGTTTGCTATGGCTGATTTTGACTGTAATGCATTTTTCTTCCTTTAGGGTTTTAGGGAAAAATGAAAGTTTTCCAACTTCCAACATCCAAAGCAAACTCAAAGAAAATAGTCTTGGGAAAAAGGAATTGGGAATCCAAGTATCAGTGTCTCAAAATTAAGAAAGTACATTAAGATTAACTCTTAACTTAAATCTGAAGTTTGGAAGGATGCAAACTTTTCTAGCTCCACCATTGGTCCAATGTGAACCACTAAAGCATCCATTCCCCCATCTGTTGGGTATTTCTTTTCTCAATGGATTGACTATTCCGCCCTTTTGCCATTGGCTAGGCCTTTTGGAGTTTTTAAGGTGCTAAGTTATTTAGGCCTCCTTTTCTAGGTTGAATCTTCTCCCAACTCTTACTTTAGAAACAGAACAAGGGCAAGCACTGCTTCATTTTGATCATTTTCTTCATTTTACAGCACGGTTAACACAAAAACAAGTGCATATCAGACATATTATTGGAAAAAAAAAATGTTGGTTTATATCAATGCCCTTTAGTATGATCACCTTTGGTGCATTTGTACAACTTACTGATCACCAAATTTCACTAACATATCAAAATCTTATCTTATGAACGATGTGGTGATAAAATGGTTCTACGTATGTGTTTCATTAGCTAACCATTTCAGTTCACCATTCAGTTTTCCGTTATGTTTTGCATCAACGTTGCTTGCAGGGTGTCTACTGATTTTTGTTTCCATTTGGTCAAGGTGATCGCCAATAAGCATTAAACTCATTTTCCTAGGGGAAATATCGGAAGACACAAGCAACCTGTTTCACTTACCCTTCGTAGCGTATCTTCTTTATTTTATACCCTCTGCTAAAGGAATTGTTTTATGCATCATTAGTTGAAAATCACATTAAAAAAGTAAAGTAGGTAATATAAGCAGAAACAAACTTATCTCTTTCAATTGCCGTTCCATGTCACAACAATTCTTTAATTTTTTTCCCAGTATGAGGATAGAGCGATACTCATATGGAGTGTTATATATATGCGAAGCAAAACATCGTTAGTGATTTCTTAGTTACATTAAGACTAGTAATATTACACGAGCTTTGCACGTGATTATATTTTTCTAATTTTTTATATTTTTTGTGATAAAGTATTTTATAAAATGTTCATTATTAATACTAAAATATTTTTTCTTCCTACTAATCATAAAGTATATTTCATCTTTGTTTACGAAGAAAGTGTGATAAATTATGATATAGTATTCTTATCAACATATACGAAGTAAAATTTGTTAAGCTATATTTTCTAGATTGAGCTTTCAAGAATGATAATGAAAGGTGTAGCTATTCTTGGCTAGAAATCGCATATCTTTTGTGCCAAAGTATAAAACAAAATTTGTTGAGTTACAATTTATGAATCTGGCCTTCAAAAATGGTACCTAGATGATTAAATTTTGGCTAGAGATGTTATCTTGCACTTCGTCCTGCAAATTTATAACTAATAAAGGGCCTACCTCTTTTTTTGCCTTTTTTTTATTATTAATTGTACTCTTAACATCCAAAATATTCACAATTTTATTCTACTATGTTAGTTCTTTAATTCTTTTTAATTTGGCTATATGAAGACACTATTATACTGGATAGTAATATTACATGCATGATGATGAAACCAAAGAAAAAGGTAGTATTTGGACGATGAAACCACTATTATATGAGAATAACAGTCATATGAGTAAGTATGTAGTTTGCTGCTACATTAGAAAAATAGAGATAATAATATGGGGTAATTTAGAGTGAGGAAAAGTAAAGAATAAGTACAAGATAAATTTAGAGAGAATCACAGTCAGTAAATTTTGTATATAAGCATATGGGATTATTGTCATATAGTTTACACCACTCTTCATATGTTCACATTCACTAAAGTTTATGATTATTATTTTGGGCTGTTATTTTTGAATACATTTTGATCTATCAATTCTTCATCTAAATGATTTCTTAAAGATTTCTTAGTTTTCTAAGAATAATATTGTGGTATTTCTTTGGTGCTAAATTAACCACGAATTGACAACACTAAATTTTATACCCAAGACAGCTTAGATAGTTAAAAGTTAGAGCATATTTTGTTCTAACATTTTTTTCCTTATTCTTTTCCTCCTCCATTGGAGATGGCTTCTATTGCTTATAGGATGGATTTGATCTAATCTCACCAAACAAACTAAGTATGAGCAAATTAGTCTCCTTTATATAAATGGCACTCTAATGTTCTCTTTGGTGTTATGTAAGTTATCTTTTTCATTTTTTTGATTAATTTTTTTATTCACTCTATGTCATTTGATTGATTATTGGTTTTCAGTTTTAAGGAGATTTTTGTGTTTTAGAGTTTGTCTACTTACTTGTAATGATGGATTTTAATTATTTCATTGTGCTATTTCAGTTTATAGATAACTTTTGTATCAGTCAATTAACATGATTTGTAGTTATTCATTCATCGTTAGGGGCAGATTTACTGAACCCACCAAAATGCTTAGTATATATGTGTAAATTAAGAAGTTGACCCTAATTAAGATACTATCTACACACTTGCTCCCACCAAAATGCTTAGTATATATGTGTAAATTAAGAAGTTTACCCAAATTAAGATAATATCTACGCACTTGCTCCCACTACTTTTAAATCCTATCAAAATCCTTAATACATAATACACACACACACACATACATACAAATAGATATATAGATACATACTTACATACATACATATCTATCTATCTATCTATATCTATACTCTATATAAAAGTACCATGAGTCTTGGTACTTTGGAGTGTAAGTGTAAGCAGTATTATGATCTTAGTTTTACTTATTCCCATTATGCCTTTATTAACTAATCATTAAGTTTTATATTGTGCCCTTATTATTTAATGTTGCTTAAAGTATACTATATATTATACATAGTGGTTTAGAAGAAAATAATGGTGAAAGAGAAGACAAATAGTCATCAATCAATGGTTAATGAGAAGATAAAAAGTTAAATTAATAATTAAATTCACCATACTATATTATATTGATTAAGAAAAATAATATGCAAAAATGATTTCAAAATACTTAGATGCAAGGTTGACAAATGCTGAAACTAATGAACATCTATTGACAAATACCGAAACCAATGAATATTTATTCTATGTACATTTTTTATTGTATTTAACTTTTCAAGGTTGTGTTTATACACACCTTTCTTCCTAATTTTTGATTTATAAATTATTCTTTTGAGGAGTATATCATTGGCAAAAAGAATCATTGCTTCATTTTTTTAAATAAAATTTTATCAAGCCATTAATGAAGGCTTGCTAAATTATGCACAAAACTTGGGAATGAAATAGTCATATAGTTACAGGGAAAGGGGAAAAAAAAAAGGTTCCCTACTTGGAGTTATGATGGTGATTAATTTAATGTGATGCTCCAATCTTCAACCGTTCATTGATTATTTCATTTCCTTTCACTTCATCCCATTTTCCCACTATTCTTAATTTCCTCCAACTCCTTAGGCAACCGTTGCTAGAATGGAAAAATGGAACAATAAAGAGATAATATTAATCATGAATTGAGCCATCCATATCCTATAAAATCGCTTAAATCAAGATTTATTGGAGAATAAAATTACAATTTGATAGGGAGATAATTGTGCACTTTATTTGTTGGTATTTGATCTTAATTTTGACCATTTATCGTGCAAAGAGTTGGGTTACTGCTGATAAATTGTTACTGTGGCATTTGCAGGCCTTTGGTGTGAAAATTGGTATTTATTGGCAAATTCCAGAAGACTTGCACTTCCAGAGCGTGCCTGTGCCAGAGGAAGAGAAGAAGAGCTGAGGTGGCAGGTTGCGGAGTTGAATTCTTGGGCTTCGAACTGTTATTCGTGGAGATAAAATTGGGAGTTGAATGTGGAAAGGAAACGTCTTTAAAAGGGGCTGGCCAGTGAAGTAGGAAGCAAAGTCCTATGCAAATTGGAAACACGCGTGAAGATTGGAACCGTTTTCCTTATTGCGCAGGATTGCCAACTCAACATGGGATTGGTACTCTTGGCTTCCTAAAGAGTCGGCGCTTAGTGATCAATATAAGGAATCTTTCCTTTGTTTTTAGGAAGTGTGACCTAGACTATGTAGTATTAGTCTCTTCTTGTTTTATGCAGTCACGTAGAATAGCGGAGGACTAGAGATTGCTTTGAAGTTTTTCCGTTTTTCTGTCCTTTGTCTTTTGTCCGTTCTTGCTACAACTTTAGCCTAACTCTGTTTTTAATTAGTAGTTGTTCTCTATTGCTTTCCGCCGCAGAGACAAAACAATAGATTAGTCTTGCTTTGAGTTTCTTGTCATTTCCGTCTTTTTCCTCCAGTTAGACTCTTTAGGACAGTACCTTGCTTGTTTCACAGTTATTGTTAGTAGTAGTGGTTTGGTGAATTTTGCCGTAGCCTTATTTAATTACTTTGACTTCCGTTCAAGTTGCATGGAATCCACGGCTTGCATGGCTACAACGTCGAGGCGTGGCTAATTCCTTTTCTAGTTGAGGAATAATCGAGACTCGGGGCATCACAACTGTGAGATCGTTTTGATTATTAATTTTAATTTATATGTTCATGGGTATTTAATTATTCTCTATTTTTCCCTGAGTTATTATTGTTTAGATTTATTGAATGAATAAGGCCTATTGTTCAATTGTCTAAATAATATATAGCCAATTAGGGTGTTGGAGCGTCGCCTTAAGCAACCTAATTAGTGACAAATGAGACAATTTCACCGCCTCGCAAGCGGTCTAATTTGGATCGTGGGGATAATTAATCTAGCCTAAGTAAACCTGCATGTGTGTTTGCCATCTAGAATTGGGTCTTTCTAATTTCTAATGCCGTGACTACATTAAATCCTATTAGCGTCTCTAGGGTTGTCTAGTTCACAATAGGGTAGTTTATGAGCGTCTCTGGACTATTATAAAATTAAGGAAAGATTGGTGGTTGGGTGACCACTATAACCAATTTATTCGTGAACGTATGAATATTTCCATGTATCCATGATCAGTTGTGTGCACCGGTGCCAAGATTTATTCCTTGACTAGATTGTGTCAATTTATTGCATTCTTGTCTAATTAGAATTTCAGTATTTTTACATCTTTAATTATTTGTTTCCTTCTCCAAAACCCCCCAAATTCTCTGTAGGAAATAAATCACTCAATCCCTGTGGATACGACCCTACTCTCCATTATACTTGAATTTATATTCTTAAAGTAGGTATTTTATTTTTGGCGGTTTGACACCCACCAAATTTTGGCGCCGTTGCTGGGCATTAGTGCTTGAATTATTTTCTCAAATTTTTTTCTCCTTTATTTCTCCTCTATTTCTCCTCTATTTTTCTTACTAGTTGATGGCTACTAATTTTCAATGTTTTGGTGATTGATTGGACTTTGTTCCTAATTGGGTTAATGAGAGCTATTCTATTAGTGATCCTTGTTCAGATGATCTGGCTTCTCTCATGCAAAATTTGAGTGATGGACAGAACCCGCAAGTCAACACTTGAAGAATTTGTCAGTTGGATCATCTGACTGACAGGTGCCCGCTACTTCAAGAAGACATGGATGATCAAATTTGTGATGTTGGAATAGTCCAAAATCTTTCTCCACCGATGTTTGATACTTATTCAAATGTGTATGGTCAAGGATGGTGGGATTATCCCAACTATAGCTATGCAGTGAGGCCAACATCTCAACCCTCATTCTCTAGTGGGGGGAGCTCCCTGGAAGATCTTGTTAAGAACTTGGCCACAAGCATTGCTCAACTCCAACAAAACACTTGTCAAATGCAGCAGGATTCACAAAGATTCGAACAAGAGACTCGTGCTAGTATTAGAAATTTGGAGGCGCAAGTGGCACAACTAGCATCTTCAATGAGCCACCTTGAGAATGGTAATAATGGGAAGCTACCAACTCAAGAGAGTCAAAGGGAAGAATCTACCTATGTGGTTGAAGAGAAAGTTGAGAAAGAAATAATGGGATCCCAACCTCTAGTCTCTTCAGTCAAAAAGTCCAATGAAGAAATCCCACCTGTGGTGACATCTCCTTCATCCTTAATTCTTATATCTCATTCTATATTTTCTGTTGGTGAGATTGATTTTGTTATACCAGAAATTTTTGAGTTTCATGATAGAGATAAGTTAGGAATTGCAAAAACTATTAGGTTATTAATTGATTTTGATGAAAGAGTAAATAAAGAATTGAAAGCATTACTTGCATGTTTGCAGCCATCTGCTAGTCAAAAGAAAAAAATAGCTCACGTGCTTAAAGATTTCTCTATTCATGATAAATATCATGAGTATGAGAACGATGTAATGAAAAGAGTTATACGATTTTATCCTCCATGACCAAGCATGGAAATATCTAGCCAAAGACATTAAAGAAAGGCGTTGCTTGGGAGGCAATCCAAAGATTTAATTTTTCGTTCTTCTCATCTTTAGGTTTTCCTTTATTAATATTTTTTTTCTTCTTCAATTATCTTTGAGTATATTGCAGTGGTAATAGGCAGAAAACTTCGGCTTCTCTGGTGTGCCCACGCCAGAGAGTCCGTCTGAAGACAATGCAAAGAGGTGATGATCAGAAGACTTCTGCTTATCTGGCGTGCCCACGCTTTTTAAGCGGATGTCAAACGCTCAAGTTTGGACAAGGATCAGAGGACTCTAGCTTGCAAGGCGTACCCACGTCTTACAGGCTCGTTTGAAGCCAATGCAGGGGAGCGATGGCCAGAAGACTCATGCTTTTACAGCGTGCCCACGCCTTACAACGGATAGGATGTATATCAAAAAAAAAAAAATTTCCCTCTTTTATTCTAATTCTTTTTTATCTTATTCCTTACAGCATCTAGTATCCGTATTCATTGTCTACTGTGACTCTCGGGTCCCTTGTGTTCCAAATGTCATTGATGATTGGACATCAACTCAAGCATTTTCATCCTTCAACCTCCTCCGGTACTTCATTATCTAATCAGGGGAGTCCTCTTATTTTTCTTTTACTTTATTTTCATCCATTAAGGACAATGTCTGATTTAGGTGTGGGGGAGGGGATATTTTCTCATATATATATATATATATATTTCAAAAGTTTTTAACTTTTTCACAACTTTTTGCAATTTCTTAGGATTTTGTTTTGTTGTGAAAAGCAAGAAAGATGCAAGTATGATTAGTGAGATTTTTGCTAGCATGAGTATTATATTCCTTTTGCAGTTGATTCAAATGATGGATGTGCAAGATTTGACATATTTTTAACAATTGGTGAGCGTTTGAGCCTAAGGAGCATACTATTCATAAATGGCTTTAATTTCTTTCATTGAGTGATATCACGCATGGTTAGATCATTCTAAAACTTGCTTTGTTATGCATGTCGAGACCACATTGTTGAATTTGATGCATGAAAATGATAAGGGCACCTAGGTTTAACCCCTTTGACTTTCTAAAGACCTGTCCCAATTATATTTCCCCTAGTTAACCATGTTTGAGCCTAGACCTTTTCTTTGTTTAATAGCCCATTTTGCTACCCTTAAATCCATTAATTTTTGTTTGAACCCTCTTTGTTTTGAACCCTATGTCAAAGGAATGTCTTTATTTCATTGCATGATGATTTTAATTAGTGGTGCAAGGGTGTGGTTGAAGCTAGCAAGTGTGTTTATGTTTCACTATTAGTTATGTCTTGTTGAAAAAAAATTCAAAAAAAATCAAAAAAAAAAGAAAATGAAAAGAGAAAAAAAAAGAAAAAAGAAAAAAAAAGAAAAAAAAAGAAAAAGGGAAAAGAAGAGAAGAAAATGAAAAAAAAAAAGAAGTTGTGAAGCTTTCATATATAAATATGTTGTATTGTGGTAGTTAGGCAAAGTTCAGATTGTGTTATCACTTGCAAAGCTTAACTTGTTATGCTTTGGAGGACTCGTGTAAATGAAGAAGACAATTGAATCATGCAATGGACTGTTGGTATTTCCTTTGATGTGTGTAGTCTAAATTTTCCTTTTTTATCCAACCCTTTACCTAAGCCTCATTACATCCTATATTAAAGACCCTTTGATTGACAGTGAATGCTTGAGGACAAGCATTATCTAGGTGTGGGGGACAAATATACTTTTCAAGTTGCATGAAAAAGAAGGCCTAATTATGAAAAGGGCAACTATAATGAAGGTTTCGATTTGAAACTTTAATTTGCATATATTTGAGAGTCCCTTAAAATATTATTTTAACCCTATCTAAATTTTCTATAAAATTATATGAGTTTAAATTTAAGAGATCCTTAAATTCTTACATCGAGTTTAGAGGTCATGACTTCCAACATATTTTACTTGGAACTAAAAGAGAAGGTTATCCTAAATATCACTTTTGCAATGGCTAAAATGAGCATATTTTAATAAATATTTTGAGTATGATTGCATGTATGAGATTGAAACATGATAGAATATTTTCTATTCTTGATTTTGTAACTACAATAAAATATACAGTGACTTAGTTTGGTTATGATAATCTTCCGTTTTTAAAGTTTTTACAATGGTAGAATGCACAATAAACATTTAGTTTTTTCTTTAATGCAATAAAGATTGTATATGACTTGCAATTATTATATTTATTTGTCACAGTTTTTTTTGTCAATATTAAGTTATCAATCAAAATTTTTGAAAAGAGAGTTAGTGTGTGTTTGTGTATTTTAAAAAGTTACTATTTATTAAAGATGTTATATTTTGAGAAAATATATTCACGCAAAAGCATTGAGGTGTCTAGTATATATATATATATATATATATATATATATATATATATATATATATATATATATATATATATATACACACACACACATGCTTACCGCCCTTTAGATTATTGCTTAACAAAATATTTAGGTGACATCCTAAATCAACAAATTTATAATTAAATAACTGAATATTTTACCTTTCACGCTTGATCAAAGCCACTAACAAAAACTCAACTTTATATGTATGCTCTTTGGTTGTTTGTTTCTCAATATGCTATCAATACACAAACCCACTTGAAAAGTATCGTTAATTTTTTAGCTTTAGATTGAAACTCGCAGAAATGAGTTTTTCTTCATTTCACCTTTGCAACCAAAAAAAAAAAAAAAAGTAATTATGTACATAATTTTTAATTTATATTTTATATTATTTGTTAAACATATGCATTTCAGTTCTTGGACAGTTATATTCATACACTACATTTGCTTCCACTGAGTTATATTTCTAGCTCCGCCCCTGTTCATCATGCATTATAACTATTCTATGGAGGGTACTACAAAAAGTAAGACACAGTTTTGTTTGCACTATTTACACTTCTAGATTCATGGTACTTTTATAAGAAATATACATATATATAGATAGATATAGATAAGTGAACACCGACCATGATATGAAAGTCGAAAATCTCAGACATATGTTCTTAGATCATTTTTTTTCCTTTCATACAACAGACTACTCGAAAAGAGAAGAACTCCAAACAGATCATCGAGGCCATAGATGAGAAAACAAGCCATCATGTACAAGGTTGTAGAAGGGCATTTGTTGGACTTGTACAAGACCTTCAAATTCATTATCCATGTTGATACCAAAGGTGGTAACAACATGGTGAGAGTTATGCTTGAATATGAGAAGCTGTCCAGGGTTATTCCTGATCCAAATTCGCTCATGGACTTCTGCCTTTATGTAATCACAAAGATGTGGAGGCTCACTAAGTTTTATTTTCATGGGTTTGAGATTTTAATCTCACATATGCTGTACAAGAACTTTATAATCTCACTAAATTCGTCTCCTGTCTCATTATTGAACACATAAATTCTTGACCTTACACTCAGAGAAATTTGGCCGGGGGGGGGGGGGGGAGGGGTGGGTGGGGAACAACCAACCACTAACACAACTCATGAATTTATTAAGGGCAATGATAAGATCACTGGGCCAAAAAGCATTGATATGAAAACACAATGTCAGATCGAGGTGCAGAAGACAAACAGTGCATGGAAAAGGATTTACCATGAAGCCTCAAATGCTCAAAGCACGTGAGAGTGTAATCAGGAACATGAACCATGCCCTTCTGACCATATCAGTAGTAGGTGAATCCAGCGTTTCGCAGGAGCAGATCACTGGACAGAATAAACATTGAAAACTAGTTGATTCAAGGGTCCTAAATAGTCTTTCACCACAGCAATAGGCAAACTTATGTGGACATCAAGATTTCAGGCTCGCAATTAGTTAAAGGGACAAAGCTAGGAATGTGAGCATACATGGAAGCACTGGTATTATACTCAAATCTTCTGTCAAATATCCTCACTGAACCATTCCCAAAATTAAGGCCAAGTAGACCCCTGTTTGGCCATTCCAGTAGTAATTCTTTACATACGATCACGACAGGCCGAAGGTTATGATTCAATCTCGAGGTAAATGGAAAGCGGTACTCATCCAAGTCAATGCTAACCCTGCGCCATCTGATCCAAAATGGTCTAGTGCTATTTCCATTATCTTCGTGCATCAAGATCCAGATGTTGATCGACTCTTCGAACAAGGAGGATTCACACAAGCAGAGAAAACCATGAAAATCCATTTCTACCAAATGCATCCTGGTGTGCTCGGGATCGTCCTTGCAGTATTCATCCTGTGGACCTGGATGAGGCATCACGGAGAATTTCTCTGTTTTCGTGTCAAATTTCATGATTGATTCTGCACAACGAGGAGCCAACCTAGTACCCGGAAGGGGTGATGGCGAACTCTGCCTTGCAATTGCATATCGATTTCCAACCATCCAGTAGAGAACATCGTCTACATTCACAGGAGGAGTCTGAGCCCTGGGTTGGTATGAGAACGGAGCATCATCATCCTTGCGAGTTCGGATTAAAATCGAGTCGAACCCGAAAAGAAAATACGTCGGGCTCGGGTCAACCCACCCCGCCAACCCGTTTATAAATTAAAAATAATTTAATAAATATATTAAATACTTATTTAATTAGGCTGGTATATTCTTTTCTTTCCAAAGGTATTAATCACTTAACTCTAAAAAATATTGCTCTAACTGAATTTGTTTGACTTGTGTGAAGTTGGAGTTATTATGTTTGAACAGATAATGAATCATATTATTTTCTACTTTTATAATGTCTTAATTTATTTCAAATTTGACTTGGAATTGTTTTTTCAAGATTTTTATTATTTGATTATTCTTTTCTTCCCAAAGCTATTAACAACTTAAGCTAAAAAATATTGTTCTAATTGAATTTGTTTGACTTGTGTGAAGTTGGAGTTGTTATGTTTGGATAGGTAATGTATTACATTATTTTCTACTTTTAAGGTGTCTTAATTTACTTCAAATCTGAGTTGGGATCATTTTATCATGGTTTTTATTATTTGATTATGTAGTTGGTTTTTAGATCTTGTGCGGAATTGATTTTGTTAGAAACTAGAGCAATAAAATAGTAAATTGAAGTTATTATATTTCAGGTCATTTCGGGTCTACCCGTCAATTTGAAAATTTCGTGTTCGGGTCAAGTATCCTGACCCGTCGTTAGTTGACGGGTTGGGTTCGGGTCAGCAGGTTCTATGTTATACCTGAGTCTCAACCCAACCCACCAACTTGTTTCTGACCCGATTGCCACCCCTAAATATACTACATGAGGGGCATTAGAGGAATCATAAAATGGTTTCTTTCATGATATCATTTTTTTTAATTATAAAATGGGTTGACATGTTACAAGATTATTAACTTCACAGGAGGTGATATCATCAAATCTCAAGAGCGGCTAGTGAAATAGCCAAAAAACTTAGGGGAGGTTTCTAAAATTATCCCAACGTTTAAGTTTTGTCTGATATTAGACTCAGTAGGTGATTGCCAGATGGTAGTATAATTGGTACAAGGAAACGTCCATATGATTCCCCGAGATGCTTTGGAAGTAGTCCTAATGCGAAACAGCTCTCACTATCTAGTACCCTTTGCTTTAGTTTGAGGTGGCTGATTTTGACTGTAATTCATTTTCTTTCCTCTAAGTTTTCAAGGCAAAAATGAAAGTGTTCCAACTTCCAACATCCAAAGGAAACTGAAAGAAAGTATGTTCATATCTCCTAATCCTCACTCACTACAGTCTGGAGAAGAAGGAATTGGGAATCCAATTATCAGTGTCTCAAAATTAAGAAAGTACATTAAGAATAACTCTTAACTTAACTCTGAAGTTTGGAAGGATGCAAACTTTTCTAGCTCCACCATTGCCCAAGAACTTTTCTCATGTCAAGGTCCAATGCGAACCACTAAAGCATCCATTCCCCCATCTGTTGGGTATTTCTTTTCTCATTGGATTGATTATGCCGCCCTTTTGCCATTGGCTAGCCTTTTGGAATTTTTAAGTTGCCAAGTTATTTAGACCTCCTTTTCTAGGTTGACTCTTCTCCCAACTCTTACTTTAGAAACAGAACAAGGGCAAGCACTGCTTCTTTTTTATCCTTTTCTTCATTTTATAGCACGGTTAACACAAAAACAAGTGCATATCAGACATAATATTGGAAAAAAATATTACTTTAGTATGATCACCTTGGTGCATTTGTACAACTTACTGATCACCAAATTTCACTAACACATTAAAATCTTATCTTATGAATGATGTGGTGATAAAAGTAATTCTACATATGTGTTTCATTGGCTAACCATTTCAATCCAATCTGCCATCTAAGTCCAACCATTCAGTTTTCCGTTATGTTTAGCATCAACGTCACTTGCAGGGTGTCTACTGATTTTTGTTTCCATTTGGTCAAGGTGATCGCCAACAAGCATTAAACTCATTTTCATCGGGGGAATATCGGAAGACAAGGCAACCTGTTTCACTTACCTATCGTAGTGCATCTTCTTTATTTTATACCTTTAGTGCGCATGCATCTGCTAAAGGATTTGTTTTGTGCATTTGGTAATATAAGCAGAATCAAGCTTTTCTCTTTCAATTGCCTTTCCACGTAACAACAATTCTTTATTTTTTTTCCCAGTAAGAGGATAGAGCGATAGTCATATTGAAAGTTATATATATATACACGAAGCAAAGCATCATTAGTGATTTCTTATCTACATTAAGACTAGTAATACTACACGTGCTTTACAAATGATTATACGTGATTATATTTTTCTAATTTTTTTATATTTTTTGTGCTAAAGTATTTTATAAAATGTTGATTATTAATCCTATAATATTTTTTCTTCCTCCTAATCATAGAGTATATTTCATCTTGTATAAAAAAGAAAGTGTGATAAATTATGATATAGCATTCTTATCAACATATATGAAGTAAAATTTGTTAAGTTATATTTTCTAGATTGAGCTTTTAAGAACGATAATCAAAGGTGAAAATGTTGTTGGCTAGAGATCGCATATCTTTTGTGCCAAAGTATAAAACAAAATTTGTTGAGTTACAGTTCATAAATCTAGACTGGTACCAAAATGATTAACTTTTGGCTAGAGATGTTATCTTGCACTTCTCGCTGCTAATTTATAACTAATAAAGTGCCTGCTAATTTTTTTTTTTTTTTGCCATTTTTTGTTCATTGTACTCTTCACATCCAAAATATTCACAATTTTTTTTATTGTACTATGTTTGGTTCTTTCTTGATTTGGCTATATGCAGGCACAGTTATATAGGATAGTAATATTGCATGCATGATGATGAAACCAAAGAAAAGAAGTAGCATTGGGATAATGAAACCACTGCTGTATGAGGATAACAGTCATATGAGTAAGTATCTAGTTTAGTGCTACATTAGAACAATAGAGATAGTAATATGGGATAATTTTAGAGTGAGGAAAAGTAAATAAAAAAGCACATGATAAATTTAGAGAGAATCACGGTCAGTAAATTTTGTATATAAGCATATGGGGTTATTGTCATATAGTTTACACCATTCATCATCTGCTCACATTCGTTAAAGTATGTGATTATGATTTTGGTCTGTTATTTTTGAATACATTTTGATCTAGCAATTTTTCATCTAAATGACTTCTTAAAGAATTCTTAGTTTACTAAGAATAAAATTGTGGGTATTTCTTTGATGCTAAATTAACCACGAATTGGCACTACTAAATTTATACCCAAGACAGTTTAGATAGTTAAAAGTTAGAACATATTTTGATCTAACAGTGGGTTGAAAATTTTGAATTTTGAACTGAGGATCTTGATAAGTGTTTTAATCTCTTTCATCATGATGTAAAAAAAAAAAAAAGTACCAGATGAACTTTGATTCTTTTTAATATCATGCATGCACCACTAGATGAGTAGATTTCCTTGTAGTTGTATGATGGGTTGGTGGTCCAAAAAAATTGTTGTGCTTTTGGATCATAACTTAAGAACAAAGCAATTATCTTAAACTAGGCAAACCCATCCTCTTGGAGGCATTAGAATTTAGAACTTCTCCTTAGTAGGGTACATTTTGCTCGTTTCTTCTCCTTCTTCTCCTTATTATTATTATTATTATTATTATTATTGAACAGGTGTTACTTGTTCAATAATAATAATAATAATAATAATAATAGTTGCCAACAAAAGTAGTCTTGAGTCAATTCTAGTACTGGAGTAGGGACTTTGGATGTGCAATGGGTTACTTAATTCACCCTAGTTCCAAAGAGTTTGCTAAATCTGATATATTAGAATTTACTCACGAGAAATTGTTAATTTGTACATAGGGCAAGTAGGGTCGTATTCTTAGGGATTGGGGAAAATTTGGTCTTTTTCAAGTCAAAGGGAAATGGGGGAGTTTTGAGAATTAAATGCTAACAAAATAATATCATGGTAATAAAATGCAAAAAATAATTAAAAGAGACAAATAGTGAGACAAACTCTAGCTGACAGGTGCCGAACCTGTGCAATAATAAATATTAAAAATCCCAATTACCACCACAATTAATTACAGAATAATTCTGAGTACTGGAGCAGGGACTCCGGATGTGCAATGGGTTACTGGTTTCACCCTGATTCCAAGGAGTATACTAAACCCGATATACCAGAATTATCTTTGATAAAATACTAACCTATAGTAGTGGCAAGTAGGGTCGTCTCCTCAGGGAACGGTAGGAAATTATTTCTTTCTAAGTCACAGGAAAATGGGGGGGTTTGGATGGGATAGAACTAGAAATAAAATAAACCAAAATTAGAAAATGAAAAATGAAAATACCAATTAAATAGATCACCAGAGAACAAGTAGAGAATAATTTAATAGAAATAGCAATTAATAAAAGACTACCCAAAAGAACGACTTCTCAGGCACAGTTCAATCAAATGATCATTGATGCAAAATTATTTCATTCATTTGTCACTAGGTTAGTTATAGCTACCAACAAGCTCTGACAGCCAGCTTTTCCTTACTTTCTTGACAGTCAAGGTACGACCGTTGACTGCTTCTCTAACCAGATAACAACCCTAGGTACGACCATAGGAATTTAATTTCCTAATTGCATTTAAAGTTAGAAAAACCCAACCCTAACCAATAAACACGTTAAGAGGGTTCATTTAAACTAGATCTTACGTTTCCCCAACATAAAACCAATTATGGTGGTTGCCACTAATTATTAACTAAATGAACAATTATGGATTCAATTTAGTTAATTTGACAATAGGGTATTAGGTTAAATTAAATATCCGGCCGTTAACATTCAATTAACAAAATAACCTTTAAACAATTAATCCAGGAAACGTACGAATAGTAACCAAATTAAAAGAAATAATAAAGATTCGATTAGATCTCACAAATAGTATGGACTGCGCCTTCGAGTTGCCCTTTGAGTAAATTAGAGATTTAGCCGCTCCTCATCGAGAATTGCATCCAAAAGATGTTTGTGAAGATTGCAATTTTAATTCACTAAAAGGGAAAAAAGAAAGAAACGAAACAAAGCTCCACAAAGCCAACCAAAGACCAAAGACCAAAGTTTTGCAGCCAAAGGAAATTCATTCTTCCTTGAAGCCGTCCCGAGAGAAGCAAAAGTTGTCTTCCTCCAAAAAAAACCAAAGAAACTAAGTCTAAGTGAACTACTAATACTAAGAAGAAACGAATTTACAAAGGAGGAAAAAGCAATGGAACGAAAGCTTCAAAATAAAGAAAACGTCTTCTAGAATTTCCCTTAAGCCTATCAACTTGTACCACTAATAAAGCGTAAAGAAACCTACGAACTAAACCAAAGTTGGCAGCCAAGAATCCCAGACCCAGTCTGCCTCAAAGCTAGGCGCATATATACCTATTAATCTCCCTACCAAATTAGAATTCCAAAGAGTTTTAATCCTCCTTGGAATCTAACTTGCTAAATAGCAATAACAAAATAAAATAAAAAGGGAAACCAACTACAAACTTCCTTAAATAAAAGGGCTTGACCAATTCCCAAAAGTGAATCAAATCTTGTTTCCAAAGAAAATATCTTCCGTAGGATTCTTCACAAAGTCCTTCTTCACAGCAAAGTATAGAGTGCCTACGCCTTATCAGGAATTGTCTTCTGGAATTTCCATTCAATTGCACCTTTTAATTCCCAATTTATTTCCAATGACCTAAATCAATGCCAAAAACCAAATATGAGTAGAATCAATCAATTAATACAATATTTTGGCATGATAAAGAGGGAAATGTCCACAAATTATGTGCACAATTAAAGACTTAACAAATTCCCCCACACCTAGACAATGCTTGCCCTCAAGCATTCACTAATCCAAAACTCAAAATCAAGACGACAAATGTAGAATAGCATAATATCATAGCACACATACTCTATATTTTCTTAACAATCTCATCAAAATTAGGATGTTCAAGATTTTGACGATCCTCACATGGAAAATAGTGTATTCGCTCAGCACTCAAGATGTTTAAAAAGGGACATATACGCTCAAATCAACACCATAGAAAGTCATTGCCATAAGCTTACTAAGCTATCACATCTCCACAACTGAATATGAATTCAAACGCAAGAATCAAAGGTCTTTAACAAGGGTTGTAATGGGGCTTAGGGTAAAGGTTGGACAAAAATGGTAATTTAGGTTACATACATCAAAAAGAATCCCTAATCGTTCTTTACATGAATTGAAATATCATCTTCATTCACATAGTTAGCTCTTAAGTATGACAACAACTCCCAAACATAGCCAGTGCATACAAAACAAGAGGATTGACCCCCTATCAAAACACAGCACTTATTTACAAAAGTGCTTCACACTTTTTTTTTCTTTCTTTCTCTTTTTTTTTCTTTTTTTTCCTTTTTTGATTTTTTTTAAACGAAACAAAGGAACATAATAGCACTTGCTAGCTATAGATATAATCACCTCCCTTCACTTGTGATATCATTATGCAAGAGAACCTTAAGTTATTCCTTTGACACAGGGTTCAAACAAAGGAGTTTCAAACAAAGAGGTTAAAGGGTGATAAAATGTGCTGTTAAATAAAGAAAAAGTTTAAGGCCCAAACTTGGTCAACTACGGGAAAATATACTCAGGATAGGGTTTTAGAAAGCTAAAAAGGGTAAGCCTAATTGCCCTTATCATTTTCATGCATCAAATTCAATAATGTGACCTTGACATGTATATCATAGCAAGTTCTAGAATAATCTAACTAGGTGTAACAATTACACTCACAGATGATGAAGAACAAATTTTGAATAATAAGATACTTAAGTTCAAAAACTCACAAATGGTTATATGTCATGTCAAGAACATCCCTCTTTCAAATCAATTGCAAGTAAATAGAATATCCATGCAAATGCCATTATACTACTCCTATTTGCATCTCTACCACATAAGACCAACTAAATTCTAAAGAAATTTAAAAGAAAAAAACTCAAAAAATAGGAAACAAACAAGCAACTAGAGTTGAAAAGGCATCAAAATAGAAATTGAAACTAAAATTTGAAAAAAACTAGGAAAAATATCAACCAAGCCAAAGTATTCCTCCCCCCACACCTAAATCTTACATTGTCCCCAATGTAAGAGATAAAGAATAAGAAAAAGAAGCATAATGGGACAACGAAACTTCCCTGAATCACCGAGGAGGGTATCAATCAACTATGACTCGGGGGTGATGCGGCAAGATCTCCTCCGATGGGTGGCAGAAGTAGCGGCAGAGGTGATAGTTGGTAAGGAAGTAGGGAAAACGAATGAAAGGGTAGAGAAAAGAGAAAAGAAAAGAAAAGAAAAGAACAGAACAAAAGAAATTTTTTTTTTCTGGTCAAAAGACTTGCTTCCTTAAGGCGTAGGCACGCCTTATCTTCAGGAGTCTTCTATCCAATGTTTTTTTTTTTTTTTTTTTGGTGTCTTGGTTAGAAGACTTGCTTCCTTAAGGCGTGGGCACGCCTTAACAGAGAAAGTTTTCTGTCCAATGACATTTTTTTTTAAAGCCTTGGCAGAAGGCTTTCCATCTTAAGCGTAGGCACGCCTTAACCTTGGAACTCTTCTGTCCGGAAATTTGTAAACGAAGACTTGGTCAGAAGTCTTTCCTCCTCAAGGCGTGGGCACGCCTTATTGTTGAAAGTCTTCTGATTATTGGACGATACACTCCAAATTAAGCAAATAGTTGGCATACACGCCCAAAACCTACAAACACAAGTTTGTTAAAATAAAGGAGTGACTTAGCATGATACAAAAAAAAATGAAAGAGGAAAAAAAAACACAAAATGACGAAAAATTAAAATTCTTGGGTTGCCTCCCAAGGAGCACCTTTTTTTAACGTCTTTGGCTAGACATAAATTGTCATTTGCTTAAGGGGGATGAAAATTTTCCATTCTTCTCATGGTTTGCTCCATATGTTCCCGATATCCTTCATAGATGGAGTAGTTTTTGAACCCATGAACTGTGGTGCTCTTTTGACTCGGAAATAACCTCAAGTGGGCGCACAATGGTTTGGATTCTGCACTTATTTGTTCACAATGCTTTGGCACCACAACTTCTAGATCTTCCCTATCATTTAACTGAAATGCCTCTTGCACAATAGGGTTAATTACATTGATAGCAAATATAGAATGAGATTCAGTAGGATGTTTCTTTGCATCAAAAATATTGAAATAAATAATTTCTCCATAAAATTCCATCATGAGTGTACCCTTATTAACATCAATCTTAGTTTGGGCAGTACTCATAAATGGTCGCCCTAATAAAATAGGTGATGGATTTGGAGAATTCTTGTCATCCATATCAAGCACATAAAAATCAGCAGGAAAAACTAATCCCTCAACTTGAACCAAAAATTCCTCACTTAACCCTTCAAGATAAACATTAGTACGATGAATTATCACTCCTGTTTCTTTTAATGGGCCTAGTTAAGGGAATCAAATATAGATTTAGGCATCACATTAACAAATGCCCCTAAATCTAGCATAGCACCTCTAGCTCTAGAATTTTCAATTTTACAGGGGATGATGAACATACCTGGATCACCACATTTCGGCGGTAACTTCCTTTGCAGTACGGCCGATACATTCTCTCCCACCACAACTCGTTCATCTCCCCTCAGCTTTCTTTTATTAACGCACAAGTCCTTCAAGAACTTGGCGTACTTGGGCACCTGCTTGATCGCGTCCAATAGAGGAATGTTGATTTGCACTTTGCGGAACACCTCTAGAATCTCTTTGTCCTTTTCTTGCTTCTTTGGCTTCTCCAACCTGCAGGGAAAAGGAGTTAAATTAGATTTAATAGGAATTGGAGGATTAGGAGTTACCTTGAACTCTTCACGAATGCGTCCCTTCTCTTCAATCTCCTTTTCAATCTCCACTTCATTTTTACTCCTTGGATCTTTTAACCTTGGCCCCTCCACCTCTCTGCCACTTCTCAATGTCATGGCACTTACATTCTTGGGGTTTATCTCGGGCTGTGACGGCAATTTCCCAAAAATGTGGGATTCCAGTTGGTTGATTGCGGTTGCCAAGTGACTTACTTGGGTCTCCAAATTTTTCATACCCGACCTAGTCTCCTGTTGGAATTGGGTAGTGCTCTGTTGCAATTGGGTGGTGCTTTGTTGAAGTTGAGTAGTGCTCATGGCCAAATTTTTTACAATATCTTCCAAAGAGCTTTCGGAACTTGTAGATGAAGGTTGAGGCCTTGCTTGATAAGGTTGTTGAAATCCCGGAGGGCGATTCAAAAATGAATGTGGCGGTCTGTTCCCGTAGCTAAGGTTAGGATGGTCTCTCCACCCCGGATTGTATGTGCTTGTGTATGGGTCATACTGCCTATGGGGCGCGGGCACGCCTCCAGCCATGTGTACCTGCTCAGCTCCATCTTCTTGCAAAGTGAGACATGCATCTGTGGAGTGGCGCACGTTTGCACAGATCCCACAAACCTTTGCTTGAAGTGCATTCCCCACGGCCAATTGTCGTACGACAGATGTTAACTCGGACAACTGTTGCTGAATAGATGAGGATTCTATCTCGTTGACTCTACGGGTGGGGTTACTTTCACGGAAGCTAAATTGTTGAGAATTTTCTGCCATTGCCTCAATGAGATCTCATGCTTCTCTTGGTGTTTTATTCGCCAGTGCTCCCCCGCTCGCAGCATCAATGACACTTCTGTCAGATGACTGAAGTCTTTCATAAAAGTATTGGATCAACAGTTGTTTACTAATTTGATGTTGTGGGCATCTAGTACACAACTTGTTGAACCTTTCCTAATAGTCATATAAAATTTTCCCAGGATATTGCTTAATACTGCATATCTCTTTTCTCAAACTTGCAGCCCGAGATGCAGGAAAAAATTTCTCTAAAAATTTCTTTTTCAATTGTGCCCAAGTTGTGATACTACCTGCAGGTAGGTAGTATAACCAGTCTTTCGCTGCATCCTTGAGGGAAAAAGGGAATGCTCTGAGTTTGATCTGCTCTTTAGTAACCCCAGGAGGATTCATGCTAGAACAAACCACATCAAACTCTTGGATGTGCTTGTAGGGTTCCTCACCCGACAAACCATGGAATGTGGGCAAAAGATGGATTAGCCCAGATTTCAACTCGAAGGAGGTATTCTCAACCAATATTGGGAATGTAATGCACAGAGGCTGTTAGGTCAAATCCGGAGCAACCAACTCCCTTAGTGTTCTATTAATGTTGGCCATGTTAACTTCTTCCTTTGAGTCACTCGATTGATCAGTTGCAGATTCTGGTAATTGAGGTCTTGAAGATGTAGTGGCCAACAATTCTTTCTTGTACTCCCTGGTCTCCTTTCTTGGCCAACGTGCAGTCTTCTCTATCTCAAGATCGAAAGTCAACTCACCTGTACGAGAAGAACGTGGCATAAACTAGCAAAGGTACCAAGTATCAAAAGAAAATAACCTACAAAGAAACAAATTAACAAAAACACCGTTCCCCGACAACGGCGCCAAAAATTGACAGGTGCCGAATCTGTGCAATAATAAATATTAAAAATCTCAATTACCACTACAATTAATTACAGAGTAATTCTGAGTACTGGAGCAGGGACTCGGATGTGCAATTGGTTATTGGTTTCACCTTGATTCCAAGGAGTATACTAAACCCAATATACCAGAATTATCTTTGAGAAAATATTAACCTGTAGTAGTGGCAAGTAGGGTCGTCTCCTCAGGGAACGGTAGGAAATTATTTCTTTCTAAGTCACAGGAAAATGGGGGGGGGGTTTGGATGGGATAGAACTAGAAATAAAATAAACCAAAATTAGAAAATGAAAAATGAAAATACCAATTAAATAGATCACCAGAGAACAAGCAGAGAATAATTTAATAGAAATAGCAATTAATAAAAGACTACCCAAAGGAATGACTTCTTAGGCACAGTCCAATCAAATGATGATTGATGCAAAAATATTTCATTCATTTGTTACTAGGTTAGTTATAACTACCAACAAGTTCTGACTGCCAGCTTTTCCTTACTTTCTTGACAGTCAAAGTATGATCGTTGACTGCTTCTCTAACCAGATAACAACCCCAGGTACGACCATAGGAATTTAATTACCCAATTGCATTAAAAGCTAGAAAAACCCAACCCTAACCAATGAACACGCTAAGAGGGTTCATTTAAACTAGATCTTACGTTTCCCCAACATAAAACCAATTATGGTGGTTGCCACTAATTATTAACTAAATGAACAATTACGGATTCAATTTAGTTAATTTGACAATAGGCTATTAGGTTAAATTAAATATCCGGCCGTTGACATTCAATTAACAAAATAACCTTTAAACAATTAATCCAGGAAACGTACGAATAGTAACCAAATTAAAAGAAATAATAAAGATTCGATTAGATCTCACAGATAGTATGGACTGCGCCTTCGAGTTGCCCTTTGAGTAGATTAGAGATTTTGCCGCTCCTCATCTAGAATTGCATCCAAAAGATGTTTGTGAAGATTGCAATTTTAATTCACTAAAAGGGAAAAAAGAAAGAAACGAAACAAAGCTCCACAAAGCCAACCAAAGACCAAAATTTTTGCAGCCAAAGGAAATTCGTTCTTCATTGAAGCCGTCCCGAGAGAAGCAAAAGTTGTCTTCCTCCAAAAAAAAACCAAAGAAACTAAGTCTAAGTGAACTACTAATACTAAGAGGAAACGAATTTACGAAGGAGGAAAAAGCAATGGAACGAAAGCTCCAAAATAAAGAAAACGTCTTCTAAATCTCCCTTAAGCCTATCAACTTGTACCACAAATAAAGCGTAAAGAAACCTACGAACTAAACCAAAGTTGGCAGCCAAGAATCCCAGACCCAGTCTACCTCAAAGCTAGGCGAATATATACCTATTAATCTCTCTACCAAATTAGAATTCCAAAGAGTTTTAATCCTACTTGGAATCTAACTTGCTAAATAGCAATAACAAAATAAAATAAAAAGGGAAACCAACTACAAACTTCCCTAAATAAAAGGGCTTGACCAATTCCCAAAAGTGAATCAAATCTTGTTTCCAAAGAAAATATCTTCCGTAGGATTTCTTCACAAAATCCTTCTTCACAGCAAAGTACAGCGTGCCCACGCCTTATCAGGAATTGTCTTCTAGAATTTCCATTCAATTGCACCTTTTAATTCCCAATTTATTTCCAATGACCTAAATCAATGCCAAAAACCAAATATGAGTAGAATCAAGCAATTAATACAATATTTTGGCATGATAAAGAGGGAAATATCTACAAATTATGTGCACAATTAAGTACTTAACACTAGCCAAGGTTACAATTCAGAAATGGTTCAGGTAACTGATCATTGATGCAAGTATAATTCCAACATTTGTCAATAAACAGGTTTTTAACTGCCGATACGATCTGATAATTAGTTTCTTCTTACTATATCGATAGCCAAGGTACGACCATTGACTATTTCTCTAATCCAGAAATAACGCTAGGCACGGCCATAGGATTTAATTTCTTGATTCCATTAAAAATTAGAAAAACCCTATTCTAATTAATAAACATGCTACGAGAGTTTATTTAAATTAGATTGTACGTTTTCCTGACACAAATCCAATTATACCAGTTGTTATCGGAATTAGATTAATCAAACAATTATGGATTCAACTACTCTAATTAGCAAATAGATTATGTGAATAATCAAATATTGCGCACCTATTCAATCATACACCATAATTGTCAGGCCTTGTTTTTAAGAAAAAGAATGGAAGAGTGCTTGAAAATACGTGTTTTGCACTTTAGCAAAATAAATGAAATGAAAAAAAAGCCTAATGGGGTTTTGGAAATTGCGACGATTTTATCTAAAAAAGGGGTTTTTATAAAAAATGGAGTCGCCACTTGGTATTAAGTTTCGGTGTACCAAGTCACCATAAAAAGTTTTTAGAAAAATCAAATAAACCCTTTTTAGACAACTCCAAATCTTTGAAAACAAGAGAAAAAAGTTCGGGAGTCACGGTTGAAGAAAAGGAAGGCAAAGGTTCAATCGATTTGAACCTAAAGTACCCTTTCAACCTAGTCTAAACTAGTTGTGAGATTTAGTCAAAATTTTCCTAATATAACCCTCAAACTTATCATATCTAGATGTTTCTATATGAATGCAAAATCCAACTCTAAAAAAGGGTATTGGGGAAGCAATATATCCCTTCAAGGTTGAATTGATGCCAATTGCATTAATTGCGAAACTCAAATAATAAAGTCTTGAAGAGGTCATGAATATGCAAAAATGAGACTCGAGAAGCGTGAAAATAATATATATATATATATAAATGATCAAGGAAAAGGGGATGCAACATAATGGGTGCGGGGGACGAAATATTCGTGACTCATTTTTCCTTCTTATAGAGGGGGTAATGGTGTGCTAAGGCTAAAAAGTCATACTCGCTCATTTTCCTTATTCAAAGGGTGACTTTACCTAACCTACACAAGCAAATGAGTTTCCTAATTCATAAATTGCTACATGAAATGCGATTCTAAATGTTATGATTTTTGCGCATAAGGGGATTAGGGGATATAGTAGGGGGATTAACATGCAAATGATGAAAAAGATCCTAAAATAAAAAATATATATGAAATAGCATGGATGTCACACAATCGTGAATCTAGCGCATGCGAAACCTAGGGGATCTAGTATTGGACTATCCCTTTTCTACGAGTCACAACTAGCGTTGGACTAGTGTAAAAATAGAGGTATTCACAACTAGCGTTGGACTAGTGTGAAAATGGAGGTATTCACAACTAGCGTTGGACTAGTGTGGTGGCGTCATACATTGTTTAAAATAAAACTCATAAAGTATAAAATAAATAAACACATAAGAACACATAGGGCACATAACACATAAGTATGATATCTAGATGCAAAATCCTAAGGAAAGCAGTTAAACACATAAGCACATAAACATACATAAGCACACAAAACACATAAACCCTATATATTACATTAGGGATCCTAACTACAATCTAAATGGGGAAAACGCAAGAATATAGACCTATCTAACCTATCTATTACATCTTCTATCTAATTTACAATATTTGCAAAATAAAGTCTATCGATTGCAATTCGGGTATTCGAGTACCCTTTAAATAATTACATAACTTGAATTACATAAATTAATAAAAATTCAAAAACAAATAAATAAATAAATAAAATAAAAGAAAGAGAAAAAAATATGATAAAAATAGAATAAAATAAGCATGTAGCACGTATGAGCACGTTGATTCATATAGGAGCACATAATTGGGATTTAAAGGTATCAGGGTTACCTTCCTTTGAAATAATAACTCAATAAGGAGACGGTGACCACTCTATCACTCACAGTCAACAAAAAGGTCAATGCACCAATTATTCGACAATTAATCATAAAATGTCAAAAACGTGATTCATTAATGAAACTTACTAAATTTAAAGTAAGTAATAACTAGCAATATAAATTAAGTTATAGTAACACATTAGAAAATGGAAAAGATTTTAAAGAATTCCAAAGGCAAATGAAATGCACTATAGAGAAGTTTAAATAACAATTAAAGAGAGAAAATACTCATAATTGCAAAGTCAACATTCTATTAGGGGTTTAATTGAAAATATTTGAAATTTTTTTGGGGTTTGAACACAATTTTTCAAAAGATTAGGGGTCAAAATTAGATGAAAATAAAGTTGAGGGGTCAAAATATAATTAAAGATAGGGACCTGAGTGAAAGAAGCCAAACGATTTTGAGTCTGAATGAAATTATTTAAAATTTAGGGTTCTACCTGTAATTCTGATTTAAGGACAAGCAAAAAAATGAGTTTGGACCCTTTCTTCATTTCACTCTTGTTTTTTAACATTCGGGCCACTCCCGTTAGCCCAAAAAAAAAAATTGTAGGTTATTTTGACTGGAAAACCTAATAAACCCAATCAAAATTCGTAAGATATAATGAACTTGAACCTTGAAAAAGCCTGGTCAAAAGCCCAAAAATGAATAATCATTTATCTAGCCATAAGCCCTAATTTCGGCTCATAAGTAGCCACCAAATAAATGGAATAAATCAATAAGGAAGCCCATTATTAACATATCAATTTAGCTCATACTAAAACCCAATACCAATCCTACCAATCTTATGCATTTTCTTTCATTATAAAACCAAGGAAAACCAACAAACAAGGAAACGAAAAAAAGGGGCAAAAAAAAAAGGGACAGTTGGCCGGATTCTAGAAATTTCCGGCCAAAGTAGCCCAAAATTCGCCGGAAACAGATTTTGATAGTTTTTCAAACTAAATATTTACATCAATTAATTCTTCTCCTCATTCCAAACATGCTTACAACATAAAAATGGAGCTAAATGCATCACAAATGAAGCAAAATTCAAGAAACAAAACCATATCTTCATGCCTTATTTTCTCTCTCAAAACTCAATAAAAATCAAGGGGAAATACATGGCCATGTTCCCTAGATGATAAGAAGCAAAATGCACTAAAGTTTCTTGCCTAAAAACTATTGAATCAAACTTTGCCATTTTTGCCTCAAGAAAACTTTTGAAATCTTGTTTTTCTATCTAAAAATTTTCAAAGCATGAAATTCATTTCTTTAGCCTTCCTAACTCATCGGAAACTCATTTGAAGTAACAACTTTTAACAAGAAAACATTCCAAGGCAAGAATCATAATAACTTCATGTGACATTTTGGGTGATCTAAATTCAAAACTCAAGGGATAACTCGATCAAAAATCACAAGAGAATGGTTTGGAAAAGTCACCTGAAACTTGTAGAGGGTTTGGGGTTGAAGAATCCGATGCAAAGAACGAGTTCCAAAAATTTTTCCAAAAAACGAATGGTGTCAAGATTTGACAACTAGCTGATTTTGGATGGATTTTAAGCGGTTTTGGAGTGGTTTTTCGAGAAAGTTCCAAACACGAAAAATGCTCTCGGATGATCAAGGAATGTGCAGCAACAAAAATTACACGAAATGGATCAACATGTGAAGAGATATTTGAAGATGAACAAGGCTGGTCGGCCAACCTGTGATTTTTCTTTTTTTTTGCGATTTTTCTGCCCTTTTTCTTTTTTTTTTTCCTTCTTTTTTTTTTTTTTTGTCTTTGTTTCTACTATCACCGCCACTCTCTACTCTCTCTCCTCTAACCCTAAAGCCCTTAAATTGTAGCCTTTTATATGGTTTTGAATTTTTAGAAACAAAAACCCTACAATGAATGGTTGAGAAAAAATGATGATGTGGTTTCTTGGAAACCATTAATGAAGATTCGGATAAGATTTTAGGATTCCAGCTATCTTGTACGAGATTTTTCTGAAGGAAAATAAGACAAAAAAGAGTGGAATTGCTATAGCTTCCAATACAAGTTCTGTACTGCTAGCCATAGAGGAAGAAGAATGCGCATTTTTTTTTTTTTTTGAAACGAGCCTAAACTTGAGACTTTTGTTTCTTTCCTTTGGGCTATTTCTTTTCCTACTGTTGGGCTATTGATTGGGTTTCAGATTATTTCAGGAGAAAATTTTGTTCCTTTATCTTTGGGCTTTGAAGTTGGGTTTTGACTTGGGTTTTGGGATTTAGAAAAAGAAATTGGGTTGTTTGTTTCTTTTTATAGAATCTACAAAAATAAAACTTAAATAAAATAAATAAATAGTTGTAATTTACCTAGTAAATTCAAAATTCTAACAATGAGGATAAATTAATAAAAGGATAAAATAAAATAAAACAAAATAAAATAAAAATAAAAATAAAAAATAAAGTAAAAAAATAAAATATAAAAAATGAAAATTTTGGTGTCTACAATAATCATCACCAATAAAAGCAGAAAACATACAAATACTAACGAATAGAATAAATAAATAAAATTGCTTAGATCTCACAGTGATAGTTGAATCAAATCCTCAGTTACCCCTTGATTAGAAATATAAAATTAGTTCTCCATTAATGGAGAATGAGGCATGAAAAATCCGTTGGAAGCTTTTCAAGAGTTGCTTCTCTAATTGTCGAACATAGAGGAAACTAGAGCCTTGCTTCTCTATTTTTTTTTTTTCAATTGTTCCCAAAAGCAAAAAAGGACTAGTTCAAAAGGGAAGCAATCCCCCTTGTATTACTAAATGTCAAGAGAGGAGAAGACTCAAGCCTTCATCTTGCACTTTTTTTTCTATCCTCTTTTCGAAGCCCAAAACCCAACGAAAAGACTAGCTCCCCAGAGAAGCAATCCTTAGTTACCTATAACAAATCAATCACTCAACAAAAGCCCTATTTTTTGGCTGGAAAAACAAAAAAGGAAAATACAAGATAAGAAAATCTTGACAACTAACAATTTAGAATTTCACTTGGATTAGGAAATTGTTCGATATCTATCCCGACCTTCCGGTTTTGAACCCTAAAATTAGGCGCTCCCACGCGCAAACCACTAGAAAATCTATATTTAAGCACTTTCCGTTCCAATTCCTAAAATTACCACGAAATACCAATTGTGAGTAGAATCAATCAAATAAGACGACATTTGGTATAAATAAAGGGAGAAATATACGTAAATATACCAACTAAATGCACCCTATCAATTATTATTATTATTATTATTATTATAAGAATATAGAGGACTTCAGATATTTCCAACGCTTTCAAGGAAGTTTTGCTGCTAAATGCTATCAACAAATATGGAAAGGCTTTTTAATTAGGACTAGAAAAAATGCACCGTCAAAGGTAAGTGCTGAGAGCAACTTGTCTAGTGAGTTTCCTTCTTTAGGTGAAGATCCAATTTGATAAATATAAATTAATTTAAATGGGACACGATTTAGCAAATGGGAATATTTGGACGGCAGGAACAACTTTTGCTGTCTTAATTCCAACCCACTTAGACTCGTTTGATAATCCAATTCAGTATTTAAACTTAATGAATTCAGATTTTAGCACATTTAGATGCGTTTGATAACCGAAAATAGAACATCTGAATGAATTAAGTGGCACTGAATCTTTTAGGCAAAACTTGCTCCCAAAAATAAGTGATAACCTATTCACTTATCACTAAATGTGATATAGATTCAAATGTATTAGACTTAGTACTTAACAATTCAATCATTTAATGAATTCAGATTTCAGATTTCAGACTTCAGACTTCAATTTTCAGACTTCAGATTTCAGATTTCAAATTTAGTACTAAGGGTGCGTTCATGGTGTGTTTGATACAGATTTCAGATTTAGTACTAAGGGTGCGTTCATGGTGCATTTGATAAAACTGAAGTTTGAAAAGTCTGAAGTCTGAAATCTAAATTCATTAAGTGATCGAATCGTTAAATACTAAGTCTAATACATTTGAATATATATCATATTCGGTGATAAGTGAATAGGTTATCACTTATTTTCGGGAGTAAATTTTTCCTAAAAGATTCAGTGCCATTTAATTCATTCAGATGTTCTATTTTCGGTTATCAAACACATCTGAATGTATTAAGATCTAAATCTATTAAATTTAAGTGCTGAATTGGGTTATCAAACGGGTAGATCTTTGAATCCCAATCTTTCAGAAGTATAGTCCATTTGTTAGCTATATGGATATATTCCATTGTGACATGTGATCCTTTTCAAAAAAAGAAAAAAGAAAAACTGTGTGATATGTAATCAAAATTTTTCAAATCATGCCTCACCTACAACATATCACTTCTTGTACTTCTTGCTTGTCGAATATCATATGCTAGAAAATGTAGCAAAATTTAACTTAAATCTAGAGAAATTAGGGTAGATTTCACTCGAGTCCTTAAATCTAGAGAAATTAGGGTAGATTTCACTCGGGTCCTTAAATTATAGAAGCACTCGCATCTTAGTCCTTGAACTTTGAATTGGGCATTTAACTTCTAAAATATAAAATTCATCACACTTTACTCCTTAAACTTTAAATTTGGACACTTTACCTCCTTAAATATGAAATTCATCATACTTTAGTCCTTAAATTTTGAGCATTTGTTGCTCATTTTTCAGTAATCTTGAAAATTCCACAGGATAAATTTCATGATTTAAGAGGTAAAGTGTCCAAAGTTGAAGTTTAAGGACTAAAGTAAGATGTACCTCATATTTTAAAGGGTAAAGTATTTAAATTTAAAGTTTAAGGACTACAGTGGGAGTGTGATTATAGTTTAGAATTCAATATGAACTAAGTCTAGAAATTAACCAACCCAGGAGGAATAAGTTCTCACTTCTCCATTGCTTTTTCAATGGAGAATCTAGAAATTTTACTTCTTTCATATCATGTACATCACAATATCTCTAATTGTCTTTGTTACTTCTTTCATTTTCCTTTTACTCTAATCACAAGTTCCTATTGGGCATCACAAAATTTCGGGTGACGATTTAACAAAAAAGTGACACAAGCAAAAGAAGTTAAATGCAAATGAAGTTATTGTAAATGAAAATTCAGTGCAGCAGACATAAGCATTTCTAATCTTGAAGGAATAGGACTATTCTTGATTGTAAGCTAGTTTCAATAATAGCAACATAATATTAGCTCAAAAGATCAAACGAAATGCACTCTAAGTCTGCAGAATAGTTTTCTAAATTCAATCTTACACCTGTTTGAATCATCATTTTTCTACCACATTATCTATATTGTGTTGGGAATACAAATAATAGCTAATAAGATACAACCTATCATTGCAAATGAGAAAAATATTCAACAATTTAGGTCCCATTTTTTTCTGGTGTTAAAGGAGGGTCAAGTACGCATTACACATTCACTAGCTGAGGAAGTGCCACTCCACTGACATCTTGACTCAACAGCTCTCTAAGTGCCTGTGGTGGGTTCCTAAACCTAGTCAAGCCATAGTCTAGATTTCTTCCTAACTTTGCTAAATGATCAGCACAAGTATTTCCTTCGCGCCAAATGTGCTCCAACCTGCAGTCCCAATCCCAGTTGAGTATATCTCTGATTTCAACTATCAAATTCCAAAATTGGCTTTCCTTTGATGCTTCTTCTATCAATGACATCGTCATTTGGGAATCTGTCTCTACCATGATTTTCCTATGCCCTGCTTCCCAAGCAATTCTAAGTCCCAAAAGGATGGCCCATAGCTCTACTGCTATATTACTTGCATGTCCCAAATTAGCACTAAATCCTTCTAGCCGTTGGCTATATTCATTTCTCAATAGTCCCTTTGCACTTGCTATTCCTGGATTATTGTTTGAGGCCCCATCCACATTCAATTTGGTCCAACCTACCTGCGGCTTCTCCCAATTGATATATTTCAATTGCTTTCTCAACTGATTGTGTGTGCAATTTAACTCTTGGGCATCAATTGCTTGCTGGAGTAGAGATTCCGTACGTACCTTCATTTTCTTGTCGGTCCCTTGGTGGATTTTTTCATTCCTCATAGACCATGCCCAATGTACTACTTGCTGAAACATCATCGGCTAGTACACCTTTTTGTGTCTTCCTATGTCTTTTTACTCAATGTTCCAATCTATCCACTGACTAAGGGTTTAGATTTGAATTCTCTTCATCTTTCTCTCGAGACAAGCCCCTTCCATATTCCACTTATCCAGTCACAGTCCCTTAGAGCGTGTAATGCAGTTTCCCTTCCTTTCCTACACAAGTCACATTTTCCAGTGGGGTGCAAGTGTCTGTTATGTTTTTCAGTATTAGTAAGTAGCCGACCATGTCGTACTATTAACAATAAGAACTGCCACCTCGCTAAGCCCTTGAGTTTCCGTAGTTTATCCCAATCTGGATTCTTCTGCCTGTTACTAGATTGATTCTCATCCAATTCATAGGCCGAAGAAGTGGTAAATGATCCATTTGCTTCTAGATTCCAAGTAACAACATCCGAATTCCCTGCCTTCTTATAGATCATAGTTGCTCGAACCAAGTTTAATTGTCTTTGATAGAGATATTTCTTGAGGGTATGCCAATTCCATCCACTGTCAGTCCAATATTCTCCAGCTGTTTTGTTCAGCTCCACATTTAGAACTTCCTCAATAGCATGCTGGATAAGTGGTTCTGTGTTGATCCAACAGTCTATCCAAAACTTAATTCTATTCCCATCCCCTAATCTCCATCTCAACCCCTTGTGCAGCAGTTTTGCACCTTCAATCATGCTATTCCAAATATGGGAATGGCCAGTCTTTTTCTTAAAGGTAACAACTTCCGCTCCATTATCTCATATTTATCCCGTAATGTCCTGGCCCATAGTGAATCATGTTGTTTCAGATATCTCCAACAAGTTCTGGCCAACATGACTTTGTTTACTTTTCTCAATTTCCTTATGCTCAAACCTCCATCGTTATTGGCCTTCGTTATAGTCTCCCAACTAATGAGATGCATTTTTTCCCCATGTCTCTGTCTCCCCAAAGGAAGCCTCAGGATCTTTTTTCCAATCCAGCGATGATTGATTGTGGTAGCAGAGTGGTTTGCATGGCGTATATGGGTAGTGAGGCCATCACAGGCTTTACTAGGATCAATCTTGCAGCATATGATAAACACTTGCTTTTCTACCCTTGCAGTCTCCTATCCACTCTTTCTGTGATTTCGACATAAGTGCTTTTGTTTATTCTATGATGAAGCAGTGGCGTGCCAAGATATTTATCTAGATTGTTGGTTAATGCCACTCCATTCTGTTCGCTAATCTTCTCTACTACTTCTTTACACACATTTTTTGAACAGAATAATTTTGATTTGACAATAGTGACCTTCTGTCCCGAGGCTTCACAAAAGATTCCCAACACTTCTTGCATCACCCCTTCTTGCTATAGACTTGCTTCTATAAACAAAATTAAGTCATCTACAAAGAATATATGTGAAATGGGTGGACCTCTTCTTGCTGTCTTGACTAGTTTCCAGCTTCCATCTTTCACCTTCTTACTAATAATGTGTCCCAATCTTTCTATGCATAGTACAAATAAATATGCTGATAGTGGATCCGCCTATCGAAGCCCTTTCGAAGCCCTTTTGATGGTTTGAATGCAATTGTCCTTTCTCTATTCCACAGTACTTCCATACTTGAGGTTTGCATGCAGTTCATTATTAGTGTGACAAGATTTTCTGGAAAACCAACCATGCCCAGGGTCTCTGACACGAGCTCAAGATCACCATATGACAATATCATGTCGAGTCCCATGTGTTCAACAATTTCTATGCCAAGTTCATTGGGGACCAATGAACAAAGTGAAGAACAAGGCATTTTGGAAGTCAAGAATCGAATTCAAGTTTGTGTCAAGTCTTACGTTTGTTAGACCAGAAGACTTGTGCCAGGTAGCCGCAGGCACGCCTTACCAGTCGGAGTCTTCTGATCCTTCCTGTTTGGCGCAGTCCTTAAGGCGTGGGCACGCCTTGTGAGCCGAAGTCTTCTGCCTAACGCCAATCTATTGGTCCAAGTGTGAACAGCTTTGGGCCAATGCCTTGTCAAGTTATTTACATTGTGTTGTGTGGTTAGGATAGTAGTAATTTCCTACTAGTAGTTTCCTAAGTGTTTTGTTTTAAGTTTCCTAAATTATAGCTAAGGATGGCTGAATCTTGGAGTCCAAGTTAGATTAGGTTTTTCGAGTCATGTAGGCTATAAATGGCCAACATCTTTTCATTATTCAATAGCAAGTTTTATCACATATTTTGTGAGTTTTTCACTTTCTCTTTCCAAGAGAGCCTTTCTTGAATACTTGAGAGTTTTCTTGAATTATTCAATCTTGAACTTATCAATCAAGTAATTACCTTGATTGTGGCGTTCTTCTACCAAAAACATTGGTTCGCTAAATCGTTAGATTCTGGGTCAAGATTATGTCCAAGGCTCATAATCTCGGGATTTAGAGGGGTCAATTGTTCCGCCATTCAACTTGAATTTTCGTCTAGATCCATTATTGAAAAATACGTGCTCAACCGTTGGGAGGGTTCGTATCAGTTGGTTATCAGAGCTAGTTGACGAGTTCAAGTATATCCCTTGTGTCGTAAGTTTTCTTGTTAAAATTCTGTTTGAGTCCTTGTTTGTCGTTTCTTGTTCTTGTCAAATCTGTCTTCTTGTTTTGTCCGTAGTTTGTTGCTGTCCTTACCTTTCCTTGAGTTTTGAGTCTTGTTGAAGTCATATTTTCTTGTTTCTTGAAGTTGTATAAAGAGTCAAAAAAAAAAAAGAGGGTCAGCCGTGTCTTGTTTGCTTTGTTTTCAGTCTTCTTTCTTGCTGTCCGACTTGTTTAGTGTCTTGCAAGTAGGTTGTTGGAAAATTCTTGTGTCTTGGTGCTGGAAATCCGTGGATAATTCTTGCTGAATCTTTAAATCTTGAACTCGTTTTTTGTGCCATCTTGATTTCTTGAAACAAACCCTAAAACCTTGAAACAAACCTTAACCGAATCTTGAACTTTTGGGGGCTGTTTCTTGATTCTCTTGGGAGACCAATTGAACAATCTTGAAATCTGGAAAAACACAATTGAATCTTGAAGTTCTAGAGCAGATTTCAATCGGCCAAAAAAAAAAAAAAACAGAAGTGAAAGAAAGAAAAGAGCCGAACTGCTGCCTAGAAATTTTTGTTGTTGAAAACTGAATCTGTTGGCTTGTTGTTGATCCAAAATTTTGTCTTGTTTCCATTGTTCAACACTTGAACATCACCTTTGGGAGTTGCTGAAACAAAATTGCATATTTTGGAAGGGTGAAAACTGAATTTGAAAGGTGAAAACCAAAATAGAATTTGAGTTTTCAAAATTCCAGATTTGTTCTACCTAACGTGATTTGGTTTTCTTGTTGCCTAAAGTTTAAAATCTAATTAGGAAACCAATCCATAAACTTGCAACAGCTATCCTAAACTCCTAGCAGCAACCAAACAGCCACAAACAAAAAGAACCAAACCAAATCTACCTTGGAAACCACCTTGAACAATCCATCCCTAAATCAGAATTGGTTTTTGAAACCTTTTTGAAACCCGACTTGTGTTTCCTTTGTTAACCATTGTCCACGTGATTTATACTTGTTTCTAGCAATATATTGTCTCTTTTAAATCTGAACTTGAGTCATGTCGGTCATAGCCTTTCTTTTCCAAATTCTACTAGAAGTTGAGTCTTAGTTTCCTAATTCTCTTGTAGTTTAGGAAGCTCTCTAATTCATTCTTTTCAGTAGTTTCTTAGTCCTTTTCCGTATCATTTATTTATTTATTCAAAAAAAAAATTTTCGGACCCACTTGAAGAATTTTCCAATCTTGGTGCAAGCTTGGTGATAAGCTCAATTGAACAACTTGAAGGAAAATTCTGATTTCTTCAAGGAAGGCGATTAAGTGAAGTGAGAAGTGATTGGCGAGATCATTAGAGTGTTCAAACACTTGACTAATACAAGAGAGTGAGGGGAAACACGTGAGGGAGCGTGTAAGGATTTTATAGTTTTGCAGGTTAATTGTCAACATGTCTCAAAACCAAAAGGCAAGTGATACCTTTGATCTAAAACTCATTCTTGAATCATTGCAAGGGGAAATCAGCCGTATTAATAGACGGTTTGATACATTAGAGGATAAAATGGAGAAGGCAAGTGTATCCAAAAGCACCTTCAAGAAGCAACCGCATTTGGAGGAATTATTTGATTCAAATTATGAGGAAAATTTTGGTGAGACTGAGCACCAAAGCAAGGGCCCCAAACAAAACCCTAATCAAGGGAATGATGACACCATCAAAGGGGTAAAACTGAATATTCCTTCTTTTTAAGGGAAATCTGATCCCGAAACTTACTTGGAATGGGAAAGGAAGATTGAGAAGATTTTTTATTGTCATAACTATTCCGAATTGCAAAAAGTAAAGCTAGCAGTGGTAGACTTCACCGACTATGCTGCAATTTGGTGGGATCAGCTAAGGATTCGGCAAAGGAGAAATGAAGCACCTTCCATCCAATCGTGGGATGAACTAAAGCTAATCATGAGGAAATGATTCATACCAGCCTATTACCATCGAGAATTGCATAACAAACTGCAAACTCTCTCACAATGTAGTATGACAGTAGAGGACTATTATAAAGAGATGGAAATGGCAATGATGAGGGCCGACATCCGAGAAGATTCTGAGGCAACAATGGCTAGATTCTCGAGAGGTCTACGAGTTGAAATAGCTGATGTTGTGGAGCTTTATCACTACCTTGATATTGAAAAGTTGGTAGACAAAGCTAACAAGGTGGAGAAGAGGCTCAAGAGGAGGGGCACACCTCGTCAAACTTCCAATTTTCAACCTGGAAATTGGAAGAATCAGCCATTTAAAGAGGAAAACAGCACCTCAAACATTCAAAATCCGGCCAACGGAAGAGGAACCATAGGTGGAAGCAACTGGTCAACATTTCCATCATCAAAATTGAGGCTAAGAGAGGAGTTTAAGGGTAATCAAGAAGCAAATAAACCTAGGACTCGAGACTCTAAATGCTTTAAGTGTCAAGGTTTTGGTCACATTGCTTCCCAATGCCCAAATCAAAGAACCATGCTCATGCTACCAAATGGAGAACTTTTGACTGATGATGAAAGTGAGTATGAAGATATGTCTCCATTGATTGAGGAAAATGAAGATGATGAGGAAATTGAAGAGAAACCCGTTAGTGGTAAGGTTGGATTGGTTACAAGAAGAGCACTAGCTACTCAAGCTAGTAAGGATGACCTCCAACAAGAGAACCTCTTTTAATCAAGATGCCAGGTGTCTAACAAACTCTGCAGCTTGGTGATCGACCCGGGAAGTTGCACTAATGTTGTTAGTGCATTGATGGTGGAGCGACTAAACTTGCTAACTAGTGTGCACCCTCAACCTTACAAACTTCAATGGTAGAACAACAGTGGTGAGGTACGTGTTCATAAGCAAGTCTTGATTTTCTTTAGCATTGGTAGGTATATAGATGATGTTTTATATGACGTCGTACTAATGCAAGCCACACACATCATTTTGGGTCGTCCTTGGCAATTTGACAAAAAGATCAATTTTGATGGTTTCTTGAATAAGTACTCTTTTATGCACAATGGTAAGAACACTTGCACCTCTTACACCTCAACAAGTGCATGAGGATCAAGTCAATTTGCAAAAAGAGTATGATTTGCATGTTGCCAATCAAAAGAAAAATTTGGAGGGAAAGAAAAGCCCTAAGGCCGAAAGTAACTCTAAATCACTTGAGCATGTGCATTTGGCCATAGAGCCTAGGAAAGAGAAGAAAACTAGCATGCTAGCTAGGGTTCAAAACGTGAGGAAAACTTTGCATTCTAACCAGATTTTGCCTATCTTATTTTATAAAAGACCTTTAGTCACTAATGAGCTTGAAGCTTCTGTGCCTAGTGTTCGTCTTAAGCTTTTGCAGGTTCCAAGGCATATTTCCACGCACCAATTTGGTTCTCAAGGTGACGTGATACAAGCTATTTTTTGCATGATTGGAGCTTAAATTGAACAGTCTAAGTTGTGGTCGTATAAATCTGATTTGCATGGAGAATTTGCTCTTCACCAACCAATGATTGAGAAGGGAAGTTTTATAGCTCACTCTTATTCTTTTGGTGCTGAAAAGCTAGTTTTTGCATTACCTAATCCTAATGAGAATGTCATTGCATGTAGTTCTAGTCCTTTAGCTATGTCTTTTGAGTCACATCTTTTTACACATCTTCCATTTATTTTCCATGTTAAATTCGTCCTTTTTCATGCTGTTTTTCATCAATTCCATTCAGTTTTGCATGTTTTTCAAGGGTCAAATGCATCTTTTAATTGTCATTTGCATGTGTTAGAAGCATCCAAAGAACTGAATATGATTCTTTATCCATCATTCCGTGTATTGTTACATTCATGTGCTAAGTTGATTCTTATCATTGTAGCACACGCATTCTCAACTTGTGTGATGTCTTTTGATTCGAATTTCCACCTAGGATCAATAAGTAATCATTCTTTTGGTTGTTTTGTGTTTGGTCCAGGCATACACATGGGAGCACCTAGTTCGCATGAAACATCTTTTGCTATGGATACGGTGGTGCTATCGACACAAAACTTTGATTCGAGGTCGAATCCTCTTAGAGGAGGGGAATGACATGAGCTCAAGATCACCATATGACAATATCATATCGAGTCCCATGTGTTTAACAATTTCCATGCCAAGTTCGTTGGGGACCAATGAACAAAGTGAAGAACAAGGCATTTTGGAAGTCAAGAATCGAATTCAAGTTTATGTCAAGTCTTGCGTTTGTTAGACCAGAAGACTTGCACCAGGTAGCCGTGGGCACGCCTTACCAGTCGGAGTCTTCTGATCCTTCCTGTTTGACGCAGTCCTGTAAGGCGTAGGCACGCCTTGTGAGCCGAAGTCTTCTGCCTAACGCCAATCTATTGGTCCAAGTGTGAACAGCTTTGGTCCAATGCCTTGTCAAGTTATTTACATTGTGTTGTGTGGTTAGGATAGTTGTAATTTCCTACTGGTAGTTTCCTAAGTGTTTTGTTTTAAGTTTCCTAAATTATAGCTAATGATGGCCGAATCTTGGAGTCCAAGTTAGATTAGGTTTTTCGAGTCATGTAGGCTATAAATAGCCAACATCTTTTCATTATTCAATAGCAAGTTTTATCAAATATTTTGTGAGTTTTTCACTTTCTCTTTCCAAGAGAGCCTTTCTTGAATACTTGAGAATTTTCTTGAGTTATTCAATCTTGAACTTATCAATCAAGTAATCACCTTGATTGTGACGTTCTTCTACCAAAAATGTTGGTTCGCTAAATCGTTAGATTGTGGGTCAAGATTAAGTCCAAGGTTCATAATCTCGGGGTTTAGAGGGGTCAATTATTCTGCCATTCAACTTGAATTTTCGTCTAGATTCATTGTTGAAAAATACGTGCTCAACCGTTGGGAGGGTTCGTATCAGTCTCCTTCAAGAAAGTCCAGTTCATCCTGTCATATGCCTTTTCTAGGTCAATTTTAACTACCATTAATCCCTTTCTTCCTATTTCCTTCTCATGTTGTGGATGATTTCCTGAGCTACAATGATATTATCACTTATTTGCCTGCCTAGAATAAAACTACTCTGTTTGGGCACAATCAGTTCTATCATCGGTGGTCGTATTCTCTCTACCAAGATTTTTGTTACAACTTTGTATGTCACATTGCATAGAGATATGGGCCTGAATTGTGTGATATTTGATGGACTGCTGACCTTCGGGATCAGTGAAATCAGAGTTCCATTTACCTCCTCTAGCATCTTTTTTTGCTGAAAAGTCGAGGTCACAAACTCCACCATGCTATCTCCTGTTAAGTTCCAAAATTTCTGATAAAAAGCTAGCATATTCCATTCGGGTCTGGGGCTTTATTAGCCTTGATACTGAATACTGCTTTTTTGACTTCTCCACTGGTTACTTGTTTGTAAATGGCTCTGAGTTTCCTATTATTTAACTGAGGAAATCCATTTGGTATGCTTGTCCCCCTATTCTCTGCTTCCTCTACTTCATAAAGTTTCTGAAAATAACTCATTACCAAATGCTGGAGTTCTATTGGATCTTCATGCCAGTGCCCTCCACTATCTTGCAAGCTAGTTACTCTATTTTTACATCGTTTGATAACTATGGTTGCATGAAAATATCTCATGTTTCTTTCACCATTTGCAGCCAATTTACTCTTGATTCAGAATAATATTAAATTCCCTAATTAACTTTCTTTCCAGCTTTTCTAGTTTAGTATCTCTTCCTTTCTCCAATCTTTTTTGGACTCCTTCAATGCGGGTGAGGTACATCTTTTTCTTATGAAAAATGTTGCCAAAAGTGTTTCTATTCTAGCTGCTGAGGCCTTTCATTAGCTTCTTGTTCCTGAACCATATCTTTGGATTTCCTGCATTCCAGTTTTTTGCTACCTTGTTCTCAAGGTTTGGATGTGAGAGCCAAGCCATCTCAAATCTTGCTGGTTTATCTTTCCTTGAAATAATACTCACACCATCCATTTCTACTAAGACTAAGTGATGGTCCGAATGTGTATGGGGGAGATGTTTGGCTATAGCATTTGGAAACATCATTCACCAATTTGAGTTACAAAGACTCTTGTCTAGCCTCTTTTTAACATTTGTAGTGTGACAGCCCTACTTCCCCCTAAAGCTAACCAAAGGGTTGGCGGGCTGCCTGCCTGGCTCTCGCCAGGACTCAAGTATTCGAAAATACTAACTCTAAAGGATAATTCTAAAATTCATATCAAAAGTGAAAATGGAGACTGTAAAATAATATCTAATCTTAAAGTACAACCATTAACTCAAAAGCACTTAAAGCCTCGAGCCATAGTCTAATACATTCCCATGAGTTCAAAATATACAAAACCAAAAGAATATACAATCCATTCTTCCATACTCGGGACAAAAACCAAAATCAAGATCTAGACCTATCTAGGTCTCTAGATTCTCGTCACCTGTTAAGGAAAAACAAATGGGAACAGGGGTGAGTTAAAAGCTCGTGAATTTTCAAAAGATCATACACAGGCATAAAGCGAAGTAAATAACATAATTAAAACAAGTAAATAAAACACGAAAACACACAAGTAGGATACGGGAGCTCTCAGGAGCTCAAGTCCATTTCGCACGCCCATTTCACGTAGTCGACTCTCCGTCGACTTTCTAATCCATGTAGACGACTCTTTACTACCATATCTTTCCACCGAACATCTTCCTTTACCGGACCCGCAATCCAAACACTTAAACACTTACTACTCAAGGGACGCGGCCAAGAGTAGTTTATAAACACTTTTATACACACTTTCTCCACTAGTGTGTATATATATTCATGCAAAACAACTAGATCACCTACTCTACTTAAAAGAGGGCAATAAAGTATACCCTCCTTAAGTGAGTGGTTTAACACTTTCAAATTTCACGCATTAACACGTTCACACAAAACATTCAATCAAAGCGAATAACATGCATTGGAAACTCACCAACAAAGTAGGTCTCGGAGTTCAAATTTTGATCACTTTGCAAAACAGCACCACTTCCTAAAACAATTAAAGAGCAACAGAAATAAGTTTCCTAGTTCACCGATTAAATTTCATTCAAGACAAGCAAGTTCGACAACTTCTAATTTGAGCAGAAATTTTTGAAAAATCGTAACTTGAGTTGTACAAGTCCAATTTTTGCAAGCTTGGTACTTTTGGAAACCTCATTTAATGATCTAAAACTTTGTAGAAGGCACTATGATAAAATTCTGGACAAAAACTGCCCATATTTTCGAGTTAAATTCAGCTACAGTACAAAACAGAACATAACAGGTTGGTTTTCCAGTAGATTTTGAAAATTCACCAAAAATTGTAGGAAATGAATTGGCCTCTAAAATTTATACAGTTTAAATCCCTATGTATGAAGTTTCAAAATCCATGGACGGCACTCAATTCAGACTCTCGAGCAAGAAATTATAGCAGTTCAAACAAGGCAGGTTCGAAATTCTGAGTTTTTTGATTTCCAGATTTGCAGGGCCTGAATCTAGGCCTCATTTGAGTGATGGTTTCTTTCCCAAAAATTACCAAATTTGGTACACCAATTCTACCATATATAGAATAGGTTCATACCAAAATTCAACCAAAAAATCGCTCGGGAAGACAGCTTTCTAATCACCCAAAGTGGACTTGACAACATTGATTCAATCCTGCAAAGTTTCGCTCCCCTTCTTCTCATTGCTTTTAACATATCTAAACTACCACCAAATGACCCCATTTTCGAAACCAAGGTAGTGTTAACCTTCCTAAATCTAATAATGGTTAAAATTGATATAAGTTTAGATCACATCCTAGCATTAAATCAGTCCAAAAATTCGGGCAGCATGCCCTCTCATCATTCCAGATTTTTGGTTCCAACTAAGCCACCAATTTTACTTAACTTTTGAAGGGATTTGTGTGGGACAAAATAACAACCTAACCCTCAACATTTAAGCCTCACATTTAGCCTTCAAGCTTGCCAAAAACGCAGCCACAAGACTAAGGGAAAACAGCAAATTCTTTTCTCCTCATTTTTTCCTCTTCCTTATCGATTTTTCCTTGAGGTTTCCTACCACATTCAAGCCATCCATTTTACATAGAACTACATACACTACATCATTTATCATGCTAGAAATTAAATTCTCATACTTGTGGGAGTCCAAGAGCCCACTCAATCACCATAATCAAGAAATGCAAGATAAAGAAGCTTAGCATCTTAAAATTTCAAAACCAACACAAAACTCAATTTCGATGCCAAACATCAAGGTTCTAGTAACCTATCAACCTCCCAAACCTAATGTCATGTTTGGAAATGTAAGAAATGAACAAAGATGATAGCTTTAGGATTTTACCTCTTCTAATGAGTTAGTAAAATTCACCCAAGAAAGCTAGCCTTAACCTCCCCAAGAGCTTCCTCCTAAGTGTTCTTCACCAAAGCTCTAAACTTGAGCCAAGATTAGTGGAAGATTGTGGGTGATTTTAGAGAGGAAATGGAAGATGAAATTGATGAAACTACAAGGGGAAGAGGGGAGGGGGTGGTTCGGCCAAGAGAGGAGAAGAGAGAGATGTGTTTTTGTGTTAATCGAGTGAATTAATTGAAGGAAAGAAAGATAAGACATAAAGCTTATTTGATGGCACAAAAGTCAACTTGGGAATAGTAAATCTTTTGTTAGCAATTCTTGGAGGGAAAATAATTATCTCACTTAGCTAGAAATTAAAGGGTTAATCTCGATTAGGAGAAAGAGAGGAAAAGGAATAAAATTGAAGTGAATTGGGGTGAATTAAGTGGAAGAAACAATGGCTAATTAAAATTCTTGTTTCAAGAAGGTTAATCCAACTTAAACTATGGTTTCAAAATCCTAATTATATTCACTCTTTTTAATTCACCTCTAGTCACTTGATTACATTCTTAACCTACGAGTGATCATCCTTACACTCCACCGCTACTTCACTCACTGCCTGAATTTTTACCTTGTAAAACGTATTTTCTCATTTTTTGTCTAATTGATACAAAAAGGGCGAATTTTAAAACAAAATGAACAGAATGTTGAAAATCTACAAGGAAAATAAGTGTAAAGTTAAATTAGGTTTTTCCCAAATTAAAATAAATTTTCATTTAAATTTTCTGAAAAATATGTTTGAGAACGACAGTAAAATAATCAAACGAATTAATAATAATAATAACCATTTTTAAAATAATAACTATTAACAATATTTAAAAAAATAAATTTTGAACCCCTCACATGCAGCCCCTTGTCTTTTATTATTCCAAGTCAGCACTGGGCCTGAACACCCTAAATCAATTAGCCCACAACTTTGTATACAGTCTGCAAGTGTGATCTGGCCTGATACTTGGAAGGGCCTTCCCCCTAATTTCTCCTCGCTTGCATTGATTTCATTCAAGTCTCCTATTATCAGCCATGGGAATTGGATTTTTTCTCCTACTTGGATGACGTATTCCCACAATTGTCTCCTTAACGCTTCATTTGGAGAGGCATATATCACAGAAATCAACCATTCTTTTTGTTCCTGTCTAACAATTGCATTGAGTATTTGTCTATTTTTTGTTGCAATCTCAACTTCCACTTCATTCGGATCCCAGAACATCCATATACCCTTAGAGAAACCTCTTGCCTCCATGCAAGACCTATTGCTTAATCTTGACATTCTATAAATCCTTTCGGCCCTAAAACTCGGAGTACATGTCTCCATCGATATCAGAATACTTGGATTATATACTTGTTAAATCATCTTTATGTTATTCATGAACTCCTTGTTAGCAGCACCCTTGAGTATTTTCGTAGGATTTGCTTGTTATTTTCTGAGGTTAATACCCTAGATTTGCCATTGCTATGGCACTTTTATCTTTTTGGTCTTCGGCTGCTTTGTTCCTAACCTTTGTGTGCATATTTCCATACTAAGCGAGGGTTGTTAGCTTTGTGCCTCTGCTTCTAACACATCATTATTCTTCTCTACCATCTGTACCTCACAGTTTCCCTCAAGCTCCACTACTTCAATGCTCATTTCTGCCATCTGTGCTGTATCATGGACTTGGGAAGGTGAAACTTGTTCTAGTGCTCTAGACTTTTCTTCCTGTGAATTCCAGATCTTGGTCACGGGGGTGATGTTGTCTCCAAATAGGCTTCTCGGGTAGGGTCTTTCTCCTGTTCCCATCAGCCCATAGATCTTAATTGGGTTTAGGGATTTCCTATTCAGTCTCACTCCTTGTTTTCCCTGCTCTCTAGTTTTCTTCTTTCCTTGCCTTTTGCTATTACTAGTCATTCTTACCACATTCTTCCCTTACCTTGTTTCCTTTAATCCTACATCCTGGGCTGGCTCAGGGATGTTGTGGATTTTTGCTTTTAAGGTTCCTCTAGTATCTTTATTTCCTTCATGTCCATCATCCATTCCATCCTCTTCCAGAATTGAAAACCTCGATTCCATGCCCCACTTAATGCCTCCTACTATCCTCCCTTGTTCACTACTATTTTGAGTGTCTCTGGCATTCTGTTTCTTGGGTACTTCTACCCATTCCTGCAGATTTGTTGCCTTTTTTGTACCAGAGGGTTCTGGTTTATCCATTTTTCATTTTCTCTGCTATTTACGGCTCTAGCTATTTCATCATTTTGGCCTGTAGCCTTCTAGTAATTCATGTTTGCGCCCCTTCCACCTTTTCTTCTTCTCTTTGTTTCCGCCACCATCTAGGGGCTGAACGGTTGATGCTCTGAGTTGCTTTCCCATCCTGTTTACCATTCAGATCTGATTTTTCCCTGACTTCTCTGCTGCCAGTTTTTCCTCATCTCTTTTTGTTCTGTAGTGCTCGACAACATGCCCGTATTGTACGCAATTGAAGCAGATCTGGTGCAGTCCTTCGTATTTTATAGACTGCAGATCATGATTAACCCAGATGAATGGTGTTAGTGGTTTCTGTAGGTCCACTTCAACACATGCCCTGGCAAATTTTCCTCTCTTTGTAGATAGGGTTCGACTATCAACCTCCACTGCCCTCCTGATGCTATTCCCTATAGCCATCAAGCATTTTTCAGTGTAATACTTCATTGGAAGTCCGGGGAACCGAATCCAGACCATTGTGGATGTAATATTTGCTTTTTCAACTCTGAAATCCGGTCTCCATTTGCTCACGGTAGCATAATGACCCTATATCATCCATGGCCCCCCATCTAGTGTCTTGTGATAGTCATCCTTGGCTCTGAATCGGACTATGTAGTAGCCCCTTTCTAGATCGGTAAGTTCAAAATATTAGCTAAGCTGCCACATCTCCTTCAGCTTCTGTTCGAGTGTTCAGAACCCGATTTACCTCCCAACACCTTTAGGATGAGGCTTCGTCTCCACGGTCTCCACATCTCTTTCAGATCTTCCATTGGGACTTTCAGTTTTGGGAACCTTGACTTATCTTTTTCCACTGCTTTTCCCAGTTCTAGCTCTGCCTCCATATCTTCTGCTAGGTCAGAATCTTCATCAGCTCTGTCGTATATTGGGGGTTTTTCCTTCCCAAATCTCAGGGTGTCTACGAAAGATTGGCTTCCCCTCGTTGGATAAGTGGGGGATTTTGATTCCACTGCCATGTTCCTAGGATTGGGATTCAGAATGATTTCGCTGGAAGATAGTCGCTTAAATTTCTTTGGATCTCTTTGGTTGTGTAGATCGTCACTTCTTGGTAGTGGTAGTCCATTAGGGTTTGAGTTTTCTTGAGCCATTGGTCATTTAGGTCCCATTTGGATTGCAATTTTTTGAAATTTTTAAAAAATTTTACTATAAGAATGTGTGATGTAATATGGAATAAAAAAATTGAGTAATCTGTTAAAGGAGTATTCCAAAATTTTTCTAACACGACACACACATTTGTAAGTCTTTGCTTTTAGATCTTGTCTAGATTGTTATTTTCTGAATTTTTCATGAAAAGAAAAAATACTATAACGATACGATATATGTGAGGTAAAAAAATATTTAAAAAATGTGGTCATAAAAATTTAAAAATTTTCCAATAGAAAACTCCAATCCAAAGCCAATCTTATTTCACTTTTCTAAGCCATATGCATACCCACCAAAAAAAAAAAAAAAAGAGGTTTTCTTGAGCCATGGGGGAAAAAAGAAAGAAAGAAAGAAAAGGAAAGGACCGCCATCGTTGCGGGCCATCGGTTGCAGACCATAACGGCTACTATGTTTGCCGCCACTGGATTGTCTGCTAAAACAATTATTCCGTCAGCTGGGTCAGCTCCTCCATTCCTTTTCCCTAACTCCCTTGGGAGAGAACAAAACGCAAAAAAAATGAAATTTCCATTCCGGGCTCAGAAAATTGCTAATCTTTGAAGCTGTTCATCCTCTGGTTTATGGAGTTCCAAGAAAATGAGAATCTAAATTAAGGTTATTCTTCTATTTCCCTTCTATCTATTCTCTTGTGATGTGTGTGTGTGTGTGTGTGTGTGTGTGTGTATGTATATTAACAATGAATTGATGGGGTAATGCTACAACTAGTGGGAGGAAGATAAATTGTGTAGTTGTGGTTTGAACTAATTCGATGTAGTCATGGGTTTTCTTGATGAATTTTTTGGCAATCGAAAAGAGCTCTCTTCTTTCTTCTGGCTAGTTCATATTCCAGTTGTTTCATTTTTCCTGCTAATTGAATCTGATAGCCGAGAAAATTCACATACTAAATGTAGGAGTGGCTGTAGATGGAAAAAAAGGGTCTTTAAGGCCTTCGTGAGATTGGTTTTAACAACTGCTTGCACAGACCAGCAACAATTAAAAAAAAAAAAAATAGTGTTTGAGCATAGACAAGAATATATGTGTATGTCCAGGTTTTGATTGGTGTATCAAAGGATTTTGATAGGATCAGTGATAGTCAAAGCGAAATTAATTGAGAGCAAGAACTAGAATCATATGTTGTTAGTCAATTGATTAAAGAACTGGAAGGTGGAACCAATTCTGGAAATTGATTATGCGAAGAATAGACTAATCAGAGTGATCAATGGTTTTGCTTCTGCAGATTACACTATCAGAAAAGAACTGGCTACAATCAACATGACTAATCCTGCCTCATTATACCTAATTAGATAATACAAATCAGTTAGTTACGATACTATCCTGACTAACTAACTACTTGTGATTGCTGAGCCTAAGTAGCTGAATCATCTTGACAACTACCAAGCTGCTGAGCTGTCCAATCACGTATGAAATCAATTTTAAGGTGGTGATGAGCTGTACTCATGATGATCATGCCTTCACCCACTAGTCTCTGATTCTCTTATTTCCTTTGATCAAGTGCACATCTATCAAGGATGTCATGTCTTGCTATGTTTTTGGTCTTTGGATCTATAATATTGCTAATTGTCTTTAAACTTAATATTCCATTAACGTCCCAAACTTATCCTATTTAGTTTGAAAGTGGTATCTAGACAGTTTGTTTTCAGTTAAAAGATAACATGGGGTGCTTACTATTTCTTTGGAGCATGCTATTTTGCTTTCTAACGTTTCATTTGATGATGAATACATTTAAGAGTTCTATCCATGCTTAATGGCTGAAAGAATTATTGTCTGGAAGGATGACATTTGTCTACTTATGCACCTTTTAAGAATTGGATGTGTTTTCTAGATATTATGTTTTCTGGAGAATTGAGCAGCTTTTGGTGGATTTTCTCACCTTTCAGACTAAGTTGGTTGCTGATGAGCTTGTTAATAGTGTTTTGCTCCTGTGGTATTTGCTTTTTTGGTGCTTGTGTTTGTTGCTATTATTAGGTTTTTAGACTTGCTGAATATCTGGAGTGGGTCTTAAGCAGATGGGCTGAGTTGTTGGTGAGCATATACTATAATGACTATTCCGAGTGATTGAAGTTTATCTAGTGTTAGCTAAGATGTTCTTGTTCAATTTTTAAAGCCCACTAATCGCAGAACATTAGGCTGGTTGTCTCTGCAAAAGAAGCATGTGTTAGATGTTTTTTTCTCTAGTACCAATAAATTGGTATGCATCTCTTCTCATCCATAGACGTGTTCAATAGGTTCTAAATATACATTGTGTAAAATAATTGCGCTGAAAAAGTTTTCATCTCTGTTTGAAGATGTAATGTTTAAGCTAATGGTTGGAATACATGGTTGAAAGGTTAAAAGAAAGGTGGGACCATTTTAATAGAGAGGCTTAGGTATTTTGAGTTGACAGTTATTTGGTGGTTTTTGGGTTGTCTAGGCGCTTTAGGTTTACAATTTCTAGTTCCAGAACATAGACACCAAAGCTAGAAATAAAGTTAAGAAAGTTTAAGGTTGAGATCATTGCGAGGGAAAATTTTTCTTATTCAGTTGCTACATAGAAGTAAAAGAATGGGGAAGCCTAAATAGACACACGTGATTTACTATTACATTCAGTCATATGTTTTCCAGGTTTTCAGCATAGTCAAGTAAGCTTACTTTGTTTTATATACTCTGCATTCCTTTTGCATATCTCTACCATCTCTCCTGGAGTTGATTCTGGAAGGTTACGATCATGAAACTGCTTATGCTAGATTTTGTCCCTATTCAACCTGAAACTGGTTGTATTAGTTCTGCAAGGTATGATGTAGAGGGTAAGATGAACTGCAGTTTCTGTTGTGCCTGAAATCCTCATAATGCCCATTTTCAGTGTGGATAAGCTATCTACATATCTGTTCTTTCCTCCCTCTCTCTTTATATTTGTGTGGAAGCCTCTGGAAATATAAGATCTTCTTACTGAGTCAAAGTGGTTCAAATGTAGAGTAACTTCTCTCAGCACTACAGCTGAAATAATAGCTACCATGTATCAAATTTTTGCTCATTAAGTTTTTGCTTCCATTAAGGGGAATGTTAGAATCGATATAGTGAAGCAAACTAGAGAGTTGCTGGAGAGCAGTCTCAAACTCTTGCAAGGTTGTGTTTAGTTTCAGGATCCTTTCATGGTTTGTAATATTATTATTTGTTCACTAGCTCGTGAGCATACCAAGTAAGGATTTTCTCAATTATAGGTATCTAACAAGTCAAGCACTCAAAAATGTCATATGTCAACCTAAACATAATTCTAAATCTCAAACGAGATCTCGAAAGATGAACCTATTTTGTTTGCTCTTAAATATTGAATACCGCAGCTTGCATAGCAGGCCACAAAAATTTAGCAGTTCTGTACTGTCTTTCTAGCTTAACTAATACTTGCTCATTTACATGTCTGCCCCAGAATGATGCAACTAATGGTTTTGCTAAAAAAAGACACTTGGTTACTTTAGGTTGTTATCTTTTTCAGAAACAATTTATACACACCTGCCCAAAATGAAGTTACTGAACAGTTTACTAATTCTGGCAATTAGGATGGTCATTGAACAAGATGTTTTCAGAGGTTTTTTGACATGCTCAGCGATGAGAATGATAAGGCATTGAGTTCACCTTCTTCACCTATTAGAGGAGGTTGCTATCAAATGTTTCTTAAAAGTAAAATGGATGAGCCTTTTCCTGATTTCTCTTGATTGCCTAGGACATATTCCTGGATTGGGCCCAAGTTCCACCATGCATTTTATTGCTTTTAACTCGCGATTTGCAAATCTTGTCAAGCTGAGGTTAGATAATGAATTTATTGCAATAACTATCAAAAGTAGAGAAAGCATGTGGAGAAGAGACTTCAAGTTACAATGTCCAGACAGTAATGGGATGCAGAAAACATGTCTGAGTATTGGTTTTGTCTCTTGCATTACAACAATATCAGCTGTGTTTCCAGCATTGAAGGTTGTTCCCATTTTTAAGTCAATGGTACTTGTTCCTTCTTCAGAGATTTTACAGGCCAACCATTTTTCAGTTTATGAAGAACTAATATACACATTTTACCTTGTCAAGATTGGGGGAAAACTCACATCCATCCATAATGCATTTTGAATAGCTTGGTGACCAAATATTGTGTTGTAATTTGGTCTATAAGTAACACTGCAATTAATTTGTATTTGACGAACTTCATAGATTTTTCTTTAAGTTGTTGAAAGCATCAGTTTTTTCATAAGAATAATTAGTTTGTGCATTTCTTTTTCTCTTTCTTTTTTCTCACAATTTCTCAAATTCTTTTTTTTAACTATAATGATAATTTCATAATTAAACATCACCAAAGTGAAGTTATTACTCAAAATCAGACATTATTCAAGGAAGTAATTTTGGACATTGAAAGAAATAAATCATAACAGAGGATAATAAGATAAATTCACATTATGTGAGTACACAAATTGAAGCCTCCTTTTATAAGTGATACATGCCTAGGGACTGAAAACTTGGAAATGGCTAGGTCTCTAGAATGTAATCTTCCCAGATAGACTAGGCTGCCTTGTCTGTTGAGATTTTTATTTTTATTTTTATTTTTATTTTTTTGATGAATTTCTTAGTGTGAGCTTTACAGTTAGATCTCTATGAATGATCTTTAAGATAGCTGCTAAGAATCGAGTATCGACATGATGAGCCTGAGTTTGTGTATATCTACTACATATCAGAGAAGGTAGTTGAAACCTGAAATCCTCAATGCAACCTTGTAAGTTTTGGTATTGACCCAATTTTATTGGATTCTAAATAGCCGTGGATGCAGAAGACTGGTTTTTAGCATGCATGGATGTGAAGGTATAAAATCCAAGGGATGCTTTAGCTATCATTGTTTTGGTGTAGAAGGCATGGTGGGTATACAGAAGTTCAAAAGCTTGAGAATGTGCGGAGCCTAGCTGCTTTGGAAATGAACGCCTGGTGAAACCACTATCATAGTGAAGCATTGGTGTTTTGTTGCAGATGTCTTCTCTTAGAATATGAAGGCAAGTATTACATCTAGGATGAACTTTTCACTTAGATTTTGACTGTACTGTATCACTCTTCCACATGCAGCATTCACTTCTGTGAATGATACTGTTACCTATTAACAGAACTCAGAATCTGATAATTGAGCACTTGAGTGACAGGTCACTTGTGGAATGTGAAGTTTAAACAAGGTTAAACTAATTGGTTTTTGCATGTTGATCATCTTGAAAACTGTAATTTCGTTCCTATTAAGAGTTGTTTCTTTAGGTTTCCTCTTTTCTTTTCGCATAATTAGGCTTTTTTCTTTTTTAGTGGCTAAAAGTAAAATCCAGGTTTATCATTGTAAGCAGTACAATTTGGACAATCTTCTCTGGCTCCTGCCTTTATCCTTACTCTGAAAACTTATGCAGCACTTTTTGCTCTGGGACAAGTTCCATAGAATTTCTCCTGATTTGCTCTGTTCTCTATTGCTGTAATTCTAAGTTGGTAGTCATTTTGGAAATACAGGTTTCTCTCTTGTGTGCAGAACTTGTTATTGCGCATGAAATGTGATGGACAACTAGAGACATGTTCAAGGTGATGCTGGATTTGCGAAACTCTTACCTTGGATCGGTGTCACTTCATGTTTCTTTCCATAGGCTTGGTTCCTGTATGAATTGATAGTATAGGCTATAGCTCTGTCCCGTCCTAACTTGTAGGCTAAATTTAATTTCGTGTTTTTAGCGAACTGCTTCATCAAGCAATTGTCCACAATAAAATGTCAGAGTTAAGGTCTGTTAGCAACTGGAATATTTGCCCAAATAACTGATCTTATTGTGTTAAAGATAGCTTCAGGAGAAGTTAAGGTCAATGCAAAATGGCAAAGGGATAAATGCACATAAGACCAAATCCTAATGAGTGGGAGTTTCATCACAAGAACTTGATTTGTTTGCCTGCACTCATGAAAGAACTTTCACATATGATCGGTTATATTTTTTTTCCAAAAGTCAACTGAATTTTAAATGTTAGATTAAGACCTAAGGCCACAGGTAAACTAAACCTAAATGGGACCCACAGGAAACATCCATCCAGCCAATTGGTGACAAGAGGATGCTCCCATGGCACTTAAGTCTAAGGACACTATTCTAACGCTCACCGATGTGGGACAAGATGCACTCGTTTTTTTCCTCAAGTTTAACTCTCACCAAGATTTGGTTTTCTTTTTTCCAAAAGTCAACTGAATTTTAAATGTTAGATTAAGATCTAAGGCCATAGGTAAACTAAACCTAAATCGGTTATCACAAAGCAGATTTCTGGGGTCTGCCTCAGAATAACTCGATGAACTCTGTTTATAGCGTATGGGACAATAAGAATGCAACTCCTAGTAGATGATATTATCCAAGGGTCGGCCAAACTAAGGAAGAAATTAGTTAATGACCCCTCAAAATCATGAACTGATTGTGACTTGATTTCTAAGATACTACTTGGATAGCAGCAATTTCAGCTTCCAACGTACAACTGATTTGTGCTAGGCTCCTAGCTAAGTAGCTACTATAAAAGACTGTATAATCATGTGGATTATAATGAGTAAATGCCCTCTCCATAAGGACCGAAATGGTACCACAAAGATAAGGAGATAGCCCCAGCCCTGTTATTGAAGAGTAGGGGCGAGTTGGGCTGCGGGTTGGCGGGTTGGGTTGAGAGTCAAGTATTTTGGATAATAGGTCAACCCGAAATTGAATCGAAAAAATAAAAAGGTCAGATTCTTGACTCGAACACAACACGCGAAATTAGCAGGTCACCCGAACTGACCTGGATGATCCATTTACCTAATTCTCTCTCTCTCTCTCTCTCTCTCTCTCTCTCTCTGTGTGTGTATCTCTTTTTGCCTTCTCATTTTGGTAGTACAGTAAACTTCTCTACAATGGAGTTTCCATAAAAATATAGAATATTACGGTTCAATTCTTGAATGTAGCAATTTTTTTGTTTTCATTTTTTATAAAAAAATATCATGAACAAAGTAAAACTCTGATACTTTTATAAATAAAATATATTATTTTTGCACAATATTCATATTTCCATTCTTATAATACTAATTTACATGCTTGGTTATTTTTCTTTTTATTTACTTCATACCTCTAGTTTATTCATCAAATTATAAACATGCACATTATGCCTCTAATTTATCTAAGAAATTATAAATATACACACTGGACGGGTCACAAGGGTCAAACGAGTTAACCCTTGTTTAACCTATTCTTGACCCGTTTGCTTGGCAGGTCATTTGAGTTCGACCCAATTTCGATCCGAACCCGTGAAGGTACAACTCAAACCCATTAATTTTATATTATATTCATGTTATGTTTTCGAGTCGAGTTAGAAATCGCCACCTTACTGAAGAGGATACATCAGCATTTTGGTGTAGTTTTCTAGGCATTCAATACGTACTAGATTCTGTTGTGGTGTTACCCATACCCCAGTTTTGTCATGAAGCGTCTCACCAGTGGAGCTACTCCAAATTCTTCTCCCCTTAAGGTAACAAATATTTGCAATGAACAAACTGAAGGTTCAGGAAAGAAAATGTGAACCATTCGAGTTCTAAAAATCCTTAACAAGATCCTAATTGGCTTACACAATAAGGTTTATGAACAGAAGGATATCTGGTTCTTGGATTTTTCAACATCACTATTTTCCCAAGAACATGAGAAAAAAAAAAATAAAGAATAGTATGATACAGCTTTTTTTTTTTTCCTTTAGTTTTAGTGTTTGAGATTTTATTAGAACCTACAATGAAATACACTAAGGCACCGACAAGAAACGGGAAAGCAAAATTGCGTTACTGATAGACTTAACAACGAAACACCCTATACAAGTCTCTTGGAAGATTAACATGACTGAGGTATGTGGCTAATAATTCGAAGCTTATGTCTGCCCGCTAGTTCTGGATAATGGAGCAAATTGGCAAGATGAGCACTTAGGTCCACTAAAAACTTCAGTGTGCAAGTAGCAGCAAGCTGGTCAGATACAATATGCCATCAGGAACTTCTGTTTCTCTTTCTTGTCCATACTCCATACTATAGCTGCCTTACTTATTATGCTGCATAACAACAAAAGGAAATGATTTTTTTTGCAGCAGTCCATCAAATTTTGTTCATCTGCAGTCTCATTCTCGTTGGTAGATGGATATTCCTGCAAGCCATGTGGAATGCAGAAGCCTTTAAGTGAACTAGTTTCCAGCTGGGGGTGATGTCGACTGCCAGAGAAAAATCTCACGAGCCTAAGAATGCGGGTGAGTGACCTAATAGAATGCGACTGTAGGGTCATTTTCCTGTTAGTTTCTAGGTGATTTTCTATTGTCAGTGCATGGTTAAAATTTTTCCTTTTTTTTTTATTTTTTCCTTCTAGTTTGTTATAACTGAGTTCCAACATGCCATGTCTGGGACATGGCCAGTGAAAGATATTTCTTTACCTGTCTATTCTTCTTGCCTTTATTGAGAAAAAGCAGTGCATTGAGTGCATTTGCAAAAGCAAAGTTTAGGAAAGGATTTTGGAAAAGGGAGAGACAAAAGATACCTTACCTTAAAGCAAAAGAGGGATAAAATTTACTGCTGTTTTAATTTCTGATGTAGAAGTAGATGATTGTAGGATATGGTTTGGATCTTGCTGTCCTCCTTTTACTTCTTAGCGGGCTTTAGGGAGTGACCTTGTCTATCAATAGTTAAGTGCCATTTCTTTTGCCTTTTCTTCTTGAGTTGATCCTATTAACAACCATCGAAAGCGAGAGAGTAGAACTAGCCATAGTGAACTTACATGCTAAACTAAAGTTCCATTTGTAAACAGAATAATTTGCACATTCTTGTGGGGGTATAAGACCCTACAACTAATTGTCCACTTGTGCGGAATGGTATCTCAAAATTCAGAACTCACCCTTTCCTTTTCTTTGCTCCTGTCATCCATACAAAAGAAAATAATGAGAAAGTAAAAGAGGGTATTTTGGAAGACTAAAAGAGGACTGGTTTTGAGTGAAGCTTTTCCAAAACCAAAAACTGGCTTGGCAAAGGTGAAATTGTTGTACTATATAGATGCTAGCGACCTCAATATTGACACTGACATGTAGGGATGAAGTTAGAAGTTGATGGACATCCTTAAATTGATTGGTATGGGCATTAAAGGACGTTGTGACTCATACAGGACGTTGGGGACCTTTAATTGGTATGCTTATAATCGTCTTTTATTTCAAGTTTGAGAAGGAAAAGGAAACTAAAGAATGCTGATTGGAAATGGTCCTGTGCATTAAAAACCTCGTGCTGATGTTTATCATGTCAACAAACTCGTACTGGTTGCTATGTGGAATTAAAGTGTAAGAAACATATTATAGTTAAGGGATTTCTCATCTTTCAATTTTCCAAGAAAGGGTGTTTAAGAGGAGGAAAATAGTGGGAAAATGAATTTTGAGACAGGACAAATTGCTAAACAAGATTAGACAGGCACCAACAAATAATTTTCCTAATCTTGGGGATAAATGTTGCTCATTCATGTCAGTCAATAATTATCTCCTTACATGCATCGAGCTGTAATTGCATACTTTATCATTGGTTCAATCCTCATGAAAAAGTCAAAGATTCTTTCTTCCGTCCCATTTACATGTATTATCAACTGAAGTAAAGTTGTTAAGCCGCAATCACATTAGCTAAGTACTTAGATATCATTGATGTTTCAAGAAATTATGAAGAACTTGCTAGTCCTTCTTGATTGATCCCAAGTCAAGTCATGACTAGGAATCTCCAAAACGCTACATTAAAATCTCTATAAATTAATACTCGATAAATCAATAATCTCTATTAATAATTATTTTTCAATCTTGACTTGTGTTAACGAGCTAAATTAATAAATTTAATAAAATAATATGATAAAATAACTTTTTCTTGAAAACCATTCCTAACCTTTTGCTCCCATTCATATCATAAATTAATAATTCACCAAAATTACATATCGTATTTTTCTAAACTATGAGTCTATTGTTGTTTATTTTTTCAAAAATCCATTTTTGTAATTGTATTCTGAGTGCACATACGAGTGCATGTGGGATGCTTTCTACTATACTCGCATAATGCTTTATGCATTTGATTAGTCATTGTTAATTTATAAATACGTTTTAAAATGGAAAGTTATCGTTTAATAATGAGATATGTAAGGAGACTTTGTTTGGTTTATTATAAGAAAACTTTCTTGCCATTTATATGCGTAATAATATTGTTAATCTAATTCATTGTATGCATTTAATAAAATGAAAGTGGACATCTATTATTTAGCATTCCTAAATCCTTTTGATCTTTTGATAATAAAAAATAATGATATCAGCTACGTACATTAATAGAATCAAATTATACTTGTAAATCAAGTTTAAATGGATTAGTTTATATTCTATAGACTTTTAGCCTTCTTTTATTAATAGAATAATTCATATTTTTATAAAATAAAATAAAATTTTATTTGATTAAATGAGTGCTTCTTCGAATTAAAAACACATTCAATAAATTAATAAAATTTTAATTTATCAATTAATTAATACCTCTTTAAATTAATAGAATGTGTATGGTTCTAAGGTTATTCATTTATAGAGATTTGACTGTATTTTTTTTTATTTTTTGCAAAATGGGGCTGATTTAATTGGATAGAGCAGATTTAGTTCTGCATAGAGTCAAGCCCTTTCGATAAAAGAGAAATGATTTCTTTCCTTCTATTTTTCTCACCATCTGTTTTGGTATTCGCAATATCTCAAGGAGCAAAGTTGGTCCCTGCCAACAATATTCGAAGACAGCTCGGTATGGGAATATCATTGGCAGATTTCTACATCACAGTACAGCAGTAGTGCATGCATCGATGCAACCATGCACTGGATACAGTCACTTGTATGCCATGTCTAACCAGATTTGGTACAATAATTATTTCTTCATCAAAGTATGGTGATATCTCAGTTCGATCAGGCAAAATCGGAACATGATAAATTTTTTCTTTTTTCAAAAAGTACCAGAATGAATGGCTTAAATGGTTCATGAAGATTTTCTAAGGTTTGTGCTGGATACACCTGTGACCTGTCCTTATGGTTTGCCTACTCTTTTTACCAAAATTGGGGACTGAAATCAGGAAAAAATCAACCATGAGAATAGAGAGATTAAAGTGTACAACCACATTTCCATACCTATAAGCCAAACAACGACAGAAAATTAATCAATGCTTTAGCAACAAATGCTTATCTCTACGTAATGTATGTTTAAGAATTTTAGTAGCATCACGAGAGGGTAATATTAAAGGTCACAGACAAGTATAAAGATACCGCGTGAGTTTCTGAAACTTAGAATTTAGATATGTCTAAAATTTAGGAACAAGGAGATTAAATAGTCATAGTTTTGAAAGATTAATCATTATGGATATAGTCTTCAACTTTTATAGTCATAGTGTCTCTGTCAATTCCCATTTTTCATATGTTTAAGGGTATTTCACTTTGCACCCTTCTATTACCTAAATTTCTACTTTGAATCCTATATTTGAAAGTGAAACATTTTAGTCCCTCAAAATATAAAATATGTCCTGTTTGAATAAAATCTATCACATTTTAGTCTTTAAAATATAATTTTTTCCAACTTAAATATACAATTTGTCACATGTTAGAGACTAAAGTATAATAAAATTTATATTTTAAGAATTAAGGTGGAACAGATTTTACTTTGGTAAAATAGATTTTAACTTCAGGGACTACAAGTCTCGCTTTAAAATTTAGAGACCAAAGTGAAAGTCAGGATATAATTGAAAGATGTGAAGTAAATTAACGTTATGTCTAATCATGTTTTACCTAACGGGTAATCAAATTAGTTTTCAATGAATGGTCGAGTCATATTAAGTAGGATATCAAGAGAAATGAATAATCCCCCCAAAAAAGCACCAAAATGCACATGCTGTAAACGATTATATGGAGCTAGCACTTGAACTAAGAAATGAGGATCCAACATGTGAATTCTTACATGTCAATGACAAATCTATATAGCCTCTTATAAATGCTTGCCTTCCCCATTACTTAATCATAAGCCAAATAGTAGGAATTCAATGTACAAGAGAGCTAACTCTAAGTAGTCAATGATGTAGGACCTATCTATGTCAGTTCAGGCAAAATGGTCCTTATGCTCTTTGTCTGCGGACTTCAACTAGCTTTTAGAGCCCGGTATGGTGCCTTTGCGATTTTGCCACAGATTTAGAGAAAAAGGAGAAGCAAAGAAAGCAAAATGAACAAATATACGGGAATAAAGAAAGGGCCTAGTTTTCAACCTACCACAAACCATTCAGCAATAGTGCAGTAGTACGTTAATGTTGGAATGAATAGTAAAGTAATATGTCGATATGGAATGTTTTGCAATGGATAATACCTATTTTTCTTTGGAAACTAATACGTCAAGTACCAATGCGGAAACTCATGATAATATTTCACTACCCCCTATTTTATGTCCCTGTGACTTCTTCAATGCATAGTAAAACATTTAGGAGCCAATTTCGGAAGTATAGGTTAATGCACTTGTATTTGAGCTAATAAACAATTTTTATGTAGTGAACTCTATAGAACTCCTAAAAAAGGGAAAAAAAATGAAAGAGGAACAATTAATGCAATTTTTTCCCCTGAGCATTGCTCTCTTTCAATTTGTTCTAATCAATTTTCTTCATTTGTCAAACTGTGTATAAAGTTGACCATAACATATGAAAAAGGATAGAGAAATTAATTAGTAATGTAGGGAAAAACAAAAAGCAAAAGTGTGAATATGTGATAATGTTATGCACTTTCCTAAATCACAAAAGACTCATTTATTTGCACTCTAGATATGCTTATCTTTTTACTTGCCTTCTGATCGGACTTAGACGTGAACCCTTCTCTCCATTAATTTGGTTTTTATCTACTTTAGCAAGGTTACAAAAGATGGGAGATGGTGAAAGTTCTTCGTTTTGGAGGAGAAGTTTGCCTTTAAAGTCGTGATTCGATTCTTGTTTTTAACAAACTGCAGTGATGATTGGGACCCATAAGCTTTCAAAAATATATTAATTTGAGAAAGCAATATATTTGATTGGTCCGAAAAATAATGCAATCAACACAAGATTAGATCAAAACCTTGATTGCCAATTATTTAGTTAATAAAGTTCATATGCCATAATGGTGTTGTTATTGACATGAACATGCAAAATACCTATTCCTAAATATTCTTTTTAAAATTTAAAATTTTCTTAAGATAATCCAAGTCTGTGTTACATCAGCCATTACAAGAATGATAAATAAATCCTATTCTGAAGGACCGCTACTATGAAAGTTAACAAATTCTTTTCCTGTCCGCATAAAATTAAGGCCTTATGAAATCTTTAAGTTATTCCTGTGTTAGAAAATTTTATTTGTGTTAGATACCAAGATTAGTTCCAATGACACCATTCATTGGATATCATTATAAAATTTAAATGCATAGTCACATCAATGGCATTCAAGAATAATTCAACTATTCATGAAAGGAAAAAATCGCCTTTATAATTTCCTTAGAAATCACTGGTTCAGACTTCGGATTGAGAAGATCATACTATTGGGGCATAACAATAAGAATTAGGCATCCCACTTTTTTTTGCTATTGCTTCGTGTGAAAAAAAAATTGCTATTTCTACAAAACTAAAAGCCATTGCAAGTAAACTTCAGTCAAAAAAATGCCTGTCACAGCTAAGTTCACATTACGAAACAATTTTTACTAACCAAGGCCAAACCATACACCAAAATTTTCAGGATTTTGACTTTGAATATCTCATTTTCATGTTGCTTTTTCTTATAGAAATCCATATATGTCAAAAACTAATTCATCTTATCATTTGTTTATTACTTAATTAATTTTTTGTGAGCCATTTTCAAGTTGGAACAAGAATATCTGCACGTCTGTGTGTTTGTAGCACATGCAATGCAAGAACAGAAAACGTTTCAGTTACTTATATGACAGAGCTGAACCTTTAATTTTTATTGCTATACCTTTTAAATGTCCTGATTTTTAATGTCTCCCATAATTTTTGCTCATGTTTAATTAATTGCACTTTACAATGGTTATAGCTTTTTCTTTGAACTACCAATTATATCGTTCATATTTTGAATATATTCCACATTACTCAATCATCGGCTTTTTCATTTTAAGACGAAATGATCTTAATTTGATTAACAATAGCCCGTTCAGTCAAGTCACGACATTTTGGTATGTTCTTTCCCATAATACGACTACTAAGCAAAAGAGGTTGTCCGACTTTCCATGATCTGTTATGAGATAGATAGCTGGAACTAGGGGTGTGCATCGAATTCGAAATCGATAATTCGGAACTATGAATTCGAAATTTTTTGAAATTTGAATCCTGAAAATTCTGATCGATTTCGATTTCGATTTCATCAATTCCGATTTTGAATTCGTTTCGAATTGAATTCGGAATTTGGTAATTAACCGAATTCACCGAATTTGGTACCTTTTTATATTTCTAATTTTTTTAAAAAAAATTCTGATATGCTAGATAGCCTAATTTAAATAATTAAATAATTATATATATTAATTATATATAACTAACTTAATTAGACTTAATCTTATTATATAGTATTAGTCACATGTATTATTTTTATATTAATATATATATACTATTTATTATTATATATACGAATTTGAAACTGAAATTGGAACTTCCGATTTTGATTTCGAATTATGAAATTGAAATCGGAAATTCTAATTTTAAAAGACTTATAACCGAATTTGAACCGAATTCGTCCAAATCGAAATCGAAAAACCAAATTAACTTCCGAATTCCGATTTCACCGATTTTGAATTTTCGAATTCATTTTGAAATCGGTTGGCAAATCAAAATTTTTTGCATTTGCACACCCCTAGCTAGAGCTTCTGCTCTTTTCAAAAGAGGCATTAATCTTCGGATTTCAGAAATGCATAATAAATTTGTTCAAAGGCAAATTTTATGTGAGCTTCTTACTTTTGACCAACATTTCTTTGACTGAAGAATTTTTGTGGCAAATATCAACATCAAACATTTGGAAGATCAAAAGGCAGGCTTCGATTTACTCAGGCACCTTTTTTTTTTTTTTATAAAAGTAAATTTCATTAACAAAATTGTTGAAAAATTGTCCAGCATAATTAGATCTATATCATTGCTCTAATGACAGGTTAAACATGCACTAGAAATTACTCGAACACCATAGAGTACCTGTAATTTAGCTTTTGACTAGCAATGGCGATGCAAACTTCTCCATATAATTTGTTAATTAATCAACTCAATCCTTTTAACAAAATATACCAATCATAATTTAATCCATGGTTTCCAATCAATGACTAAATTTAGTGCTTCATTTATGCAAACAATGCAAGATCTTTATACGTATACAACAATTAATTCTAGCTCAGTGCACTCAAGTACATCGTAGTCTATTGAAATGAACAACAAGTATGTATTAGTTGATTACTACATATGCGTTATTGATCTAACAAGTAGTCTATTGAATATATGATAACTAATCTTAATTTGAATTTGAAATTCAAATTTTGCATGTGTCATTGATCCACCCACAATAGTATATATACTAACAATATATATAAAAGTAACTCATCAATAGTTAGTTCTACAATGTACAATAGTAAAGAACAAACTGCAAAATACATTTGAGTAGATTGTAGTTTCATCATAAATTTGAGTCCACACTTACCCAATAAATTTGAGTCCATTATGAACATACGACAAAATTCACAAAAATATGATGTCTAACCAATATTATTTCAAATAAAAATGAACATGTAAGTTGTACAGATATACTACAGTTACTAGTTCCTAGCACTATATGGTTTTAGGAATTCTTTTAGACTATTTTGAAAAATAAAACCACAGATTTTTTGTTTTAATACCTCAATTTCCATATTCTAGTTGACAACAAATTAAGAACCTTTTCTTAAGGTTAATTTAAGGACATTCAGAGCAACTCATCAAATTAAGGGGTGTAATTTTTTATTTTTTTTAACGTGTAATGGATGGTATTTAAGAAGCGGGAGAGGAACAGAAGAATTTAAACCCAAAATCTCTAACTCTTGGGATGACTTTTTTTTTTTTAAATGGAGAAGAAAATTCTATAGGGATGGAAAAAGTACCAAATTGTCAGGCCACAAGAAAAAAGGGGGGGAAAAGCCTCAAGGATACACAAAACTTGTTACCAAGTTGGTGAGGAGCTAATATTTTTTTCCCAAAAAAAAAAAAAAAAGTACCTTTAAGATTTATATCGTGCATGACTACATGTGGGCAATCCGCAAGGAAGCTATCCGGGCTTTACGTAGCTTTTTAGCAATATGTTATTTGGTACGTAAGGAAACAAGTGCTTGCTTACACAAGTAGGCTGCGTGGTTGATATGTTGCTTGGTTATGTACGAAGGTTCTTCCTTATACCATATTGGAGAAAACATTCCAATTTCTTGATTTGATGTTCATGAAAACGTCAAACTTTACTTTTTCTCATGATCCAAATATTGCAGAGAGAAAAGCCTAGACTGCTTTATCTTTCACACAAAAAAATGCAACCAAACAAAAAAAAAAAAAGAAGAAGAAAATGCTTTCTTGCTTCATCATGAAGATTTCATCCATACATACCATTATTCCCATAAAACAAAGATACCCCAATACCAACAATTTGGAGAATCTTCAAAAATCAAAGTGGAAAAAGTTTAGCACAAGACATATTTAAAAAAAAAAAAGAAGAAGAAGAAGCTAGGCATACAACATGGATAATGATAACGAGAAAAAGGGTATCACCAGGTATAGTCCAAAAGAAGAATTTTTGTTACTTGTTGTCTTTCTTTTATATTTCTACAATTATTTTCTTCTTTTCAAAGGTGATCATCATGGGGTCAAAATCATTTTTCGCCTTTCCCCTTTATCTTTTTCTTCAAGGGCCCTGCCAACAAAGTTGTCTCTTGTCAATTATACGGAAAGAGGTCTCTAGCTCGTTCTTAGACATGGCTTGTCATAAATTAACTGGCTGATTCTTTTCGTTCTTTCTCTTTTTCTTTTTTTTTTCAAATTTACATCTAGATAATGGACTTAAAAAAAAGAGTATATATGTTTCTGTTTCAGAAAGAAAAATTTCAAGGAATTAACTTGGAAACTGTATCAAAAAATTACATAAAAGCCAACAAGCAAAATAATTCAGTTGCTCCATTTGAAGTAAGTTAACTCCGAAAGTACCAAGAAAAGGGAGAGGAAAAAGGAGAAATTCATCACTCGGGTACGAGGTACAAGTATTACTGTTAATGCTAAAAAAATGCGCAAGTTCCAAACAATTAGTGAAAAAAGAAGAAGATATTAACAACAATTTCTTTTCTTTCCTAACAAACTTTGGGAAATCTTAACTATTAGTGAACACTTTTTTCTTTTCGAAAATCAATAATCTAATAGTATACGTTGTGCAGGTCAAAGTTCCAAGCAGCAATAATGTTATATCATAGAGAATTGAAAAATACATAAAGAATAAAGAAAAAGACTTATCTAAAGGACCTCTCTCTCTCTCTCTCTCTCGCTCTGTGTGTGTGTGTGTGAGTAACAAGAAGAAAACTTCAATTCAAGCTTATACTAGTACCCATGACTATATCTTGAGAATACAAACTAGTGGCTTGAACTAAAAATTATGGAAGAAAAAGGCTAGTGATTCGAGCCAAGGGAACAAAGCTGTCTCCCTTGTACTGGAATATGAATACAAATGGGAAGGATAAACATATACCCATATTCTTTCTAGCTTGCTGGGATGCTTGGTCTCCTTGAAAACTCCACTTCTGATAACAGAGTATATATGCAATATCCACGAGTGGTTCAAGATTGGTCTACTACAAATATAAAGCAACAATCTCTTGAGAAGATACAAGACGAAGAAAGTTTCTTGGGATTTTAAGCAAACTATTACACGAAACCAGATGTTTCTGTTAATTAATATTTAATTTTCATACTCTCTACACCTGCTAATACCACCATCAACAGTTCTTATTCTCTTTATCTAAGGCTTCCTATTGTGGTATAATGAAATATACTTATTATGTTATAATTTTGTTGACCTAATGCATGTCTGGCCAATAAATTATAAAATTTATTGTAGGATTTTTAAATTTTAAATTTCAAGATTTTGTAATAAAGGTACTTAGCTGCTTACCTAACACGTACAAATACTGTACACAAAGTGCATTGCATAGGTTAAAATGGATGTACACCAAAAAATGTTCAAAGTACAGGAATCAAAATTCATCAACATGACACCCCAATTGGCAGCTATAGGCAGGAGGGAAAGGGTTAAGGCATTTGCTGATGAGCCATGTACCTACTGCCTGCCATTCACGGGTTTATTTTATTTTATTTTAAAGGAATTCTACTATCATCCCCTCAAAGTCAAAGTTTACGCCTTATTTCAACCAAAAAGATGTTGAGGAGCTGGTTATTTCAACCAAAAAGTTTTGGATAAGAAAGGGAAAATGATTTCATTTACCTTTAAAAATGTGTCACATTTGCATGAAAATAGGGGTTCTGGCTTCCAATATCTTCAATAATTGATGGCAGAGAGGGGCATGTGCTTAATCATGCATACATTTAGTTTTCAAATTAATATCCGTCTTCTCCAATATTGAACAATTTTATCTCAGTTGTAGAACATTTTCTAATGAGAATGTGAAAACTTTCAGCAGAAGTAAAAACAGAAGTGGCCGTGATGAGCAGAAGTAAAAGCAGCCTTACGGATTGCGGAATAACAGTAAATGTGCCGTTTGACAAAAAATGATAATAATTGTAATAGGGTCAAAGCACCAAGTGGATACTTATTATGATATGGTTCAGGTATTAACTTTTTTAAAAATAAAATTAGATGTGAAAATGTATAAATACAAGAAAATAATTATTATTATAAATATACGTATTCATATAGTGGATTATTAGGTTAGATGCCTAGGTGTTCAAATTAAAAAAAAACCAAAAAAATTGGCTGATCCAATTTAAATTGGATTTTAAATTTCAATAAAACTGAAATATATCCAATTATAATTTTTAATAAAACAGTTTGGGAATATTGAGAATATATTACCAAGTTATCAATTGTCAGTCAATTTTTCAATATTTTTATAAGATAATTTTTTTTGGGGGGGGGGGGGCGTGTACATATGGGATGTTAGTGTACACACCACATGCATATTATTAAATACTACTTAGTAATGAATAATTAGTTAACTTTTAACTCTAGTGAAGTATTACTACTAAATTGATTGAGTTTTGTTAAAAAAAATATGGGATATTATTTTAGTTCAATAATTTGTTTAGAGAAAATTAAAATATTTTACCTTACTATTGATATTTTAAATTTTGTATATTATCGAATTACCAATATTTTTCTGATATCTAATTACCAATATCTAATGTATCCAACTAAAAATTAGATAGTAATCGAATATTGATTTTGAAAAATTGATTCTTGAATTCATAAAATTCTTTTACCAAATTTTTGATTATCGGCAGATGAGCATCTAACTAGTTAGATGTGATTTAAATGAATCAGAATCCAATAGACATACAAAAATCAATAATGTCCAATAGACATTCGTGGAAAAAATCCACAATAATAACGTTAGAGACGAGAGAGAGAGAGAGATTGGTGAATTGGCAGGCTGACAGTAGGTAGAGATGTAGGTCTTGGAGTTGTTTCGTGCACCGGGCAGAGAAACTTTTATGTTCATGCAGACAAAAGGGCGGTAAGAATTCGTAATATTTTGTTCGTTACTTTCATGGTATTCCCCACTGCCCATTATTATTGTTTTCCCCATGACCAACTCACTCATTCACTCTTTCTCATACATGGTCACTCACTAAACTCTAAACAGTAAACAGAAACAGCAGAAGCAGGAGGAGTGTTTCAGACTTCAGAACCTAAAGGGATATCAGTCAAATTAATTATTGAAATGTCGCTTCAATCTACAGTATCTATCAGATTAATTTTCCTGTTCATGTACTGAAACTGAAGGGGGATAACAGTACTTGTATGTTTCATATCTGCTCAACCAACCAACCATCCAAACCAGGCCTTACTGTTGCACTTCGTCCCTTCTTCAGTTCTTCTTCCCTTGTGTCTCTTCCTCATTCCCACTCTGGCCTCCAGAGTCCTCACCAGCCAGCAGGATTCATTTAATGCTAGCTGTTACAGTACACTTTTTGGTTTCTTCTTTCTCTTTTCCTTTTTCTTTTTCTTTTTTAATCATAGCATGAGAAGTGTACAAAATTTGCCTCCTTAATCATATATTAAGATGGTTGGATTCTTGATCTTTAAGCTTTTAACTTTGTACAATTACTAGTACGACAACCATTTGAATTGTACCTCGTCTTTTCATCCAGCTATTAGACAATCTCCAGTCTCTCTCTAGCTTCTTGGTAATCATTTGCTTTTTTCCAACCAATAGTGAATCTCAAATGGCATATGTTCCAACACCATGAATAATCACATGATACACAACTCCACTGTCCAGAGCAAAAGGGCATCATACGCACCCCGAAAGCTTTTTTTTTTTTTTAACCTGATGAAAAGCCTAACTCTAGTTTTGGATCAAATATGCTCGCCTGGTCATGTTATCCAGTCACCTTTTGCCTAAGAATATATACAACCTTTATACCAATCTATTTATGATACTACTTGCCTAGTTAAGTCTTCGTGTGGATGATTGAAAGATATATGTTCCCACTTGGGTGGATCATTCCTATTGCATGCATAGTATTCCCCATAAACAGTTGCCATGTACAATTTGAGCTACTAGACTTCCCTCTTATCACCTCATAGCACACTACTAATAACTAGCAAGGACAACTTTGGATTTGCTGATTCAGTGTATGTGTACAGGCAAAAAAGTGTGATGTAGGTACAAAAGCAAAGGCACAGATTTTCCAGGGTACTCTTGGCCATGAGTTCTCGAAGTTTAAACGTTAAACACTTTGAAAAGCTCATGTGAAAAAAACTAACCAGAAAACCTCAAATTAACTTTTCATTTAGCCAAAAAAGGTTTGGACTTATTTTAAGGAAGAAAAGACAGATTTTTGATCTCTTTTCCTTCTTCTTCTTCTTCTTTTCTTTTTTTTTAAATAATTTATTTTTGGGTAACAAGATTAATACGAAGCTGCCCTAACTCATTACCTATCTTCGTTACTAACTATGACCTAGTCGGTTTTGGAATGTATATAAAAAAAAAAGAAAAGGAAAAAGAAACTGAGAAAGGTGTTACTCATGGAACCCCAGTATACAGATCTGAATGAAAAATTGGAAGATTTGGAACTGCTTATTCATTATGGAAACAAAGTGAAGATGCATGGATTTGGAAAATCTCGTTCTATTTTTGTCCTAACAGAAAACATTCTCCATGTCCGGATGGTGTTCTTTCTGGGAAAACTCCGTCCTACAGAACTTGTCATCATCTGTCCAACCAAAGCTAAATTCCCAATTCTTGGGTAAACAAAAAAATTTCCAGTCCTTACTTCTTCCATTAAAATGCCAGAAGCTTTTGGCATTGCTTTCCCGTACTTTATGGGACTATGTTTCCCGTGTCCACTGCCCATATGGTTTTGCCTCTGCTAAGTATAACTCTAGTTCCTTGAGGTGAGTAGCTATAAACAAATGTTGTCAAAATTGGTCTTGCTTCACTAGACTTCAGTGGTCAAGTAAACTATTATAGGTTGCAATAATAGAGTATCAGGCTATCATACAGTTAGAAGAAAAACATCATTAAAGCATAAACTGAAAGCGAAAAGGTCTTTACATGGAGAACATAATCTAAATGAAACTTATGACCGATCCTGCAATTTCTCTCTCTTTTTTTCTTGATCCTTCGGGAAGGGGAGATGCTAGAAAGTTGGAACTCTTAATCATTACTACCTTAATGGCTGAGTAATACTCAGAGAGGTAACTAGTTGCAAATCTAACCAAGTCAATAGCTTTGAGACGTTTTCAAAACTTGAGAAGCCATTGATATGTAAAAATCCTACTTGAGCTCGACTGTTCGGTATTTGAGTACCCTAGACCACCATTATATTTCTGGAGTTGTGGTCATGAGTGCATGGACTGGTCATCATCTTGTTCGATCTCAGAAGCAGGCTCATCGTCTTCGTCAAAGCTATTGACACCGTAAGCTCCATGTCCATTTCCAAAAGCTTTGATGTGATCCTTGAGGGATCTCTTGTGCTTAAAATCCGACCCACAAATGCAATACCAGAGCTTCCCACAATTCTTCTCATGAGTCCTCCAATCTCCTCTTACTGCAAAAGCTTTGCCACATTTTCTGCACATGAAGGGCTTGATCCCATGCTTCCTTTTGTAGTGTGTTTGGAGGGTTCTGAAATCTTTTAGCGGCTTTGCTCTCGGGTGATCAATATTGTTTCTGCATCCTGGTGCACAACAATAGCAAGGGAGCCTTAGCATTCCAGTAGGTTGAGTCCCCCTTAGAGACTCAGGCCCTTTTCTGTATTGAGATCCATGCCCCCACATATGCATCTGGATCACCGACACATTGAAAAATTCTTGGTGAATCTAACAGTACTTATAACTAGAAGAATACTGCCAGATAAAAGGGAAAAAAAAAAACAAAATGAAGGAATAAGAGAGAATGCAAAAAACGCCTTTGTCGATGAAATAAAGGAGGTAAAATTTGAATATCATGACTAAAGGATCTAAGAGCATATCAGTAGTTATAGGAAGCATTTCTACACAAAAAGAGAAATTTAATCATAAATAGTTAAATGAAATGGTTACTGAAAGAAAATAAA